>OX411545.1:73068597-73513597 GCA_948146395.1 Fragum whitleyi
GTTTAAGATTGAGATATCTCCTCTGTAACAAAGGGGTGCCCCAAATACGGGGCAAATGTAGCTAATTCGAATGCCCAGAAAACATTTTACTGTATTTGCTTCGATTTAGAATTGATAATTTATAAAATGTTGATTAACATTGTGCTTAAAAGTAGAAATTCCTATTCATTATATTGCTTACGACAAGAAAAAAGTTCATTTTTAGCTAGACCGCCGTCAAGCACAGTTGGTATCGCGTCGGACTGTCAATCGAGAGGTCCCGGGTTCGATCCCCGACGGCGGCACTTATTCTCCCCGACTATTTGTCTCCCACCAATGGGTCGATAATCGTAGACCAAAGTGTGATAGGTGCTGGAGGCTAGGAAAGAATGTAATGGTAGTACTGTTGTGAGAATTACCAGAAATCCTTAGTAAGGTGCTCCAGTCGCCGCGATATGACTTAAACATTGTTGAAAGCGGCGTAAAACCCCATCCAAACTACCAAATCATTTTAAAGCTCAACTGGCAGAAGGCCAGCGAGCTATTGTCATGGCGAAGTGTCTGTCATGCGTCCGTGCGTAGACTTTTCTTTCACTTGCAAATGCTATTAGATAGGGTACGGGATCTTATGAACTGGACCCGAAATGACTTGGCCCCCGTCCTTTTTACAGACGAGGTTTTGTGTGGACTTTATCAATAGACGTCAGATGGCTTGGATGATACCAAATGAGCGGTTTAATCCACTGTGTCTGGCACATGATCGGTTTGGCGGGGGCTCAGTCATGTTTTGGGCGGGCATTAATTCTCAGTGGAAAACAGATCTCCACGTCATTGAAAACGGCACATTGACGGCTTTCATGTACGTAAATGAGATCTTAGTTGTTTACATTCGACCGTATGCAGACACTGTTGGTGAAAATTTCATTGTAATGGATGACAATGCGTCTGCACATAGAGCCAACATCACCAATCAATATCTCGAGCAAGCCACAATCGTCCGGGTGGAATGACCAGCTTGATCCCCGATCGTCATGCTTGGGACATGTTACAGACAGCTGTTTCATCACGTCCGGTGCGACCAGAATTGGAACAGGAGCTCATGTAGACTCTTTTTGAAGAATGGGATCGAATTCAACAATATAAGATCAGGAAGCTTATAAAAAGTATGCACATGCGTTGTCAGGCCGAAATCTAAGCCCGGAGACATCACACGCGCTATTGAAGTGTACAGAAATTTTCAATTTTTTGGACAACCTAAATTTCTTTATTTTCATGATAACATCGAGATTGTTTTTTTTTTTTTTTTTTTTTTTTTGTTTTTGTTTTTTTTTGTTTTTTGTTTTTTTACACTTGTGCCCTTTGGGCAAGGCTTTTTCTTAAAGCAACATCCAGACAACCATTCTTTTAAAAGATCTGAATACCGAAAAGACAGAAGATCTCAAAAACATCTTGTATAAAGTGATACTGATTCAAAAATATTCAACTAAAAAAAATTATCCTTAGAAAATTTTGAATAGTATATATGACATGTGTTTTTTTGTTTTTTTTTGTGTGTGTTTTTCTTAAATTAAGTCAAAATAAATTGCTTGCATAACTACGTTGTGGGTCCGAGTTTTATACGAACGGTTGTAGTAGTACCTGAGTACTCCCCCCCCCCTCCCCCCTCCCCGATAACTGTTACAACGGACAAATTCCACTACCCGAAAACATGTTAAGGATTCGCAATGAAAACAGTCACGGTTTCTGTACTTACGGAAATCAAAAAAGCTAGGCCTTTCAAAAGAATATGTGATCCATCATATTTATAATGTACAAAGATCAACCGTGTAGCTTAAAAAATGTATGTAAGCTTAAACAATAATTACAATTGAATAAATCGGTACTATTTTTCTTTTCTGTTATCACAACTTAAAATAAAAATAATCGAGAAAACATAAAATAATCTAAGTTACGGTACATGACAGAGTGGTACGGTTAAGTATCTACGGCACCTTAAAGAGCTTACAGATTTTTATGGAATATATTTGTTTTGTTTAATTTATTTGAGTGGGGCTTATCAACTATCTTAGCTATGACCTTTTTCCCATCCGTCCATCGTCCGTCCGTCCGTCAGTCCGTCCGTCCGTCCATCTACAATTTCTTTAAACATCTTCTCCTCCTAAACCACTGGGCGAATTAAGCTGAAACTTGACAGGGATGTTCCTTGGGTGAAGCTCTTCAAAAGTTGTTAAAATAATTTAATTCTTTAAATAACTCTGGTTGCCATGGTAACAGAAAGGCTGAAAATCGTGAATATCTTAGAAAAAATTCTTCTCCTTTTAAACCACTGGGCAAATCAAGCTGAAACTTGGCAGAGATGTTTCTTTGGTAAATTTCTTCAAGGGCCAATCAAGCTGAAACTTGGCAGAGATGTTTCTTTGGCAAAGTTCTTCAAAAGTTGTGAAAAGAATTCAAATTCATCAAAAACTCTGGTTTATGTGGAAACGGAAAGGTTGAAAAATGGCCGAAAATGGCCAAAATGCTTTTAAAAAATTGTTCTTCTCCTAAATCCTTAGGCCTATCAAGCTGAAACTTGGCAGGGATGTTCCTTGGGCGAAGTTCTTTAAAAGTTATCAAAAACTGTGGTTTGCATGGTAACAGAAAGGCTGAAAAATGGCCGAAAATTACTGAAAATCTTAGAAAAACTTCTTCTCTTCCTAAACCACTGGGCTAATTAAGCTGAAACTTGGTAGGGATGTTCTTTGGGTGAAGCTCTACCAAAATTCTAAAAAAATGTATTCAATTAAAACCTCTGGTTTCCATGGTATTGGAAATGTCAAAATATTGCCAAAAATCTCAGAGAAGGTTAATCTTAGCCTAAACCTTTGGGCATATCTTAAACTTGCCAGGTATATTTTTAAGGTTTAGGTCTACTAAACTTGTTAGAAGAATTCAATTCCATCAATAACTTTGTTTGCAAATGAAAAGAAAATTAAATTGCAGTAGGGGGAAATTAAAGTCTGTTTCTTTTAAATTCACCCTAAATGTACATCAGACAATCTCTGGTATTTATAACAAGTTATGAGTTTACTTACTCAGGTGATCGATATGGGACCATCATGGTCCTCTTGTTTGATTATTTCAATGCATCAGATTATTCATTTTCAATCAAAATGCGAAACAGGGTATTTTTGTACTTAGATATATACTTTTTGATAATTTCTCATCATTACTGTATTTACTAAAGAATTTCAAAGGCAACTTAAACAGCTTATAGCTGGTGGTTCCCATTTTTCCAGATTGGGTCTGGGGGGAAATAAGCACCACAAACCCATTCTATTTTCTCTTTTTTTTTACAGCATATTCAGATTGAACAAAGGTTTCATATTGAAGAAATGCTGAGCGAACATTTCATTTTTATTTTCTTTCTTTATTTATTTTTTTCATTTATTGCGACTTTGTGAGTTTAAGCCTTCTCTTTCTTGACACGATCCTTTTCATTTAAAGGAGATGAAACTTTTGCGATGTTGATTAGCCTACCGTGTATATGCATTCGTTTGATTGACACGCTTTTATTTTATATTGGAAGTCGTATGTATAAACTTAAATACCCGTTCATGCGTTTTTTTTTCGGTTTTTTTTTGCGTTTTAAAGATCCAAACTGTTTAAAATATTTCAAAATGAAAAGATAAACATTTTTTCTCATTATTGATAAGAGCTGTCATTCTTTACATTTTTTCTAGGTACAAGTCAGCTTGTCCTGTCCCTAGCACGCACACCGTTTACCTTGGAATACATAAAATGCTTGGTGACGGTTGTGAGTGTTTTCTTTTCCTGAACGCAAGGTAGAAATAATTAAAAAGTAAGAAGGAAAGGTGTCTTTCTTAAAACAGAACGAAGATCGGGATGTTATTTTTAGAGATATCGTATTAAATGAAGTCTGAGGCATTTCTCCCCATCTACCTCGTACTTCGCAGTAAAAGAAGTGCGCATAAGTTAACTCGGTGGGGTTCTTTTTGTTGTTGTTGTTCTTTTCTGTGTTTTGGAGCAACCTGGCGTCAAGATATCTGTGATTGTTGCATGCGATATCAATGACAGACGTAACACTGTAGTGAAGTAACTGTAACTTATAAAAAGAATTCGGCAGAATCCGTAACATACATTTAAAATTGAAATGGTGCACACAATTTACAAAACAGAAGGTATTCCTTTCAGATAACGGGTATAATTAAGCAGACAAAGGGTCTTTTAACGCCATGCAGATGAGATGTTTCAAACATTTCCTCTTTCTATTCTAAAAATCCAAAAAGATATAGAAAAACTCTGTTTTTCGATTAAATTCACTCCAAATTCTTTTAAACGACATCTCAAGATTAACAATATTTGTATCGGAACGTTCATTATATAAGGAAGGAAATTAGAATATCATTTTAAAAATCTTATGTGTATTCTGACTGTTACAAAACAAGTAGATTCCGACATAAATTTATACAAATTAGCAGACGCCTTCACAGTTTTCAGTAAGAAACCTTAACATATTTTCGTAAAGAAATATATGGTCGTCGTAACCACACAGAACTGTTACAACGGACAAATACCTCTGCATGAAAACATGTTATGGATTCGCAATGAAAACTGTTTAGGCGTCTGCTAAATTGTTGAAATACGTATCAGTTTCTACATTGTTTGTACAACCAGAACACATGTTGGACTTTTTATATACTCCTATACCCTTCCTTAGATAATGAATTATCCTGATCGAAGTATTATTTTTATTGACAGTTCGGTAAAAAAGAATTTTGAGGTAAATTTGATCGAAAAACAGTGTTTTGTCTTCTTCTTTTTGGATTTTTAGAACAGGAAGAAGAAATATTGAAACATTTCATCTGTTTGGCGTTAAAAACCCTCAGCCTTCTCTGTTATATCCGTTATCTGAAAGGAATGTATTCTGTTTCGAAACTTATATGCATTATTTCAATGTTATATTTATGTTACGAACTCTGCCTTATTCTTTTGGTATGTTACAGTTTCTTCCCTACAGCGTTACAAACTCTGTCATTGATATTGCATACAAAAATCAAGGTTTTCTTGACGCAAGATTTTCATAAAACACAAAAAGAAAACGCAACGAAATCCGATTTAGTCTTTTAGTGCGAAATACGAGGTAGATGGGGAGAAAAGTCCCAAAACTTCATTCAGCGTGATGTATCTAAAATAACACGCTTTTCTCCTTTTAAATTTATGAAAAACAGTGTGCCTTCCCTCTTTTCAATTATATCTGCTTTGCTTTCAGGATAAGAAAGCGCTCGCAAATGTTAATTATGCGAATGCCTATATATACATGGTAGTCTAATCAACATGGTAAAACTTTTACCTGCTTTAAAAGAAAGGGATCTTGTCAAGAAAGTGTAGGCCTAAAATCCCCAAATCGAAATGGATAGAACATTCTCAAAATCATCGGTTTAAATTTCTTCTACAAATTACGGTGTAACGATTGTTTCTCAGCATTTCTCCACTATGAACCTTTTGTTCAAATATATCTACATTTGCTGTTTTTAAAAATGAAAAAAATGGGGTGGTGGTGCTTATTTTATACCTAGACCTGTTTATAAATGGGTACCACCACTCAAGTGTGTTGTTTAAGTTACTTTTGAATTCTAAGGAAAATATAACAATGAAGTAAAATTATCTAAAAATATATAAATCTAAGCACAAAAAGGCCCTGTTTCGCATTGTGATTGAAAATTGACGATAATTTGCATTGAAGTAAAACATACGAGAATTGAAGGGAAAAAAACCCTATATTCGGTGTATATAAAAAGTCAATCAAACCTTCCGAACTATCTCCGAGATTTATTCACAAAAATGGGTTAATATCATGCCCCTTTTCCATTAATACTTCACCGCCCTGACTTTTTTTCAAAAAGAACAATGATTTCATTTGTACAATCGTTATTTAGCGTTTGTAGCAAATTAGATTGAAATTGTGCACTCTATTGCGATAGCAGAGATTTTCCAATTCCCAAAATGTCAATTTTCTCGTGGTACTTGACGGACCTGGCTTAACTTCGAAAGGACCAATTTTTATGCTTATTCAATCATTGTGTGAAAGCATGAAACAAATTGGACGAAAGCAGTGGACTCTACTGCTATAACGAGTATATTGTGATTAAATTTCCTTAATGCCCCTTTTCCTTTGACGTTTTTCGAGCTAATTTAGAACAAAAATATTCTGATGTTGGTATTATCATTATGTGAAAGTTTGAAAAAATCGGATAGATATTTTTGGACTCTTTTGGGAAACGGGCGGACGGATAGACATACGGACAGACGGGAAATAATTGCTAGAATAGATAATAAATCTCATTCAAATGAATAAAACAAAAGAAATATATTCTTTAAGAATCTGTAACCTCTATTAGTGATGTAGTTACTATACTGTAACACTCTCTGTCATACACCGTAACATATATTATATTGTCTTTTTTCGATTTTTTTATTCTTAGTTGTGATAATAGGGAGGAAAAAAATACCAATTTATTCAATTGGAATTATTGTTTGAGATTGCATGAATTTCCAATATGAAACGCAATCTAAAAGCTTTTAATACCTTTACTTGGAAAATGACACACAGTACTTCGAAGTTTCCTTTAATCTTCAAAGTTCTTGTTATTTGCAGGATAAGATATGAAAGTAAATCATTATGCGGAATATCAGACTGTATAAGCTACACTTTTTTACGTTCGATGGATGAAAGATCACATTTTATTTTAAATGCGTAGCTTTTTTGTTTTCCCTAAGTACAAAAATCGTGACTGTTTTCATTGCGAATCCTTAACATGTATTCATGCAGAGGTAATTGTCCGTTGTAACAGTTCTAAGGGTGTGAGTTTGAATAAACTGAAAGCTGTATGGGATTTTAGTCGCTCACAGACGTTATGATATTAGAGACTTCCCTGTAAACACCGGTAAAGTGTCAAGCTTATAGTTTCAATTGTTATTGAAATAGCATAACTTAAATCGGTTTTGCGAGCTGGGAATCCGGCATGGAAATTATGACTCCCAAAACTATGTGAAATTAGTCACAAGAAACCTCTGTTTTGTTACCCTGTACTGCGTTCAACAAGTCGACTTGTCGAAATGTTCTGTTCAACTCTGTTTGTTCAAAACGATACGCGTTCTAATCACGTTTATGTTGGTAAAAAATATTTTCAGTAGAACCAGCGATATCACAAAATGTCAAAGTTTTCGCACGACGACAACAAAAACAACGACGTAGACAACGACGATGACTTGAATTGATTGATTGAATGGAGCTTTACACCGCTTTCAACATTTATTCATTTATATCGCGACGGCTGGAGCACCTAACAATGGATTCCTGGTATTTCTGTCACCAGTACAACAATCACATCATTTCCTAGCCTCCAGCTGCTATCTCACATAGGTTTTCGATTATCAACCCATTGGTGAGACAAATAGTCGGAAAGAATGAGTGCCGCCATCGGGGATCGAACCCGGGACCTCTAGATTGACAGTCCAACGCGCTACCACCTGCGCTATGACGGCGGCTCCAACGAGGATGACACCAAACCTACGTTCAGGATGAAAGCGTAAGCGAAGCGCTTTCGAAATGATACCTCGCTTTGCACGTATGTGCACGTACAAAGCAGGGTATCATCTCGCGAAACGCTTTTACATCCTGAACATAGGGCAAGGCTATAGCAAAACAGTTAACAACATCGTTAAATTGACGAGGTGAATGATTTTGGAATGATTTGGGAATGAGTCAGGATGAACAAAATAAGCGATATTGGTTACCTCCCTTTAGTAAAATATGCATATAGTCCGTTTGACTTCTATATGGACCAACCTTTTCATCAATTACATAAGATTGCGCTTGAATGAAGGATTTGTATGTGGTAAAATCTTAATTTCAGCTTAATACCATTCCAAAAAATATTTTTTGAAAACAAAACGATTTCAAAATAATGATTTTGTCTATCTAGTTAATGATAATATTTTCGCATTTTCCGCTCTTAAACACGAGGGGTGCTTGAGGCTGTTCAGAAGAAACAAATGTAAACATAATTGTAAAAACACGTGGCTGTATACAAAACATTTGACAGGTGAAATGACCATTTTTCCTTATTTGGACATACTAATTAGCATATCAACGGTCAGGTCATCTTAAACTTAAATATCACGTGATTTTTACCGTTATAACTCGCCTTCTTTTTCCTCGTGAAATTCCCATTGACTTCGTTAAATAATGCTTTTTGATTGGTCTTAACATCACCCGGGGTAACCCGATGCATGGAAATAGGAGGATACCAGAAATTGGAGGTAAACAAAGAAAGACAGATGCAAAACAGGTCTGCATTTCTTTATTGATTATTCCATTTAAAGGCAAGATCGGATGTGTTTACTTCTTTATGCGGTTGTCCTCTGTAGCTAAGTAACGGTATGTCATCACTTTATAGTCATTCTTAAGCAAATAAACAGTGTGTCATATCTTAGAAGTTGAAATTGCGTATTTCTAGCATGGCGATATCATTTTGCAGTCAAGTTTTGCCCATATTTAGAACATTTCTGATACACCGATAGATCAGTTATAAAATTTGGTCATTTTTCGTCATTATGCGCTGTCCTTTTTCACTGGTGTGTGAAAGTAAAACTTGTTTTTGTGTGAATAACGTCTCAGTGTATGGTTTCTTTCGGATACTAAGAATTAAGAGTTACTTAAATAAATGATGCGGAGAGTTAAGAGGATTGATACTGGGAACTCGAATATTGAGTAAACTTGAATTGCTGATTGGGTGGAAGAAGGTGTAGATGACGATGTAATAAAGATTTGAAGAATCTTTAAACGTGCATTGGGTTAGAACTATTGTGTTATTTCTATCACTTATGACAAATTATGAGAAAGTTCTTTGAACAAATCCTGGTTTTGGGTGAATTAAGTAATATTTCTTTGCAATAGGTGCAATCAGATGAGATAAGTGGCCACTTTTTGACAAAAAGTATCGAAAGTGCAGCGTGAAACTAGCAGTTTGGTATTTCGGCCGAACAATGGTGTGCCGACTTAGTTGAGTCTGTGCATAAGATGTCCACCTATTTCAAATATGCCCAAAGCAAAGACTCTGGCCAGCCTGTGCATCTGCACAGCCTGACCAGTCTTCACTAGTGCTTTGTAGATAGATAAGGTCTTAACGTATCTGTAGATCACCAGGTAACTTTAATTTAAGAGTTTGTGGCTGTCTATGCCTCTCTATGCTTGAACCTCACCAACATTTTAAATTGTTGGAAATGTCACGCACAGGCTCATTTCTCGTTGTGAAGGCAGATATGGTTGATATGGTTGAGTAAAGTCTCTATTGCTATGACTTCGCGCACGCTAATGCTTAACATTTTGTAACGTCGATTTTGCCATTTAGACGTCGTTACATCAAATTTTGCTGAAGCGCTTCTTGTTTATAGCATGTAGATTTTGGCATGAGTATTTAATTTTTTAAAACTGCTATAAAATTTATAGTCCGAATAAGAAAGAATAAACTTTTTTTTCTGCTGGAAGCATTTTTACTATCAATCGGCTTGAATATTTTTTTTTTTTTTAATCTTGGATTGCTGATAAAGCACAGCGCGCAATGTAAAAACGTAGGACGTTAGAAATTTCACGTTTTTGAAAAGTGTTGCCACACAGCCAAATCTAAATATTTTTTATATTTTTAAACGTATCTGTACGCAAATTTTTGTTGTGATTGTACGAAATAATAATATTTCAAAAATGTAAAATGATTTATGATAATCATTTTGATTATGAAATGCGGCAGTGAAGCATTTTGAAAACCGGCTTTAAAATCCGCGTATGTAAGAAATTGTGTCCACACAGATGTTTTTGCCTTATTTTGTTGTATATGACGTATTATTATTTTTTTAACCACATCAACGAAAACTAGAAAAAAAAATAATATTTTTATTTTTAAATTTCATAAAATTTCATTTATTATTTATAAAGATATTGAGAAAACTTCACCATTTTTCACGCCGATTTTTCGTTAAATTTTGACGTTTTACAACTGTAAAATTGTAAAATAGACCTCTATCAATTGTTTGTTATTTTACTGACGTCCATTTTAGTTCACCTACTAACAGGATGACAACTCTCGCACAAATTTTAAGATTCTCAACATTTTTCATGAACTATTTAACGTATTCTAGGGGTTTTAAAGAAATCTACCCACACATAATTTGTTACGTTTGACAGACGTAATTTAAGAGTTTTGGTGACAAAGAAACTTAATCAAACTGAAAATTTATTTTCCTCAATTCACCTTATAAATGTACATAAAGAAAATGCTTTCTTGTGGTTCATTTGGTATAAAAAACATAGAAATTGACCAACAGGATTGGAAAATATGACAGATGAAACTTAACGGGAGACGTTCAATTTCAAATGTTAATCATTACCGTGCGCGACGTTTATACATGCACGCATTTTTTAAAATGTATAAGACAAGTCTATTATATAATATGAGAAATTGTAATAATAATATATAAATGATAACATTTATTAGCTAAATTTATTTAATTCATTATAATTGTTTTCGTATCCAGCGCGCCTCAGTCTATGGAAATTTAATCTTCTGCGTTACGACAGTAAGCGACAGCAGAAAAGGCTGTCTTCTTGCTACACCTCAGCTAAAGGTCAATTGTTATGAAGTTGTTTTGGTAAGAACCAACCAGAATACACTTGTAGGTCGTGGAATTGTTTGTTTGAATGGGGGTTTACGACGCTCTTAAACATATCTTCAGTTATATCGCGGCTGGAGCACCTATGGATTCCTGGTAATCCAAACGCCAGTACTACCACTACATCCTTTCCTAGTTTCCAGCAGCTATCCTGCATAGGTCTACGATTATCGACCCAATGGTGGGAGACAAAGAGTCGGAAGGAATGAGTGCCGCCGTCGGGAATCGAACCCGGGCCCTCTTGATTGACAGTACGGCACGCTTCAAACTGCGCTAAGACGGCAGCCTGCATTTCGTGGAGGGAAAAGAATACAGGATTAAATCAGTTCTGGTGAGCACGTCAAATGATACATAAACGTTCAGTGAAATTGTATTTAATACATAGATTTATGTAGAATATTCTATTATTTTGTATAGACTGTGCGAAGTTCACGGATGATGAACTGGTCTGTTCTTCATAGCCAACTTGTCTGGTTTTTTGGCTGGACATCCAGTACCTTGCTATGACGCGGAACACTGTTGAATGTTTAGTATTGTATCTGTTTCACTCCATCATTGTGTATCTAGCATGCGTCGAAATCGACAAAAAGAGTTTAGAAAAGGGGGTTGTTGTAATTTCTGGTACGGAAGAAGAGATCGAAGTATTTTGCAGAGTATGGAGAAGACCTACATTTAGTGCCTTTAATCACTTTATACCTTTTTTCGTTATGTTGCATTCGCCGTTCGGTATTATTTTTAAGGCAGAGTAGCTAGGCCTACTTATATATGTTAAAGGTATGTTACACGTGATATAAATACTTTTATTACATTTCATTTTTTGTATTCATTGGATTACAGTAATAAAAGATATAAAATGCGCTGTGTTACATGTTTTAGTTATACTATAATGACGTGAAGAAAAAACGCCTCAGTGAAAAATTTGCATGTCTTTTCGTGTAGGCATTTTGCACCAAGGAATTATAGGTCAGCTGTAATAAAACTCTATTTACTCGTGTCAAAATGAAAATATTTCGATGACGTGAATTTCCAAAGCCTTAACATTATAAGGGATTACTAGGTTTCAGAACATTCCGTGCTTCTTCCACACATTATTTTTACGAAACGAAATTACAAATGTGTCTTGAACATTCGATATGAAAGTGTTTCACGCAAGATGATTAAAAAAAATCCGACATGTTTTGTTGCAAAGTTTACATAAGGATTATTGTCATCGCCTCTTGAAATGGGATCAATCCCGGAAAAACGTTTTTTCAACATGAAAATGGATTGTGCTCACACTTATTAAATTATTGCATCTTAGACACGCTAACAAGAGATAATCCGGTAGGTTAGGTCAAGGTGGGCCGCATGTGACGACTGTACGGCACGGAAACTTCATAGGATAACGTCAATGACGTATTTGGTATGTGATAACAAGGTGTCTGGGCAAATTCTCACTGGGGAATATGGACAATCAGTTAGCCGAAATATTGTGAGAAATCCGTTGAAGATCTCAGGGTCTCGAGATTGGTCAAGCCTCGATGTCCATAGAAGGCATTTTGCCTCTTCTTTCTTGAAGATAAATCTCAGTCGTTTATGTCCTCATCACCATCTTTTCCGTGCGTTTTTCGTAGCTGTCTTTATAGGCCTTATAATGTTAATGAATGAGCAGTTGCTCTTCCGGAATAGAGGAGTGGTGTTCTATCTAGCCTTATGTGCAATTTGCAATGTTCAATTAGCAATAGATAAGACGCCTCATGTTCCAGTCAATGTAGTCAAAACTGGTATTTTCTCTGAATGAAGGATAAAACATTTTGAAGCTGGATAACTACTCTTTATCTTTAGTTTTAAAGGAAAATAAATCTTGCCTCTTCTGAAGTGCATTGGATTAGTTTTCAATATGATTGAATATTTTAAAATGTGAAATTCGCCGATTGTAAATAAATGCCCTTTCTTTATGACTGATGCGATTTTTTATTCACGTCAAAATATTATCAGAGTGCAATAATACTTCATGGTTAAATAACCAGGAACATACTGTGAAAGTTTCAATTTAAATCCACAAGAAAAATTAGACAGTTGCGTAAACTAAATCATTTACTGGCCAGTTTTTTTCATGACGCGGCATAATATTAAAATGCGCGATAATGTGCACATGACCATATGATATTCCGTTCAAGGTTTAACGCAAATCCATCCATAAATGTAGAAGGGGTTGAACAAACAAGTTTTTAACATTTATACCCCCATTTATCCTCACATGCCGACAAACTGTGACAACATGCACCTAGCCAAACTATATCAAATATTCCTTGACAGTTTTAACGCAAATCCATAAATAACTGACGAAGGTAATGTATTAAAAAAAATCACACAAAGGTCTCTTTTCTCTGACGCCACATCATCAGAAACATTCTGTGAAAGTTTCATGAACATCCGTACATAAATGAAAGGGGATGTTTTGTCGCGGATAAAAATAATTATTTTAAGATGTCCCTAAATGATTAGTTTTATTTGGCAATACTATTGACAATAATTTTGAATAAGTTTTAAATAAAGTTTACTTACAATAATACTGTCAAATTGATAATACATAATTGATCATGTATTGACGACAGTAAACATTGATCAATATTTTGATTAAATTTTATTGTCAATTGCATTGTGGTGTATTTGTTGCTTTACACGGAGCACTCTTCTCTGGCAACACGAAGTCCCCTACCGGCCGAATAATAAATTTCATAAGTCCTACATCCGTATCTTACTCAAAAAGTAATGGGCTGGATCTAAACTGAAACTTGTTCTGTGACGCATTAGAATACGAACATTTGTATCAAAAAATGCTTAGTACATACAAACGATTAGGAAAAAAAATAATTTAAATTGCCATACAAATAATTATCTTTATAACCAAGTCGTAAAGTTAGCAGCATCGTCAAATTGACAAGGTGAATAATTTTGGAATGAAATTGAATCAGTAGGATGAATAGCTTTTCAGTGAAATATAAGGGGGTTAATCCTCCAATATCGCTAATTTTGTTCAGGATGACATGCATATAAGTTCTATAAATAGCTTCATATCTTCTTAAGAACCAGCGACGCATTTAATTTCAATTATGCTAGTGAAAAAGCATTTTTACTCTAGCTTAATTTATTTTGAATAAAGATGTTGATCTTATCTTTTTTATTGATTTTTGGAGCGTTTTTGAATGCTTTTGAGTGAATGTTTGGAATGAATAAGTGGAGTGCTGTGTGAGCGATTTAGAATGGTTTTGATTGAAATGAATGTCAATTTCACCATGTAACTAGTTGTACAAGCTAAAAAGATGTACGATATAAAATGACTGCAACACGATTGTCGTCTTAGTTCACCACTATCATTAAATCGACTTACTCTTAACTTCCAACATCCTGCCTCATAGTACCCAGTATCATAAAATGTGACACTTCCCATTTTGATTTCCTCCAAACATTGATATTTTTCTACATATTTTACATTAAAAAACATTTTCTTTGAGAATATACCGTATATTTTTAATGCAGTTTAAGTCTTTGAAATTTATGCATGATTTGTCAATGATTCTGAGCATATGGTGTTGTTTGAATTAAATTTATCACGACACTCTAAATTAAATTCAATCTTTTCATTTAAACATAAATGACATCTTTCATCTCTTATCATAATTTCATCGTTTTATTACTTGACTCAATGTTTGAAACTTTGCAGCATCCTGATTGTTTTGTTTTTTAATGAAAAATTGTTAAAAAACAGACTTGTGATACATCTGTCTTTCTTTGTTTACCTCCAATTTCTGGTATCCTCCGATTTCCCTGCATCGGGTTACCCCGGGTGAACATGGGAATATGGGGTTCATCTCAAAATAGATAAAACAAGTATCAATTATCTGGTCAACGGTTTCTGAACAAAGAGAGAACGTATTGAGATTTGATATCCAAAGGTAGTAATAATCTTCGGCAAACTTAATTTAATTAAAAAAGTCGATTTTTTACCAAAACAACTTGCTTAAAATCTTTCACTTTTGACTCGCCCCTATGCAAATCAATACTTTTATTGGTTATACAATTCGCTATTCCGTTTAATACAGACACAAGTAGGTATGAAAAGGTGAAAGTTAACATGTAGACGGACGGACAAAATCATTATTTTACGTTCAAAAATTCTTAAAAAACAAAGTTCGTCGTGGTATTAGTTGGAAAATATGATATGACTAGAAAAAAATACGTTTTATTTATTCTTTTCTGAGATTTTCGAAATGTTGGTCCATATAGAAGTCAAACGGACTATACAAGTTCTATAGATAGCTTTCTATTTCTTCAAGAACCTATGAGACGCCTACAATTTGAATAATGTCATTGAAATCGCGATTTTTCTTCATCAAAATTCATTTTGAATGATGTTGTTGATTCTATATTTTTCAATGGGTTCAACGTTTTTGAATGGTTTGAGTAGTGTTTGGAATGAATGAATGAAGCACTGAGTGAGCGATTTAGAATGGTTTTAATAAAGATGTATGTAAATTTCACGATGTAACTAACTGTAACTCAGGAACAGCCGAAAGAAAATTACACTTATCTATCAGTAAATTCTACTTGAAAGTCAACGAGTCAACAAACTCAGATCGGCCTATGCATTCCCACAGTCTGATCAAAGCTTATTAATAAGCTACAGACTTATCATCACTATCCAAAACAGGAGAATAATTTTGATGCTTTAAGTGGCAGCCGAGGAAAGCTCAAGTTTAAATAATCCTGGAATTCTATAGGTTACGCAAATGAAGAGCATTCTAGGATATACTAAAGTACACTTGAATCCTTACCCAAAGGTTACATCACATGCGATTGTTTCATTATATATTTGTCACAAGGTTCTAGTATAGTACATATAACAACATATAAGACAAAATATAATAATCAAAGTGCTGTCAGCACTGTAAATCGGGCATCATTGAGAGGCTGGGATAGTGCGATATTTCGTCAATCAAAAGGGCTCAAATTTGGACAATAAAAGTTGGTAAAATATTTGCCCAATTTGTGAGGGTTTTGTCTTAACACTCCATCTTTTCGAGGATATCGCCAGCTCATCCAACTGTAGTTTACAGAATTATATCAATTCAACTTGAGAGATACGTCACAAAACATTTCCATTCAACTTGGGACTGAACCCAGTTCAACTAAGATTGATTATCCAACATGCTACCAACTGCGCTATACGGTCAGACGTCAAGGGGGTAGAACCGGCATCAATTTGATGCCTGATGGAAGCATTTATATAGATACAGATAATGGCAAATCCCGCTCCTGTATCTGCAGTGTATAGGCACAGTAACAGTAGAGATGCCAAAATAGCACATGAAATTTCAACAAAATCATTTAGCCTTGGTCCAGTGGACTGGAAAATCCCCTTTTCGCGCAGATAGCTAAAAGTTAGAACAAAATGGGGAACGATTTTGTCCAGTAAACAATGACGCAATATCGGACAAACAATATTTCGTCGGTGTTGTTATAAATCTCGTAGCTACGGCTTGAGTTAAGCCGTAGTTACGATATTTTATAACAGCACCGACGGTTTATTAAAACGTAACGGTAATCATATGCCTCAGCGCAGTTTGTAACGCACCTGTCTCTCGTTCGAGAGGTCCCGGTTTCGATACTCGGCCGCGGCAAATACCCTCTCAGACAAAAAGTCGTCCATCAATTGTTTGATATCGCGAACCTATGTGATGGAGCAGCTGGAGGCTAGGTAAGGGTGTTGTGGTAGTACTGGTATAAGAAACAATAGGAATCCATGTGCTCCAGCCCCTCAATATGACCACATCCGTCGAAAACGGCGTAAACCGTTATAAACAAATTAAAATCAAAGCAATGGCAAAGAAATCGTTGCTAAATATAGACTAGGATTAAATAAGGTCAATTATAGAAGCAGATGATTCCAACAGACAACAAATGAAGAAAGAACTCGAGACGAAGGAAAACGGAGAGGAAGGAGGTGTAAAGAATTGTTGTTGTTGTTCTTGTTCTTCTTCTTTTATGAAATATAAGAAGCTGTTTCCCCTTTTTCACAATGTATCTCCTCCGCAGGGATAGACATTGATCACATTAAACAGTTTTTTCAACAACAAATTAGACCAGCACGAAGATAATTTCAATTCCTTTTCTCAACCGAAAAGCTTGTAAAAACGCTGAAAATACTAATTGGTAATTACTCAAAACGAAAATTACATCAAATTATGAATAAGGCTCTTCCTTTTTTGTCGCCAAAGTAAAAGAGATAAGAAATTGTAGATTGTAACTTAAAAGGTCGTTTCGGCGTTTATTGTCTTGAACAAATAGCTCAGTGGATAACACGCAAAATGTAAGTGTCCAGTCGGTAAGCATGGGTTTTGACCACGTGATAATCATAACAGAATTTGATTGGTTGTCAGCCCTACAACTGGTAAATGACCGCTCGGGAAAAAAATCAGAGCAGTATTATTGTAACTGCTACAAATTTGTTATACAATTAACCTATTGTACGTTTCAAACCCTGTACTCAACCGAAAATCTTGTTATAAACACTGAAAATACTAACTGGTAATTACTAAAAGCGAAACTTACATCAAATTTCGTATCAGTCTCTTCTTTATTTGTCGCAAAAGTAAATTAGATCAAAATAAGTTTGTAGATTGTGACCTTCAAGGCCGTTTCTTCGGTGTTTGAAAACACATAGTTTGGCTCGAACACATTGCTCAGAAGATAAAGGTAACAAGAGCTTCGCAGAGCGGCGCACATACGCCCAAAGGGGCTCGTCAGTAACCTTGGCTTGTCAGTAACGTGACCTTGAATGATAGCTAAAAATATTGCAAACAGACAGACAGACAACTGGTGCCATAACATTTAAATATGAAAATATATTTAGTCCTAAGCACAAAAAGTCAACCTACAGAGTCATTATGGCAAGTTTCCTTTCATTCCCATCCATAATGTAGGAGAAAATGAGCCGTCAAGACATTTTGCTTTTCATCAACTCAAGGGCAGATAATCCAAGATAACTCTAGAATAACTGGAGCATTTTGAATTGAAAAGTCTTATGCAAAACTAGACATCATAGTAAATGTGTCTAGTTTCAGCTCATTTCAATTGATAGTTAAGGAGGAGTTGCACACAAAATACAGTGATTTTCATTAAATTCAAGGGCAGATAATTCAAGATTTCTCAGGATTGACTGGAGCCACTTGAATTTCAAAGGTCTTATGCACAACTAGACATCATAGGGAGTAAATGTGTCTAGTTTCAGCTCATTCCCATTGATAGTTTAGGAGGAGTTGCGCACACAAAAAGTAGTGATTTTCATTGAATTCAATGGCAGATAATTCAAGATTTCTCAGGAATGACGGAAGCAATTTGAATTTCAAAGGTCTTATGCACAACTAGACATCATAGAGAGTAATTGTGAGTAGTTTCAGCTTATTCCCATTGATAGTTTAGGAGGAGTTGCGCAAACAAAAAACAGAATTTTTTTGTTATATTAAAGGGCAGATAATCCAAGATTTCTCAGGAATGACTAGAGCGATTTGAATTTCAAAGGTCTTATGCACAACTAGACATTATAGGGAGTAATTGTGTGTAGTTTCAGCTTTTTCCAATCGATAGTTTAGGAGGAGTTGCGCACACAAAAAACAGTGATTTTTGTTATATTAAAGGGCAGATAATTCAAGATTTCTCAGGAATGACTGGAGCGATTTGAATTTCAAAGGTCTTATGCACAACCAGACATCATAGGGAGTGACGGACGGACGACCGAGGCCATAACATAATACGACCCTTCGGGCCTATTAAAATGTAGTGTGTCCAACAGATTGGATGTCTGGAAAACGGTATATATAAATTCGGGCTTCACATCCCGATTTAAAAACAAGTCTCCAAAAAGTTGTACCATTTTGATAATTTGAATATTTGATTAAAAGGTAAGGTTTTTGATTTGTTAGACTGACAGAAAAACTTGGAAGTTTAAGGTATCAGATATTCTAAAAATCGAAAACAAAATCTTCCAATACGATTTTTTACTATGGCGAACAAGTCATTGATAGCAGATTCCTAGATTTCTTGAGGGATATGCCTGCAACTGAGAAAACACATGTCGCTTTACACCAAAAATTGTTAATTTCTTGGTAGAGGGTAAAGGTCTCGCTGTGCAGACTGTTTATATGCTAAACATATCGCATTTGGCTGTTTTCTGAATCTTTAGTGATCATTCTACCTTCCTGTATAAAAAACTAAAACATGCGAACTCCTCAATCAGGTTGAAAATCTGTCCCGATAAAATTTCAACAAGCTAATACCTATAAATAAATAAACCGACCAAGCAGAAATGTAGGGAAAATTTGGGTTTCATCACGCAGTGTCTTTGCTACTTGATAAATGCTACACATTGAATAGTCAAGGACATGTTACATGATGGCATGAGTAAACAAGAGTCGTCCGCGGACAAAGTAGCTCGCCAAAACTGCTGCTTGTCACAAACAGCACTTGACCAAAGATCTTACTTCAATATATTTTTTTACGTGAAAGTCCATGATCCAATATATATGTCTGATTTAGAAGTAAGAAAGAATTTTTTTTGTTTCAACTACATGTAAAAGGTTAGGTAAAAACAAAGCCTATAGCCTAATGAAGTAACAAATGGAATTTTATCGTATTAAATAGAAGGTTTATCATCTAATTATCGCAAATATGAAGTATAATTGTCCTAGCTGTAAGCATTCAAAAACAATATGCAAGTTTAAAGCAATATGCGTAAGATTAAAAAGTCAAGGTCAAGGTCACAAAGTCAAGGGATTTGATAAAAGGAAAAGCCTATCTCACCTGTTGAGTAAGGTTATTAAGTATGATTGCCCTAGGTATAAGCACTTAGAAAATATAAGCCAGGTAAAAGTTTTGGTTCAAAGTTTTTCTAAGTCCAAAGTCCATAAAAAGTCAAGGTCAAAGTCAAAAGTCTAGGACCTTGGTAACCAGTGAAAGCCTATGAGCTAGTGACTTTGTATATGAAGTTATATTGTCCCTAGGTAAAATCTTTCCAAAAATATAAGCAAGTTTTTTTGGTTAAAGTGTTTGGTTAAATTCCAAAAAAGGTCAAGGTCAAAGTCAAAAGTCAAGGACTTTGGGAACCAGTGAAAGACTATCACCTGGTGACTGTGTATATGAGGTAATGATGTCCCTAGGTTAAATCATTCCAAAAATATAACTAAGGTTTTTTTGGTTAAAGTTTTTGGCTAAAGTCCGTTAAAGGTCAAGGTCAATATCAAAAATTCAAGGCACTTGGTCTCTAGTGTAATCATATGGTGAGTGAATATATGAAGTAATGATGTTCCTAGGTAAAGCATTTAGAAAAATATAAGCAAAGTTAAAGTTTTTTTGGTTAAAGTTTTTAGTTAAAGTTTTTCTAAGTCCATAAAAGGTCAATGTAGGTCAAAACGTCAATTCACTTGGTCTCTGATAAAAGCCTATCACCTGGTGAGTGTGCGTTTTAAGTAATGATGTCCCTAGGTAAAGCATTCAGAAAGTATAAGCAAAGTTAAGTTTTTTGGTTAGGTTTTTTGGTTAAAGTTTTGGTTAAGTTAATTTAAAAGGGTCAAGGTCACTGTCTCAAGGTCATTTTGACATGGGTGCTTACCCCAATGAGTGATTATGTAAAATATTAAGCATCTAGGAATGATATGGATAGAAATAAACAAGAGGCCCAAGAGGGCCTGTATCGCTCCACTGGCTTTAAAATCTTTAGACTTTCATTAAATAAAGCTTACTTTAAATGAATGCATTTACACTTCGAAATCTTCTAAGACCTATTATTAATAATGATTAATTGGTTCTGGTCCATATTGCACCAAAATACTCAATCACAATGAACCTGCAACCCTTAACCCATTTTATTAAAACATAAGGTTCAGAAGGAGATGTCGTTCAAAGATTTCGGGCTCAAAATAGGCCCCGCCTGCCACGCCCATATTTATGGACCATTCAAGATTTAGCAAATAATTTTTGAAAGAGACACTCAAAGGACATTCTGGTAAAGTTTCATTTTAATCAGCCAAGTGGTTTAGGAGAAAATGTCATTCAAAAATTTCGGGCTCAAAATAGGCCCCACCCTGCCACGCCCATATTTAAGGACCAATCAAAATTTCTTGAACAATTAAAGTAAAAGGTCATCCAAGGAACATTCTGTTAAAGTTTCATTGAAATCAACCCAGTGGTTCAGGAGGAGATGTCGTTCAAAGATTTCGGGCTCAAAATAAGCCCCGCCCTGCCACACCCATATTTATGGGCCATTCAAGATTTAGCAAATAATTTTTGAAAGAGACACTCAAAGAACTTTCTGGTAAAGTTTCATTTTATTCAGCCAAGATGTTTAGGAGAAAACGTCATTCAAAAATTTCGGTCTCAGAATAGGCCCCGCCCTGCCACGCCCATATTTATGGACCTATCAAAATTTCTTGAACAAATTAAGTAATAGGTCATACAAGTAACATTCTGTTAAAGTTTCATTGAAATCAGCCCAGTGGTTCAGGAAGAGATATCGTTCAAAGATTTCGGGCTCAAAATAAGCCCCGCCCTGCAACGCCAATATTTATGGGCCAATCAAAATTTCTTGAACAATTTAAGTAAAGGGTCACTCAAGGAACATGCATGCCAAGTTTCTTTGAAATCGGCCCAATGGTTTGGGAGAAGAAGCTTTTTAAAGATTTCAAAGTGAAAAACTGCCACGCCCTGCCACGCCCTTTTTTGGGGGCCAATCAAGTTTCTTTGAACAATTTAAGAAGAGGGCCATCCAAGGATTATTTCTACCAAGTTTCGTTAAAATTCGCCCATTGGTTTGGGAGGAGAAGATGTTTAAAGAAAAAGTTTACGCACGGACGGACGGACTGACGCACGACGGACACTCCGCCACTACAATTGCTCGCTGGCCTTCGGCCAGTGGAGCTCAAAACTAACCTAATGCAGACGTCGACACCGATGCTAACGCCGACGCCGAAATCCGAGGGTATAGCAATAGCTCTTCCGAGACTTTTGTCCCGGGCGAGCTAAAAACAAAAAGGGCAATACTTTTGTATCAAGTGCATGTAAGAATTTTAAGACAATATGTGAATGGTTCATGCTCCAAGTCGGGTAAAAGATGCAAGAGCCGAGCAGTCCAAAAGGCTTATTCCATCAATGGGTTAATAATTGTAGACCTATGCTGGATAGCAGATGGAGGATAGGAAAGGATGTAATGGTAGTACTGATGCCAGAAATACTTGCAATCCGTTGTTAGGTGCTCAAACCGCTGCAATATGACTGAAATATTTTTAAAAGCAACGTTAAACCCCACCAACCAAATAAACAAACAAAGCAAAAGGACAACTTATCCTTGTATTCTGCGTTATCAATGAACTGGCGGGGCGGGGCTGAGCCGTGACGTCATTTGGCGAGTTAACTTTTAAATATTTTGGGTTCATTGAAAAGTTAGTCGGCAAAAATCGTGAACGCGTGCAAATAACTGTATCCTAGAAACCAAAAGGATTCACGTGCTTATAGAAAGTGAACACATTTCGTCTTTGGGTTAACAAAGTCTCGTAACTTCAGCTAGACAAGCTGAAGATACGATGGTTTGGTTACCAACCTACGCTTTACTGTGTCAAGTCAATTTTGTCGACTATCTTTAGAAGTAAATAATAATGAATAAAGGCTGATTTACCTTAACCCTAAATGCATCGACCCGTTACTTAGGCTCCGCCCTGCCAGGGGAAAATCGTGGATTATATGATGGCTGAACTGGAATCTTTTATTTCTGTTTGAAAACTCTTCAAAAGATTAAGAAGGTTATTTTAGAATGGCGGCATCCCTTGCTGTAATATAGTTCATGGGGTGTATGGATGGTTATTGGAAAAATGCAAGATGTTATGAAATTCAGGGTAGATCCGTGGAACAATGAGTATATCAGAAGATTGATAAAACAATATTATATTAGCATTTTTCTTTTTTTTTTTCAGTACTAAATATTTTTTTTAAAAAAAACTCTTAAATCTTGTACTCATCGTTGGCCATAATTCTAAAAATAACATGAACTTCATTTTATATCAACTTCACTTCTCAAAATTCAAATTACCAATGACTGCCTTATAATCATACTTATCATTGTTTAAATCATATCACCGTTTCTTAGGTTATGTTAGTGTATTTATTAGATGCATCTGATATTAATCATACATAACAACGTCTTTGTAAGTCATACAGATGTCATCCCTGAATAGACCGACGCCCTTTCTGGCACGCCTTGGCCCGTCTTTGGTGATACAACAGAGCTGTTATGACTTCTATATATACATGTATGAAACATGAGGCAAACAAACATAACAAACCTAAATTGTGGCAAATCTTTTTTTCTAACTACTAATACTTAGACTTAATACAATATTTTTGACTTTTCAATCTTCACTGAGTGTGGTGGCTTTAATTGGTAAAATCTTGTTGTCATGGTAACAAATTGCATGCAGCACTAGATAACATAGAGCTTAACTGGAGAAAGAGTAAAGCTTTGGCCATCAACCAATACAATTTTATTGTCATACCATCATTCTTTTCCCTACAACAATCCATGCAACCCATAAACTATCATCACAACATGGGACGCACCGATTCCAATATTTCTTCTTAATGTTTGAAAGAGTTTTCATGTAAGAAATCCAGTTATCTACCCAAGAATAAAAATCCAAAGGGCCAAATAGCCCATTAGGTTTAGAAAATCTGGCCATTTACTAAAATTTTCAAAAATGAGAATTTCCATCCAGCACTGCCATCATTCAAAAATAAGAAAATATTTTTGGTATGTCTGTTTGTTTGTTTGATAAAATGCGGTTAAAAGCTGCTTTCAACGATCGTTCAGTCATATCACGGTAGCTGGAGCACCTAACAACGGATTCTTGGTATTTCTCACAATAGTACTACCATTAAACCCTTTCCTATCCTCCAGCTACTATCACACATAGTTCTACGATTATCAACCCATTGGTTGAGAAAGCCTGTTAGACCGCTAGGCTCTTATCCTTTACCATACTTGCGGCATGACACATTGACAAACTCTCTTGAAGTTCTTACAAGCAATTGGCTCTAAAGAATTGTTTTGTTTTTGTTTTTTTTTTGTTTGTTTTTCACTCACTGATCATGCCACCACGTTACACTGCTCTTCACGATTTTATGATTCGCATAAATCACGGATCAAATCCATTGGGTAAATAATCCCCTATTTTCTCTATATTTCTGATCAGCTGGGTTATTTATTTTAGGGTTATGCGGGGTAAAAATTTTAATGCGACAGGTTTCCTTACATGAGCACAGCCAATGGGTGCAACAATCGTCTGCAGGTGCTGTATAATGTAAACAAATTAAATCGAAAATGGGCATTGTTTGCACAAAATGCATATGGAGCTACCCCTTTGATAAAATATGTTGCTCTTCTGATGTTTAACATGTGTGCCAAGTTTCAAGCGAGTGCCGTCAGTAGAATCAGACATATCACAACACGTCAAAGTTATGCACGACGACGACCACAAAGACGACAACGACGACGACAACAAGTCTACAGCAATACCTCGGAATTTCTCCGAAAACAGCCAAGCTATAATTCATTAAATTGAGGGATGGCGATGTCTAACATTGCCATGAAAACTCATCCCGTGCTCTGGGGCCCGTTTTACTAAACAACTTACGAAAAAATTTAATCATAAGTCAAAATCAATAATCGTACCTGGTGTTTTTATTCCTTGTTAGGTTCTGCCTTGAAATATCACATTGGAATCGTCTTAAGAAGACGATTCTAATGAGATATTGCATGGCAGAATTCCAATTTCAGTTACTACTGTAGAAGCAACTTTAATTTTTGACTTACGCAAACAATGATCGTAAGATTTCACTGACTTACGCTCTTTTGGCCAAAAGTTCGATGAACAAGAGCTCTCGAAGGACAGCAAAGCTCGACTATTCAATGTGCTGGATAGCAACAGCAAATCAATATAAGAATTTGAATATTTCATTAAAAGAAAGTCAGAGTAGACAATCTTTGTCTAGAGGATGATATGATGGTGATGGAAGTACACATTTTTGCAAACTTTCCAAGCGAAGGATTAACTAGAAACAGAGATATAACTGGTATACACTACTCAAAAGTTCTAAGCGGCCACCTTACCTTTCTCAATTTTTTTTTATACATTTTCCACTTTTATTTGGAAATGAGAATTTTGTCTTTTGAACAAGTGGCCATTCAGTCATTATCCTTTCCAATTGTTTTGGTTATGCATCAATTAGTCCTAAAGACGGAATTAAATACATGTACCCTCAAATACAAAAGTCACAAAATTGTCATTTTTAAGAGAAATTTGAATTTTTCGATACTTAAAAAACGCTAAGCTTATAAACTTTTTGTACTTATATCAGTGATACAACGCCTGTGGACTTCTAGAATTAATAAAAGATGCCAAAACTTTCTACACAATCCTTATACTAACAAGAACTGTCAAAAATACGCCACCCACAAATGTTAACTTTGAAATCGAGGGTACTCCTACTGTCGTTTAATTTCAAAACGGTTCTTGTTGAATTATTTCACTGATTTTTCTCTTGTTGACTTAATAAATGATTTGGCTAAATTATTCAAGCAAAAAATGGATGATACCATGCGGCATTTAAAACACATGACCAAAAAGGCAAGTGGCCGCGTAGGAGTTTTGAGGAGTGTACAACAGTTGCTCGTAAAAGCTTAACCAAGAATGATATGTCGAAAAAGGCTTTAAATTCGAGGACATTCAGTATCAGTATAATGAATCTTCATTTAGAGGCTGATAATGATCGTTTGATGTATCGGACTCGTTTTCAAAACGACCTATCCTTATGTAGCCAGTTGGTACAATAATTCTGTGAAAGTTTGAAGCAATTTGTATGAAAATTGTTGACTCTTATCGCAATAACAAGAAAAGATTTTCAAGATGCATGGACGGACTGGGAATATGCGATCACAATAGCTCTTCTGAACTTCAGTCCACAACAAGAGGGCTATTGGAACTTGATCGCTCACCTGAGAGAATAGCTCTATTACATATGTTTGTCTATGGAAACCAAGAAAAAGAGAATTTTACATTTCATCAACTTAGCTCTTTATTAATCGGAATTTTTCTACTAAATGTGGTTTGAATTGGCAACATAATTTGGCAGTTTAACCTTTTAACTATTTTTATCGGGTTACACCTAAAGCGCAATCCTGACAAAACGTAATGTCAATCAATCCGTAAAAGTTTTCTGTAAATCTGGTGTAGATGTGTTAATAGGATTTTCATATTTTGACCCCTTTTCAATAAAACGTCATCAAAAGTGTAAGAGCGGAAATATCCCCATGGACAAATGAAAAGGTATGTTCTGTGAAATTTTCGGGAGAAATAATAAATATAGAAAGATTCGGATAAATAAGGAATTTTACATAAAGACCGCTTTTTCCATGACACGAAATTAAGATTGCAAAGCATCTATAATTTCTACGAGCTCATATGATGAGCAATATGTGAAAGTTTCATTAAAATCTATTACAATAAAATTTGCTAAATGAACATATCACCATAAAACAGGAAACCTGAGAGAGTTCCATCAGAAAAGCCTATCTGCAAAAAATCATCAATAACTACAATTTATTTCAGAGAAGAAGATTCTTTTATAATTCACCATATCGAGCCTTTTTTGTGATTCCACGGCCAAAAGCACCCATATTATCGTACCAATCAATATTAAACGAAGGCATCTGAAAGCTTAGAGAATATCTTGAGCATAATTCCTTTAAGGTTTCTTTACTTCCGACCAGTACTTAAAGAGAAGATATTTTTTGATAATTTACTGGGTGGGATCATTTATAAGTGACTCAACAGCCCGCAGCATCATTGTAACTATGATATCAGGATAAATTGGCAGGACATTTCCTAAGCATCATTTCTATAAATTCTGACCATAAGTTTCAGAGAAGAAGATGTTTTTCAGATATTTCAACGCACGAAGTTTTTTACAAGACAGCTCGTAGCTCCGAAGTTATCAGTTTGATCAGGATTAAAAGAATGAATCTGAAAAAGCTTGTCCTAAGCATCATTGCGGTGAAATTTGGTTGCATTTTGACCTTTCGTTTCAGACATGTTTTATATCATACCATATGGGTCTCTTTTTGGGGGACTAAACATCCCGACTAAACAAGTCCTTAGCATAATTTCTGTGAAATTTGATTGAATTCTGCCCAGTAGTTTCAGATAAGATCATTAAAGAAAAGTTTACGCACGAACGGACACGCGCACAGCAGACTATATGAAGACAATAAATATATCCCACTGGACCTCGTCCAGAGGAGCTTAAAATTATTTAAAATTGAATGAATTTAATTATGGGGAAATAAAATATTATTTTCCGTTTGATGCTCGGCAAAAGTTGAGAAGAATAGTTTCGGGGTTATAATCAATCTGTAGATATAAGGTTAAAGATGTACGAAACCTCGTAACTATATCTTTATTTTACCTTAGATACAAGATTGATCGATTGAATGGAGTTTAACGCCGTTTTCAACATTTTTTTTTTCAGTTATATCGCGGCGGCTGGGTCACCTAACACTTGTTTCCTGGATTTCCTCACCAGCACAACCATCACATCCTTTCCAAGCCTCCAGCTGGCTATCTCACATAGGTCTACGATTATCAACCTATTGGTGGGAGAAAAATAGTCGGAACGAATAAGTGCCGCCGTCGGGGTTCAAACCCGGGACCTCTAGATTGACATACCAACGATCTACCAACTGCGCTATGACGGCGGCGCCTTAGTCACGAGGTTTGGGAAATAGTTTTCACGGTGTGATTGATTGATTGATTGTTTGATTGATTATTGATTGATTGATTGATTAGGTTTAACGCCGCTTTCAACATTTTTTCAGTTATACCACGGCGGCTGGACCTTCTACTAATGATTTCGTGGTATTTCTCTCACCAGTACAACCACCACATTCTTTCCTAGTTTCCAGCTGTCTTCACAGTGTGGACGTCCATAACCTTGTAAATATATCTTAAATCAAGCTACGGTTACTGGGCTTTTGAATGAATTTCTGAGAACTTGTTACAATGCGTTTAATATGGCTGAAGTCAGGGATGTGGAACTATGAGTTTTCTCACTTGTCGATGTACAAGTAAAAATCGATTTCCTTCTTGTCAAGGATAGAAATGATCTTGTCCACAAACAGATGAATTGATTAATATTGAGAAAACGTGTTTTTTTAACGAAGAAAATGCTGCAACCCAACATAAAGACAGTGTTTTCTTCCCTTTGGTACAATTATTAGGGTGACTTTTCTCCTAAATATGTTTAGTTCTGTCCCAAGATTTGCTCTGCTATTTACTTGTCTACGGGAAGATTTACTTGCCCGCAGGTGGGAAAGCCCGCGTCGGACAAGTCGGGCATAAGAATTCCAAACCCCTGCTTAAGTAACCAAGTTTTAGAGTAAACTTACAATCAGCAAGTCTAAAACCTCGAGACTGCAGTTTCAATAGGGATGAAACAAAAAAGTTATGCTGAAACCTCATAACTATGCCGTTAATTTTGCTATAGTTACTCGATTTTAGTATTTAAATTAAAAGAGTACGTCGTACATCAAACTAAAGAAGCAAAATTCCAGTTGAAAAATTGCTGTAGTTACTAAGTTTCAAAATTAGGCGTTACGCAACAAGTCCGCAAACCTCGTAGCTAAAGATTAATTACTTTTTTTTTTAAATGAAAGGTTACTAATTCTTATTTGTCGAAACTGCCTTTTGTATGACTGTTGTTTCTTGGTTTTAGAATTAAACTTTCAATAAGAAACCCTGTCACAGTTAGTTCCATCTCGAAATTGACATTCATCTCAATAAAAATTATTTCAAATCGCTTAATCAGCACCCCATTTATTCATTCTAAACACTCACTCAAACCGCTCAAAAACGCTCCAAATGACTAAAAAATATAAGATCAATAACTACCATCAAAATCAAAAAAGGAAGACCCAAAATCGAGATTTCAATGACATAATTGAGATTTTAAGTGTCTGATTGGTTCTTGAAGAAATAGGACGCTATTTTCAGAACCTTTATGCATATTTTATTAAAGTGAGGTAATTAATATAGCTAATTTTGTTAATCTTGAACAAAATTAGCAATATTGGATTACCTTCCTTTAATTTCACTCATAACTCGCTCCACGCACTCTTCAATTTCATTCCGAAATCATTCAACTTGTCAATTTCGCCATGTTGTAAATTGTAATAAAATTTATTCAAGCTTTATTTACTGACCTTATATAAAATGGGCACTTGCTAAACCTCAAAACTAATAAAAAAATATTGCCGTAGTTACAAGCTTTCTTAAAGTAAACCAACAACGGGTAGTCCAAAATGCTCGTAACTGCGTATTTAAGCGAGCTGTTGCTACAAGGTTTTGGAGCGAAACGATTAGATCCTCTAGAACCCCATCCCAACGTCTTTACTTCTGAGTTTATAATCTAGTAATTTTAAATTAAATCACGCTTTAGTAACAATTGAGAAGTAAAAGTTTACTAAGCTAGCGTCAACAAATTCATTTACACAAACGACGTAAAGGAGATAACGTAAGCTCAACGTTTTGTTCCAAAAATAGCCGAGCTAACTAATTACCAGTTCAAAGGCTTTGGAATAAAACTTGGGTATTAACCCTTTGCTGTTTAATCCCTGCTTTTTACGTGTCTTGAGATTTTATGATTGAGAAAACATTGTGAAAAAAAAGAAATTGCTTTTGACAAGCAATTTCTTCTTTTTCCTCACTATTTTGTACCCTACTGATTGGTTATTTTTCCAATTAAATCCACTTTAAATTTTCGTCTGCATAACCTTTGAATTTGGACAGGTCCAAAATTTTGTAAAACAGGAAAGGGTTAATTATCAAACGTGGAAATTATACCTTTGATACAGCCCTAGTTACTAGGTTATCGAATTTAACTAGCAATAAGTGGTAATCAAACCTCGTAACTAAAGATTATGTCAGAATGTAGTTACTATGCTTTGGAATAAAATGAGAATTCTCATATCTCGTAACCATAAGGCTTTTATTCGACCCTAGTTAGTAGGTTTGAGCATTAAACTTTCAATGGGTAAATCTATAGCTTCGCAACAACAGCTTAAATTAGGCTGGCGACTTTAAGGTAGTGGACCCGTAATAGTTCTGCAACATTTAGGAAGTAATGAACTTTAACAATGTTGACCGATGTTTCCTAATGATTTTCATTAGGAAACCTCGGTCAACATTGTCAAAGACTTTTGGAATAAAACGATATCTTGAAACGTTGTAACTTTAACTTATATAATGTTGCCCAGCGTTCAGGATAACAAAATTGCGTAAAGCAGGATATAATTGGCAAACAGTTCGCACCGTTTTGTCATCCTAAATGCACTGCTGTAGTCATTAGATTTTAGAATCAAGCCTACAACGAGTAAATCTATAAAGTAACCACGGCTGAGTTTGAAGTTTTGTTTAAGAATTACAACGATGAAGAATTCTGAACCTTTTATTGATTAATTATATCAAGCTTTAGTTCTAGGTTTTGGAAGACGCAATGAAAAATTATGTGACGTCGTAACTACGGCTTTGATCACCCTGTAGTCACAAGGTTTTACAATTCCGCTGACAATACTGTAGTTTCGATTGTTTGCAAATAAAATGGAGATATCTAAGTAATTTTGAAATGTCGTAACTATAGTTTCTATCAGCTTATAAATACGCTGTAGTTACGATTTTTTATTGTAAAAGAACGATGATTAATTCTGAAAACCACAATGTAGCTTTAATTGGAAATACACTGACGATAATATTAATATTATTAAACCGCGTTGCTAAAGTTTTAATTATGCTGTAGTTGCGAGTTTCTGGAGTTACATTAACGATATATTAATCCGAAGCCTAAAGCTTTAATCTTACTAAAGTTGTGGAGTTTTGCTATAAAATTGATGAATATTAAGAATTAACTTTACTTTGTGAATAGGGTTAAACGCCGCTAATAACTTTTTAAGTCATATTGCTGCGGCTGGAGCACCTAATTGAATTGTTTTGTTATATTTTTTCTCGCACAACAATTGTACTGATATGTAGGAATATGCAGTTTCTCAACTAAGCATTGGACAACCAAAATATTGTCTGCAAAAAAGATTTTGAGATAATTTTTTTTAAAGAAAATATTGGAACCCAGCATTTTCCGTTAAAAACGTTTAATACCTTTTGATGCAATCATAAGGCTAATTGATCTCTTAGATCTATTCAGTACCATCTCAAGTTTTGTCCTGGTATTTACTTTTCCGTGGACAAGTAGACTCTAAAATTGAATTTGTCCGGCACCCATATAGGAAAAGTCGGACGTTGGAATTCCTTTGAAATTGCATCTACAGCTCTGGCTTTGGAAAAGACTAATAGTCGGTAAGGGCGAGTGCCGCCGTCGGGAAGTGATTGATTGATTGAATGGAGTTTTACCCCACTTTTAACATTTTTTCAATTATATCGCGGCGGCTGGAGCACCTAACAATGGATTCCTGATATTTCTCTCACCAGAACAACCATCACATCCTTCCCTAGCCTCCAGCTGCTATCTCACATAATTCTACGGTCATCGACCTATTGGTGAGAGACAAATTATCGGAAAAATGAGTGCCGCCGTCGGGGATCGAACCCGTGACCTCTAGATTGACAGTCCGACGCGCTACCAACTGCGGTATGGTGGCGGCTCTGCTGTCGGGAATCGATTGATTGATTGAATGGAGTTTAACGCCGCTTTCAAAATTATTCCAGTTATATCACGGCGGCTGGAGCACCTAAAAATGGATTCCTGGTGTTTCTCTCACCAGTACAACCACCACATTCTTTCCTAACCTCAAGCTGCTATCTCACATAGGTCTACGATTATCAACCCATTGGTGAGAGACAAAAAGTCGGAAAGAATGAGTGCCGCTGTCGAGGATCGAACCCGGGACCTCTAGATTGACAGTCCGACGCGCTACCAACTGCGCTATAACCCGTCGGGAATCGAACCCGGGACCCTTAGATAGATAGTCCGACGCGCTTACAACTACGCTATGACGGCGGCATCAGAGATAAAAACGGATGAAAGCAGGTCGAAACAAGGTTCGAACTCACGACTCCACTTATGAGAGCTAACTACTAATTTCAAAATACAGACCGGACTCATGTCTCGACTTGACTCTAAATAGAAATTGTTGGTGCAATTTTCTGTAATATACTAACATAGCGACGCTTTGGTAATAGAAATATTAATTTAACCCTTTTTCTGCTTGGAAAATTTTCCTGCAACAACGAAATTTTGGCAGGCAGCATAGGCTAAGATCAGCCTGCACAGACGTGCAGTCTGATCTAAGGCCAAACTGCCCGATTTCTAATTAATACTTGTGCTGAAACTGGAGCCATACCGGTTGTAATATTGGTAATGGTTTGAAACCAAGATAATTTAGTCGGATAAGGGTTAACTGATTTCAACAAGGGAATATTACTAGTAATTCATACTTCAATACATACATAACATAAAAGGTTAAACGTACCAGTATTTCACAGAAAGTTTGCCTCAAATAAACGATAGATGAAGACTCGGGAATCCAGCACACCTATGATTTTTACTTACCTGTCCTCTATATTAGAATGATGGCGGCATATATAATTAGGCGGGACAACAAGTTGTGAAAAGCGTGCAATATTAGAGTTAGTGAATAGATCGCAGTTTCACGATTTTCTCGTTTATATGCTATGCATTCAGGATGACAAAACGGTGCAAATATTTATCCAACTATACCCCGTTTTGCACGCAAGAGTACGTGTAAAGCGGGGTATAATTGGAAAACTGTTTCCACCGTTTTGTCATCCTGAACGCAGGGCTGATATCCACTCACCAAGGGGAAATTCAAATGGCAGCCCGAGAGACGCGTGAGATGATGTAATAATCTAAAATTGACTGTAATATGCATGCGCAGAAAAGACATTCATGTGAACGGAGTTACCCACTGGTGGTAGTAAACAAACTTCTCATTTACCGCTACAATAATTAATTTACCATGAAATATCGTTATCCCATTAAGAAATGTGATAAACTCGTGCAAAATACTATATAAAATAAGAAAAAAGTATTTGTTATTTAAAGTAATAGAGAATATTTATTTTTTTGTAATCGAATTGTTGTGCACTATTCTCGACGCCATTTTGGAACCCAAATAACACCGGCCTGACCCAGGATCAGAAGCGTCGAGGTTGAAAGGTTACAATGACATCACTAGTGTCGAAACCGAGGCCGTTCTGATGGAAACCCGGTTAACTCGGGTTGAAACCGAGTCCGATATGAACTTACCCCAATATAATCTACTTAGTGGCATACGAGTTTTGAAATCATGTGTTCAGGATGACGAAACGGTACAGATCGTTTGTGCATTTTTTCACAAGTTAATCAAGAACTGTCCGCAATTCGCTGACCGCAACCGGTTGAACAATGCAGGGACTCTAAATATACTGTATATTTAGGGTCCGTGAACAATGTGATATAGTCCGTTTGACTTCTATATGGACCAACCTTTTCATCAATTACATAAAATTGCGTTTGAATTAAGGATTTGTATGTAGTAAAATCTTAATTTCAGCTTAATACCATTCCAAAAAATATTTTTGGAAAATAAAATGATTTCAAAATAATGATTTTGTCTATCTAGTTAATGTTAATATTTTCGCATTATCCGTTCTTAAACACGAGGGGTGATGGAGGCTGTTCAATAGTAGGAAAATGTCAACACATATAGTAAAAACACGTGGTTTTATACTAAACTTTTGACAGATGAAATGTCCATTATTCCTTATTTGGACATGCTAATTAGCATATCGACGGTCACGTCATCTTAAACTTAAACAGCACGTGATTTTTACCGTTAGTACTCGCCTTTTCATCAAGTTTTCCTCGTGAAATTCCCAACTACTTCGTTTAATATTGCTTTTTCATTGGTCTTAACATGTAAATATAGGGTTCATCTCAGAATGAATAAAAACAATAATCAATTATCTGGTCAAACAGTTTCTGAAGAAAGAGAGAATATACACAGATTTGATATCCATCGGTAGCAAAAATCTTAGACAAACTTAATTATATTGAAAAACTCGATTTTATAGTAATACAATTCATTTAAAATTTTACTCTTTTGACTCGGCCCCTATGCAAATCAGTACTATTTTTGGTTATACAATTCGCTGTTCCGTTTAATACAGTAACAAGTAGGTATGAAATGCTGAAAGTTAACATGTAGACGGACGGACAAAATCATTATTTTATATTCAAAAATTCTGAAAAACAGAATTCGTCATGGTATTAGCTGTAAAAAATGATATGACAAGAAAAATATGCGTTTCATAATTTAATTTCTGAAATTTTCGGCAAAATGTTGGTCCATATAGAAGTCAAACGGACTATACTTGAACGGTGTTCTGTCAAATCGGCCTGTTAAAAACTCGGCCCGCGTAAAACTCGGCCTGTGTAAAACTCGGCCCGTCAACACAGCCTGTATATATCATTTGTCTAAAATGACCTGGCACTCATTAACTTTCGCCAGTCCTCGAGTATTCCCGCAGCGTAACTCAATTTCATTTTACCGTTTTAGTTATTATTTCACGTCTTCTTTAAAAAGTGGTTACAGACGCCTTCCCGTACACCAATAAGTTATTGTGTCGAGTTCAAATCCCAACAGAGACACATATTTCAACCATGTATCATTAATATATTGATCTTTTTCCTTTTGTTATAATTACATTTCTTATTATTATTTTGTTATTAGTTTTTTGGTCAGTTACGATTATTTTTTTATTATTCTTGCATCATCCAATTTGGTTGTTTGCACCAACCAAGATTATTGTATTCTGACCGAGGGTAGAATTCGTTTCATACCATGAAAAAAAAAAAGAATAAGTTGTTAGTAAGCTTGTTCCATTAAGTAGTCCCAATAAAGATCTCATTTGCTTCATGATATTGAATTATAAGATATAAACGAGAATAGAGTTATTGACGTTAATAACCTAATCACACTTAAACAGGAATTGAATTTGATTAACGTGTTCAAACCCAGTATATGTTTTTAATTTCATACCGTCATAGATTTAAAAGAAAATGCATCTTCTTCTCTTAAGCATAGACCTAGATACATTTCAAATAGTTATTTCAGTAATTTACAATGATTTATGCTCAGGACTTTCCAACGGTCAAATTGAGGCTGACGGAAAGTTTTCTGTGTTTAATACCAGTAGTGTTATGCAACCATGTTCAAAATTTTCAAAATAGGAACCCAAAAAAGTGTTACCCTTAAAAGAAATAAAGAATATATTTGGTCATGGTCCGACTTGAACTCAAAACCTCCCGCTTTCTGGAATGCATCCTAACTACTACCGCTATATTTCCGTATGCTTTACATGTTGTGATACATATTTTTACATCTTAACTTAGCGAGTATAAGTCAATATTAGGAAACATATTTACCGACTATCAATAGGGGTCAAAAGGAATATCTAATGAGTGCCAATTCATTGTAGATAAATAATAACTTATAGTGTTTAGCCTAGTAAACGGATATATACCAAAGTACGCAAATCGTTAGCTGCAACCCAGACCAAGAAAAAAAATCAGAAAACATTGTCAATTTTGTCTGACCTTTGACTACAGGAGAAACAGAAAGAATAGGAGGCATGGTAAAATGGTGTTTAAATTCAACCGGCAAACCATTTCATCTAGCGATTATGCTTAAATATGGTCTGGTGTGAAAAAAACGATGCGTCAAACTGATTTTTTTCACATATCCTACATTTTGTATCTCAACGGGAATTATAAGTCCATAATTTATGCATTTTTGAAAAAAAAATGTGTTTTAGGTGTTGTTTCTAGGAACCGTTTTTCTGCATACATAAGCTCTATCATTTTCTTCTAGGGTCATATGCCGCGCACAATTGTCGAACATTTTAAGTTTTTTTCCTTGTCTATGTTGCGGCTAACGACCCATGAGACAAAAATCGCTACATTGACAATATTTTGAGCTCTGTGTAAATTTAGAGCTTTTTGAGCTTTTCTCATGTTGCGCTTTAAATTCAATGAAATAACGGTAACTTTTCGCCAAAATCATCTGGAAAGTTGCTTAAACTTCACATAGCAAATTTCACGAAAATCCACACACCACAGAAAAAATTATCTTTGTTTTTAAAGTGGCCGGTTAGAAGTTTTGACTAGTATATAACCACAACTATCAAATAGTTAATCAATGTGTGCAATGTTCTTAAAGGAGGTGCAAATTCAATTAAAGACTCAGATCTACGATATTTATATTTAATACGCATATAACTTGTCATCTTCCTTTGAGCTTAGAAAAAAATGAAAAATAAATTTGAATAAAAGGTGAGTTAAGTATTTAACTATGTCTATTTTATCTCAAATTTACACAAATGCCTTATAATAGTAAAATTAGATTATTATTATTATCAAAAACCTTTTTTAACGAGTGCCAGTTATTACTAAAAAAGCACTGCATAAGGTCCGGCCGCGGAAAATATCTACATTGCATCGTCTTACATGTACCTATATACAATATATAAACAGGCCAAGTTGACTGTGAACCTAATTCAACAGTTTGTTTTTTCTTGGCAAAGGAAGTAGCATCAAAATTGGGTCTCAAACACTTTTCATGAACCACAAACCATCCAAATTTTCATAAATGGCCAAATTTAAGCTTCCAGTCTAATTTTGAAAAGACATAATTCGATGACCCTAAAATACGAAAAGGTGCAAAAAGATGGTTAAAGGTGCTTCAAGGTGGTTAAAGGCGCCAAAGGGTGCTAAAAGGCCCGAAAAAGTTGCTAAAAGGTGGGCGAAAAGGTGCATTAAGTTGCTTACACAGTATTAAAAGCTACTGGTCCAGTTAAATCATCTGTTTGGACATAACTTTTGTACCTATGATAATAGTTTTACGATTTTTCTTATGTCATAAATCGTTTAAATAATTGTAACGGTTTTACGGGAGGAAAGTTGCGGTTAATATGCAAATGAGAGAAACCTATCCGGAGATATATGGTTAATGATTGCATATATTGACAGAGTCGACCCATTTCAGGTTGAGGATCATTTTCTCTGAATGGATCACGTCTGTCTAGTCTTTCGGTTCGTTACATAATGAAGAAATATATATATAAAAATGTATAACAGACTCCGCTTCGATGCATTACATAATACATTTATGTCAGGACAGAAAATAAATATATATCCCGGTGGTAGCAGTTTTCGTCCAAATAACGATTTTTCATACACATTTTTTATTCAAACTTTTATCAATCGATAAATGTTGAAAAAACATTAAAGATATACATGTGTATATATATTAATGATTCCCGTGTTTCTTAATACAATTAGATTGGGTTTGACATGTTTTTATTCTGTTTGAATTTTGTCAAAATTATTGTCTATACAAAAAGCGTCATATTTTTTTCGTCATATTTTAGAAATAAACCAATAATAAGGAGGACACAAGAAGAAACTGTGTAAATCATGTGTGTGTTATTTTTGTGTGTGTGTTTTTTTCTTTTCTTTTTTTTTTTTTTTTTTTTTTTTTTTTGAAATTAGATTCTGATTAGGGCTGAGTTTATTGTCTATCTACATTTGTCTATGTTTAGACACATAACAAGTTTTTACTTGCAAATTGAAAAAAAAATGCTATGGAAATTTCATATTCCTGAACTGAAAAATCTCATTACTGTATGGTTCTTTTGCAAATTCACTTCATTATAAGGTAATATTTTGCAAGTCCTCATTTTTAAGTAATAAACCCCAGAAAAACTGTAGAGGACCAGACCCAGTTAATTGTTATAAAATAGTTCTAAAGAGACTTTGAATAGTTGTTTTCAGTCAAAGTAAGCTTTGTTTGGCGAAAGTCTAGAGATGTTAAAGCCAGTGGAGCATCGGGCCTCTTGTTTCCTATGTTGATAACTTAAACCCCTACTTTCTGAATAGTCAATCGTTTAAAAATCGTATTCAGCCCTCTTAAAATCAACTGTTTATGTTTTTATCAGAATGTACATGTACATTAACCTCTTTATCGTTCTTTTTATATTTCTAGTTGTTCGATTTTCATTTTTACCGCCAAATTGTAAGGAAAAATAAGATGGATAAAATGAATTACAGCTTATTAAACTATTACAAAAATGAAACTGTGATTATAAAAACCACTGATAGTGTTTTTCATGAAAAGGGGCTGAATTCCTTGGCTTATATGTACATTTATACTAGAAAGCCATGAATAGCTTGTGTCGCTCCACAGGCTTGAAATTCTTGTAAAAACAAATAAATGTTTTGACTAGATTCTTAGATATTTGGGGTTCTACTGATGTTGAAAATGATTTTCAAAGTTTCAACTATATAACAAATAGAGAAATGACCTCAACTCTTAAAATACATATTTTTCATCAAATCAAAATAATTTTTGGCTTCACGATAATGGGTCACCCAAAGATCATACCAAAAATGTTTGATTGATATCCATCGGTTACATTCTGAGAAAATGATTATCATAGTTTCCACTATTTAACATATTGAGAAATGACCTCCGCCCATAAAATACAATATTTTTCATCCAATCAAAATAACTTTTGGTACACTGATAAAGGGTCACTCAAGGATCATTCCAGTGAAATTTGGTTGATATCCAAAACTTAGATTCTGAGAAAATGATTTTCAAAGTTTCCACTATAAAACATATAGAGAAATGACCTCCGCCCATAAAATACATATTTTTCATCCAATCACAATAATTTTCAGCAGACTGATAAAGGGTCACCCAAGAATCATTCCAGTGAAATTTGGTTGATATCCATCAATTACACTCTAAGAAAATGATTTTCAAAGTTTCCACAATATAACATAAAGAGAAATGACCTCCGCCCATAAAATACATATTTTTCATCCGATCACAATAATTTTTGGTAGACTGATAAAGGGTCACCCAAGGATTATTCATGTAAAATTTAATTAGTATCCATCAATTAGAATCTGAGAAAACTCACTTTTTACCATATTTGGAAATTAGCCACGCCCCTTAAATCCATGTTTTTCATTGGATCCAAATTTCTTGAACAACTTTGAAAGAGGGTCACCCAAGGATCATTCCTGTGAAGTTTGGTTGAAATTCATCCAGTAGTTTCTGAGGAGAAGATTTTTAAAGTAAAAGTTTACGACCGCACGCACGCACGCACGCACGGACGGACGGACGCACGACGGACACAACGCCATGACAATAGCCCCAGTGGCTTTCAGCCAGTGGAGCTAATAAAACAAAATCGGATTTTGAAATAAATGCCTGATGTCCGAACACGTTTGAAATTCTTTGTCTAGAAATGTCATAATGGTTTTTCCGTACCTGTATAACAATAATCATAATTCATTCATTTTTGAAAACTGTATATGAATACTTTGCAGGATTATGTAAGATACTTTGATTTCTAAACTTCAGTATCACGTCAAGATGGTATTTCATATATTCGTTAGAACCCCCTTCTTTAGCCTTATCTTTCATTTTTCGCGTGGATTTCTCGGAAAAACGAACTTCTCGTTTCTAAGCTTGAATATGAGCGTACCATTACAGAAACCATTGGTCAGCCATTTCATACTTTTCAAAGTCAGCAACAAAACAAAAGGAATTCAACATGCAGCTCTTCTTCTCTATCTTCAACATGCGGATCTCTCTCTGGATCTTGATATAAGGCATTTGGGAATTCGTTCAGAAAATATTGCGACACAGATTTACACATTCAACCATTTATAGAATGTTAATGAATTGTAGTAAAATATTTAATGGAAAATCGAATAAGATGCGATGAGAAACACTTATTCCCCCAAAACGGGAAGTTCCCAAGTTTGACCTTGCTAATTGACCTCGAACTTGCAAGATTGGACTGACCTTGATATAAAATGATTTATATCGAAGATAGCTTTAACTTGGAAAATTAGTTTGACAGTTTCGAAGATAATGGTTAAACCCTTACCATGAACATCGAATTATGCGCTCTATTAAAGCTGCTCTTGCACAGATTGGGAAAATGTGAATTTTAACATTTTTCGTAAAATCAATCGGAATAAACTACCTCATCATGTTGAAGCCTTTAAAATAACAAGATTTAATCTGGTATTGCATCGAAAGAAAGACCGATATATCCAAATTTAGGTTAAATTCATTCTGAAAAATAAAGTGACTACTAACGCTAAAAAAAATATTCTTCAATTTCAAGCCAACTATTTTCGCTTGACATTCGGTATGATTGTCTTATTCAATCAAAGATTAAGGTTAAAGTATTTGACAGCTGGAAACTTCATATCAATACAAGCAAAAAAATGAAAGGTTATTCACGGAAAATAACGATTTTGTAATAGACTAGAAATAAATAGACTGGATACCTTACTGGGCTTGCTACTTCAAAAAAATAAGTTACAAAATTATTGAAATATGTTGTTTCTAGTGCCAATGCTTTGGGCTCTTCTTAATAGTCTAAAGATACACACATTTCAAAACTTAAAACAAGTTTTGTATTTTTTCTATGAAAAACTGTGAAAGAGCAGCTTTAAACGCAGACTGCTTGGATTTAACTCGGGACCAAATTTGAGCATTGCAACTTTTTTTTGTTACGTTTTGGGTTAAAATTTTTACCAAGGCCCTAGTGAAATGTCTATTCCTGGTTGTTTGTTGTTTTGAGCTAGCAACATACCAAGTGTAAGAGCTCTAACTTTAAAAGAATAGAGGTTATCAGAAAATGTTTAGTTCGCAGGTTTGGGACATAGGGTTCAAAATTTTGACTTCGTTAAATACCTTCCCTGATTGCTTCTTGTTATATGAAGTAAAGATTTTGCAGACAAACAGACACACGGATGTTGGCAAAATAATATGCCCTTATCTTTTGATGTGCGAAAATAACAAGTACATGCGACTATTACGCATATGCGTATTAAACGCTATGCATGAGAAGGCGGTGCCTAGAGAACTTTCAACATTTATTGCATTGAGATGAGCTTGAAATTTTAATGGTAGTTATATTCCAAAATGACCATTTCGGTGAATCAATAATAGCGTGTACAATCCTTATACAGTCACCTTTAACCACCTTTTCGCAACTTTTCGCACCTTTTTGTACCTTTTCGTATTTTAGGGACACCCTACAATATTGGTTTCCCGCTTAACATTGCTTTATCGTTTCAAGCGGAGACTCATTAAGTTTACCGAGCGTCAAAATGGCGGGGATCAATCGGGTTGGTTCTCCGATGGATCTGATAGATGAAAGTTTTGAGCAATCAAAAGAGAAATTAGAAAAGCACAAGAGATCCCTCGAACTCAAACAACGAGCCCAGTCCCGTATCCTTACCATTTTCATGGTTTTCACTCGTATCGAAATGCTTTTTGCGTTTTAATCCGTTGCTATGTGGTTTTTGTGGTTTGATATTTCTCTAATTTAAGTAATTTTAAATAAACAAGCCGAATCTGGTCGACCAGATGTAATGACTGGATGGATTGACTGCCTCGTACCCAAGTATTTACAGGTTCGTATTTACAGGGTCGGTCTCTAGATCCAAATGGAAGGGGTTCGAATCCTAACTAGTCACTTACATGGTGACATCGGGATGTTTTCTTGGGCAAATAAACTTAATATGTAATAAGGCAAAACCTTAAAAGAGAGCACAGCTTATCTAAAACCATCTCTTTGATTTTCATGTTATTTTTTTTTTTTTTTTTTTTTTTTTTTTTTTTTTTTCATAACTGTTGAAAGTAAGCTATTCAATCTGCCAGTAATATCTGAAAGTATGCAGTATGTAAAGATAGATAGATAGATATTCTGCAATACATAAGGGGAAATGAGCTTGCTGGTCTGTTTTACAAATTGGCTGCAGTTGGTAGTGCGTCTGACTGTCAATCTAGAGGTCATGATTTCTATCCCCGACAGCCGCATTCAATCTTTCTAACTATTATCGTAAACCTATGAGAGATAGCAGTCGGAGGCTAGGAAAGGGTGTTATGGTAGTGCAGGTGAAAGAAATACCAGGAATCCATTGTTAGGTGCTCCGACCGCCGCGATATAACTGTGAAATTGTTGAAAGCGGCGTAAAACCCATTCAAACAATCTTTCCGACCAATAGTCTCTCATAAATAGGTTGATAATAGTAGACCTTTGTGAGACAGTAGCTGGAGGCTAGGAAAGGATGTGGTGGTTGTACTGGTGAGAGAAATACCAGGAAACCATTGTTAGGTGTTCCAGTCTTCGCGATAAAACTGAAAAAATGTTGAAAGCGGCGTTAAAATCTATTCAATCAATCAATCAATCAATCTGTTTTACAAATAATTTGTTATAAGAGAGAGAGACATATGTATTTTATAGTTTTGTGCAAAATCCCATGATCTTTCAGTAACAAATTTTATTTCAAAGTATTGCACCTTTCATTCCGTTATGACTTACTGAAAACAAATTAAGTGAGGTAAGATTTGCGCAAGTCAATTGGCACCTAACCTTTTATTCAATTTTGTACACAGGTAAAAAGAATGTTATTTCTGTAGTGGATAAAAAAGCTAAAGTTATCACAGATACAAGACTGGAGACAACTAATCGTAAATGTGGACTACAGACAAATGAAATCGTTATTTTCTGGACGAGATTTCCCAAATTGTAAAAGAAATAATAACGATCAAAAAAAGGATTAAACATGGCATTAACATAAAATGAGCCTGAATTTCTACTGTAATATTCATATTTTGTGTTCCAGTTCATTTTTTTTGTATTGCCCACAGAACAGTTACGCAACTAAAGTTTCTTGAATTTTACATCAAATGTTTAGCAGAAACAAACATTGAAGGGAAATTTCGTTCATTTACATGAACTCCCTATGATACAATGCTGATATGTCTTTCCTGGTTTTTAGATTTGTGGCATTGTCACAGGAAAAGGAGATATTGGGTAAAATGAAATTTTTCTCTAATTTCTCCTAGTCTTATGGTCAGAATTAACTGAAATTTTATATTTGAGTAGCAAATTAGATGCCCTTTACTATAAAAAAAATTGAAATTTTCGTACAAAAAATATATCATGGAGTTATTGCCCTTTGTTATTTTTCATACTTAGATTTTGTCCAGAGCATATCTCCTAAAGTATAATAGCTATCAACTTGAAACTTTATCGGTGGATAGATCTCATGGAGGAGAAATGCAGTGCACAAGAACTACAATTCTTGCTTGCATAATTTTGGAGTTATTGCCCTTTGTTATTTTTCATACTTAGATTTGTTAAGAGCATTTCTCCTAAAGTATATTAGCTATCAACATGAACTTAATGGGTGGATGAATCTCATGGAGGAGAAGTGCAGTGCACAAGAACTACAACTCTTGCTTGCATAATTTTTTAATTATTGCCCTTTGTTGTTTTTGATACTTAGGTTTTGTAGGGGTAAATCTCTTAAAGTACAAAAGAATCCTTTATCTATTAGGCTTCAGTTTTCTATCAAGCTTTCGTGGCGGGGGATGGCTGTGTATGACATGTCTCTTGTTTTGGTGACAATGCCTTATTCGGGGAGCATAATCCGTCTCTGACGTCTCTTGGCCCTTATTATTTCAATTCAAGATAGCCAAATTAAGACAGGTAGGAATTCACTGAAGCTGCAGAAAAAATATTATTGTTGGTGTAAAGTAACAAAAAAGCTTCATACTCAAAATTTTTTTCATTTAAGTAATGAAATAATTTTTTCAGCCAATAAGAATGTGAAAACCTTTTTGAACATGACTGGAATTGAATTATTATATAATCCTTAAGAAATAATTGCTTTTGAAGATGGGCCCTTGTAGGTGTAACAACAACAAAAAACACATATTTAATGCCTTAAACTTTACAAACTACTATTTCCTTTTTTCCGACAATATTTTCTCATGACCTGAAAAAATCAATTAGTTGTTAAATTTTTAGTTTTGGTTGTTACAAGACAACTAAGGTCACTCTTTTCTGTACTAAACACATTGAGACTTGTGAAACAATATTGCATGCATTTAACAGTTTAATATTCTATGATTGAAATGTTTAAATTTCTTGGCTAGAATATATGTGACATCATTGACCATTATTGATGGCGTCAAAAATGATTGTTGTCATTTTAACCTAAACATACATGCATCATGTAAAACTCAGGGTATTTTTTAAACGTGTTCCAGGCCGTATAATAAGCACTTAAGGTAAGGATTCATGTAGAATTAGTCTTGTCATTCTGTGTAACAAAAACTTATGAACATTTTGTGGGAATAATTTTGCACATTGCTTAGGTCAACCTTGCTATTGGCTTTGTTTTTGTAACTTCCTGTTGAATATGAAACTTTTATAGAAACCTCGTTTCCTTGGGATAGCTTAACTTAATTTTCAATTTTTAGCTCGGCTATTTTCGGAGAAACTTGGAGGTATTTTTATAGCCTTGGTGTCGTTGTTTATGTTGTTGTTGTCGTCATGCAAAAACTTTCTGGTTCTATGAAAGGCATTCTCTTGAAACTTGGAAGGCAACCTGTACTACCAAGAAGAATGACTCTAGATGCATTTTGTGCGACTTTTTTCACCATCCAGCACTAAATTATCGAGTATAGGCACCCGTAGGAAGGGCTCTTGTTTAATCTTTCTTTCACAAAGGATACAATTAGGTATCGCCATATAAAAACAAATCTAAAGTTGCTCATTATCAAATTAAAGCGTTAGTCAAAATCAGTAAGTATTTGATGAAAAAAGACACTAAATTTCTTGTATATGGTCTAATCCATTCTCAGCAAGATTTTTAAAGGACTATACATGTGTATCGTTGAATATCAATTAAATAAACTTCAAAAAGTCATCAGAGTAATCAGTGAATGCAGATTTGCTCAACCAATTGCACTGATTCTACATCATCTCCATTGGCTCCAAGTAAGAGCTGGGATAATGTTCAAAACTCTGTCGCAAGTGTTTAGATGTGCCTTGGGAACAGCCACTAAGTATCTTATGCAACATAATTAAAATCAATCAAACTGAACATATATTAAGAATTTAGGGTTCGACACTAAGGGGAGTCTGGGAGTCTGAGACTCCTTGTTAACTAGTTGGACTCCTTCCCTTTGCAAGAGAGGAGTCTAATGCACTCCAAGGGCCATATTAAGACATTTTGATAAAAACAAATGCACAGAGCAGTGTCCTATCTAACATTTGCCAAAACTGTATAAATGTTCCGTACAAAAGTTGTTGAAGAAAACATTTGCTTGCATCCTGTAGTGTTTTGAGAAAAAACTCTTCTTTCCTCAATGTTCTTCAATTATGAAAATTTGGACTCCTTACTTTGAGCTTGGACTCGTTGATTTCACGTGTTAGGAGTCCAATTGACTCCTTCATCTCAGGAGTAAGTGTCAACCCCAGAAGGTCATCAAGTAAGACTTCTCTGCTAATTGTTCCCAAAACACATTCATGTATTGCTGATAGGTCGTTTGCGGTGACAGGACCAAAATGGTGGAATGGACTGCCAAACCATTTACAAGAAAGACAAGAAAATCTGCCTTTAGACGAACACTTAAGACTTATCTTTTTTTCAAAGTTTTACTGATGTGATATGTAAATAATGTACTATTCTATATTCTTTGTGCAGCGCAACAGAATGCTTCCTTGGCAGTTTTGGCGCTATTAAACTGTCATTGTATTGTATTGTACTACTATTTACAAACATTGCGATACCTTAAGACCAATCCCCAAGTTTTCTAGCCTCTGCCTACAAATTAACCATGATTATCATATTTAACAATTCTTTTCAAAGTTGATTTAAAATCAAAGTGGTAAAGGCACTGGATACATTTATTGTGAGTCAGTTTTTATTGTCTTTTTTTTTCATTTTCTGGTTTATAAAGGAAAATCAGGTGGTGTGGATAAGACCAGACTGCAAATATGTGCAGCTTGATCTCTGTATTTCCTGCCAAAGCAGGAATATTCAGGGTAAATGCCAACATCGACCCATCCTGAAAGAGAGTTTATAATCTAGAATCACCATTGTACTTTTACTTCTTTAACTCGGTACTTTAGCTTTCTTGATTGGATCCATTGAAGAAGTCAACAAGAAGATCAGTAAACTTGACAGAAAACTTCAGCAGTATACCCAACTAATAGCTGAGAGTAGAGCATCAGACCATGCTGAGGAACAGTTTATTAGAGGAGACAGACCAAAAAGCTCAGTTGGCAGAGAAATTATTGAAAGAAAAGGTAGGATTGTGGGGACAAAAGACTTAACAAATTTATGTAATAGATATTACGTAAGAGATAATCATCAAATTATTGAATTATCAAACAAGGCATTCTGAAACAGGGCATTCTTACAAATAACTTAGTAACTTAATAGCTTGAAAGATCCGTTTACCTTGAGGGAAGAAATTATAATTAAGGGCCAGGGATGGACCCAAAAAGATAAGTTATAAAGGTTTCAAAAGGTCAGTTTTCTAATCACTTAGTCAACAGCACTAAATGATGGGTCATTGCAAAACTATTATAAGGGTTTGTTAATGTTAAAGGATGCTTACAATAGTTTTGTGCCAAGTCTTTGTTATGGCTTAGAAAGTTCTTGGCAAAGATATAATCATAAATTATCTTTCAAACAATTTGCCAATCATTTGCATATTTGGCAAGTCTGACTCGAGATTTTCCCATAATGTTTAAGTTGAAAGCAGGCAGTTTGGGCTAAGATCAGCCTGCATGTCTATGCAGACTGATCTGAGCCTACACTGTCAGCAAAAGTTATGTTTATGTTGTAATAAGCAGGAGTAGGGTTTAAATCAATGGGCAAAGAAATTACTTTTTGATGTTTTATATGCATTCAGAAATCTCTCTTGTTGAACGTTTTCAGAAAAAGAGCAAAGAGAACTCAACAGATTTGCTGGATATTACACACTGAAACAAAGTGAGTAATTTGTGTTATGTAGCTTTATATTGAGCTTCATAAAATTTACAGTGTTTCCGTTTGGTATTTGTAAGACTTGGTCTAGACTATGGTTTTTACATTTAATGGATAAATATCAAAACAAGTTCACACAAACTATTTCCCTCAACAAGTTGATGATTGAGGCATTAATTCCTGTGCCTAAAAAGGTCAAGGTCATTGTAAAAGTAAAGGTGAAATTCATTATACAGATCAGGACTTCTACATTCATGTACATTGGGCCCTCAAAAAATGTAGCACAGATTTTTCTGATGTGTAGAAGTGTTGTTTAAATCAGATATTCTTGTCAAAGGTCAAGGTTACATTTAAAGGTCAATCATTTTCTGGCTCAGCACTTCTTAACTGGCTCATCACAATAGTTATTGAACAATCATGCTAGTGTTGGAAAAGAAGTTTTCATATTCAAAATTATTTGAAGTTTCTAAATAAGGATAGTCTGTGTTGTTGTTTTTTTATGAAATTAATTTCTACACATTGTATTGTTTAATTTCTAGTAAGACATTGTGGCTGTCATTTCAGCATTTTTACCAGGAAGGAGTGAGAGGGTCAGAAATATCTCAAAAATCAGTATGTCTCCCAGTAAACAGGCTATGGTAGGTTTATTACCATTACAAGTTGCTGAAAATAGAATTATCATCATGTTCCTATGTATCTATTTTTTTTACACATTTCTTTAATTTGCTTGACATGTTAGTAAAAGGTCCGCAAACAGTTACCACTTCAAACTGTATTTCGACGATCTTTGTTTATTAGCTTGGCTGATTTTTGGAGAAAACCCAAGTGATTGAAATGTGTTATTGACATCAAGTAATGTCATTTTGTGTTATCTTCATTATCATTTAAGCTGTGCCTCTGTCAAAGTGCATTTGGTAGCATGTCAGAATGTCAATCTAAAGGTCCAGGCACTCATTCTTCCCGACTATTAGTCTCCCACCAATTGGTCGATAGCCGTAGACATATGTGGGATAGCAGCTTGAGGCTAGGAAAGGATGAAATGGTGGTACTGGTGTGAGAAATACCAGAAATCCATTAAGTGCTGGATAGAGGATAAAAATATACTGTAAACGGCTTTATATTGGCGGTGTCCACTTTTGGCGGTTTTTCGATTACCATTTATTGGCGGTGATTTATTTTGGCGCATCTCACAAGTTTTTTACACTTTTTCACTGTGATTTCATTACAATGTAGCAACCAACTTGGATCTGGAATCTTAAAATTGAGGGATCAGTGCAATATTGTAAGCGGCGTATAATTTATAGACACTTATCATAGTATTGCGCTGACCCGTCGAAATGTCAACGTTGTCAGCATGATAATAAGTATGGTCTGCATATCTCTGATATCAATTTTATTAACATTGACTAAAAATGTATAGGTTTCATATCTATCATAATAAAGACATTTCTTATTTGATAATGACAAATATTGGCGGTGGATTAATTTTGGCACATTTTAGCTTAGACTGCCAATATAGCCAAAATAAAACCACCGCCAAAATTACCCCGTTTACAGTAAATAAAAAAGGGGCATAATTTGCACAAAATGCATCTAGAGTTATCCCCCTTGATAGCGTATGTTGCTCTTTCAATTGTGAACATGTGTGCCAAGTTTCAAGTGAATGCCTGCAGTAGAACCAGAGATATCATAAAATGTCAGTTTTTGTATGGCTACGACAACAATAATAATGACACAAAGGCTATAGCAATACCTTGGATTTTCTCCAAAAACAGCCAAGTTAATAAATTAACTTAACTAACTACATTTTGAGCTAACAGCTAGATACAATTGAGTAAAAGAAATCATACTTGTTATTTATTTTCAAATTAAAAATCTCTCAATGACATAACAAAACTGAGCTAAACTCATAAATTTACAATTCAGATGGAAACAGATGGCACAAGTGAAACAACAGCACATATGCTTATAGCCCTCAATTGCACCATTTATACATCTGAATGCAGAAGAGCAACTGTGAAAATGATTGGTTTGAAAAATTCATGTGGATTGGGTATGATTTAGACCCAGCCTTGTATTAGGATGACATAACAGTGCAAACTGTTTGAATATTATACCCTGCTTTGTGCGTAAATGCATGTACAAAGCAGGTTATAATTTGCATTGTTTTGTCATCCTAAAGCAGGGCAGGACTCTCAAATCTTGAGTCCTGCGCCCTGTTTTACCTAACTTCTTATAAAAACATTGATTGTAAGTCAAAATCATAAATTGTACTTGGTGTTTTCATTCATTGATAGATTCTGCCTTGCAATATCACATTGGAATCGTCTTCTTAAGACGATTCCAATGCAATGATGCATGGCAGAATTCCATATTTAGTTACTACTGTAGAAGCAACTTTAATTTTTGACATGTGTGAAAATTGATTGTAAGATGTTTAGTAAAACAGGCCCCTGGGTCTTATGGATAGATCATTCACACCATGTTTATGACAGAAAGAGCAGTATTGATATGAATTGTTTCATTCATTTCAGACAAAGAAAGATTCTGGAAAGCCAAAGTTTGTTGAGGTAAGAATTGTAATTTCTCCTACACTAAAGTTTAATATCTGTATCAGGGATTAACATGAACAATGTTCTTTGAGCCCAAGACCTTTGATTTCAGGGAGGACTGGTAGAAGTTACTTAGTTGCAGGTCTTTCAGGCCTGTAGTTAATTGCTATATTATTTCCCCTTTGTACAGTTTTAAAAACAATAGTGCCTTTATAATACTAAAATTTTCATTATTCTAGTGAAAACTCTCTGTGAAAAGCAGAAATTTTTTGTTATAAGCAATTACTTTTTTTTCACCATGTTTTCCTTACAATTTACTTTGTATATTGCCAAAAACTAGTTTTTGTAGAGGACCTATTTTTATCCGGGAGGACCTGTGACATTTAGGGCTAAAAGGACCTTCAGACTGGCGGCAAAAAGTAGTGAGTGCTGAACCCTGAGAACTGCATGGCAATTGAATTTCTACACAAAGCTAAAGATTGGAGTGTATTTTTAATATAAGAAATTAGAATTTGATATAGAAAACATAAAATAAAAAGTTCTGGGCCCAAGGTTATAAAACTTTTCTCATTATCAATTCAAATTTTCTCAAATTTCAATTCAAGATTAAAGTTGTAATTCTGTTTTAATGCTCATTTTAATGTATTAACATAAAAGATAATATAAATAAGTTGTTATAAATAACAACTTATTGATATTATCTTTTTATTTTCATACATTTATTTGAATTTAAAATTTGAAAAATTCTCAGTTGAGCCTGAGAAAAGTTTTATAACCTCGGGCCCTGTAATAAAGAGGTTCTTTAGAATTAGATGATACATTGTTATCCTTCATAATGAAGAATTGAAAGATTTATGCATTGATATTTCAGTTGCATCAATACCCTGGCTATGACCCTGTAGAACTAACAGCCCTCCCAGATGAAATTCCTGCCAAAAATATGTTAATAAAAGCTGCTGATGCAGAGATGGATCTCTATAAAAAGGTGAGAACAGTCATAGACAATGTCCCTTGAAATTGGGAAAAAACTGACTGAAGACAGAAACCATTTGAATTTGCTGCAAATATGCATATACTCTGTTGTAAAAATACTTTCATCCCTTTTTAGCTCACCTGAGCACAAAGTGCTCAAGTGAGCTATTGTGATCACCTTTTGTCTGGCGTCCGTGGTCCGTCATCAGTTGTCCCAATTTCTTTAAATGACATCTCCTCCTAAACTACTGGGCCAATTTACACCAAATATTACAGAAATGTTCCCTAGGTGGTCCCCTTCCAAAATTGCTTAAAGAATTGAAATAGGTGAAAAACTCTGGTTGCTATGGCAACCAAAGTTGAAAATTAAAGAAAATCTTTAAAATTCTTCTTTTTTAGAACAAGCAGTCCTACAGCCTTGAAATTTGGCATGGATGATCAGCTCATAGACCTGAATAAAAATAGCTAAAATCATATCTGTTGGGTCACCAGGTGCGGAGCACTTGGGGGGGGAGGGGGGAGTTCTTTGGGTTAATTTTGTAATCTTTAACCTTCTTCTTCTTCTGAATAAGAAGCCCTACAGCCTTCAAATTTGGCATGGAGGATCAGCATTTGGACCTTTATAAAAATAAGTCAAATCATATCTGTTGGGCCGCCAGGTGAGGAGCACCAGGGGGGAGGGGGTAGTACTTTTGTGAAAATTTTGTTATCTTTAACCTTCTTCTGGACCAGGAGCCTGACAGATTTGAATATTGGTATGGATGATCAGCATATGGACCTTTATAAAAAAAAAGCAAAAATCATGACTGTAGATTCACCAGGTGCGGAGCACCAGGGGGGGAGGGGGTAGTGCTTTTATGAAAATTTTGTAACTTTAACCTTCATCTTCTAATGAACCAGGAGTTCTACAGACTTGAAAATTTGCATGGATGATAAGCATATGGATCTAAAATAAAATAGCTAAAATCATGAATGTAGGGCCACCAGATGATGAACATTAGGGGGAGGGCTAGTACTTTGGATCAATTTTGAAATCTTTAACCTTATTCTTCTCCTGGATCAGGAACCCTACAGACTTGAAAATTGTCATGGGTGATCAATATATTGACATTAATTAAAATAGCTAAAATCATGACTGTAGGGTCACCAGGTGCTGAGTGTCTTGGGGAGGGGGTAGTACATTTGATCATTTTTGAAATCTTTAAACTTCTTCTAATGAACCAGGAGTCCTACAGACTTGAAAATTGGTGTGGATGATCAGCATATGGACATTAATTGAATTAGCTGAAATCATGACTGTAGATTCACCTGGTGCAGAGCATCTTTGGGGAGGGGAGTGCTTTGTTGAGAATTTTGAATCCCTACAGCCTTTATATTTGACATGGATTGATCAACTCATTAAGAAAACTTTAAATGTCTCAGACTCAGCCTGTATATCTGGCATAGATTAGCTGATCACAGACCTTTTTTGTAAAAAGCTTAAATAAATAATGACCAGGGGAGGAGCAGAGGGGGGATTGATTATTTCAAATGTTATCTGATTGAATAAGTGAACATCTCTTTTTCTGTGGTTGCATGGACATACCTAGGTAATGAAGCTTTTTTCTCAGGTGAGCGACCCAGGGCCAATGGCCCTCTTGTTTAGCTGGCACATTCAGGTGGATACATGAAGTATGAAAGGGATAGAATAACAATAGAACTGAAATCCAAGGTGGATGTTCAGAGTAGTCAGCTCTTTACCAGTTGAGCCTGTGTGTGATGCATGTATTTTCAACAATTTCACATGTGCATGAAGTGACAACATTAAGCAGTCTAAACAAGCCCATAGTGTTATAGAAGATTGCATGAAAGCCTTAAAACACTTTGAGACCATATCTATCCACAACGAGTCTTCATTTTTAGTACATTTGAAATTGTTGGAAATGTCATTGATAGGCTTTATTATCATCTTCATATTCTTTTGGTCTGTACTGTAACCATTATCTTGAAAAATAAATTAAAATTTTCAGAATTGAATTAAAGTTGAGAAAAATGAAGCTACTAGAAGATTTGATTCTGATCATTATCTTTCTTTTGAGAATTAATTTGTTAATATTCCTGACTTCAAAGGGACAAACAGGTATTGTTGATGCATTCTCTATACTGGTCATTGTCTGACTTCACATCACATTTGAGAAGACTGGTCTTTCTCATTAGACTGCACATCATGATTAGCTTGTCTAGGACTAATCACTAAGGAAATGCATGGTTTTAAGGGACCCAGGTTTTGCCAGTCTGGGACTCTCAAATAAGTTAACTCTCTGATATGAGTCCCAAAGACTGTCTTGGGATCAGCTACAGGAAACAGTTGAAGACTGTTTAAAACAGTCTTCAATTCTTTCCTGAAGTTGAACGCCAAATTGTCAATAAATATCTGATGCTTCCTTTACCTCTAACCAGGGAATAGCTCTAAATTCAAGAAAGGATCTTTAAGAGTCCAATTATTGAGTTATTTGGACCCTGTTTAGTTGAAGTCAGACTGAAACCCTAGAAAAGTGTTTTGATAATAATCTTCTAAGGTAGTCATGTTAACCCTTTGCTGTTTAATCCCTGCTTTTTACGTGCCTATAATTTTATGATTGAGAAATCATTGTGAAAAAAGAAGAAATTGCTTCTGACAAGCAATTTCTTCTTTTTCCACACTATTTTCTACCCTACTGAATGGTTATTTTTCAAATTAAATCCACTTTAAATTTTCGTCTGCAAACCTTTGAATTTGGACAGGTCCAAAATTTTGTAAAATAGGAAAGGGTTAAATGATCTATTTCAAGTAATGCTTAAATGTTATTCATCTTTCTTTTCAGCCACAGTTTAGACCTCTGTTTGAAAAATGGTTCTACAGTCCCATGTCACAGGCAGTATTTCAGGTTAATTTAACTTCACACCATTGGACATTTTCTTAAGATTAGATTGATCAGCGTTCTCCGCAGGCCCTTATAGCGTATCGGGGCCGATACGCCTTCAATAAATTTAACAGGTTGCCGATACACCTTAGGAACGCCGATACGCTTAAATTTGATCACCGATACAGCTTAATTTCTTTCTGAATAAAGGGTCAAAACGAGCAATAAAACAGATTGCAGACGCGCGGTCATTACATAATCGCGATCTGGGAAGATGTATACACAAAGACCCTAATTGATAAGACCCTTGCTAATTGGTGATTATCGATTTTTTCTTCACGGTTGGTTGATTTTCACTGGTTCCTCACTTCCAGTAACAGAGAAGAACAGATGGGTACCGTCACTTACAGTCCACTTCATTTACCGAAAATTGCCAATTTTTACCGAGATCCACCGGAAACGATGGAAAAAGTGGTTTTCACATCCTTTCCTAACCCCAAACCGCTATCTCACTTAGGTCTACGATTATTAACCCGTGGGTGAGTGATTTATAGTCAGAAAGAATGAGTGCAGCCGTCGGAGATACACGGAATCCCAATATTGACAGTCCGGCGCGCTACCAACTGCGCTTTGTCGACGGCAGGGACGAAATTAGACACCGAAAAGTCTAGCTCGCATGCAATTAAATCCAAGTTAATAAATTTCAGAAGAAGCCGTGTTTTCGCAAAATGAGCTATTCTGGTTTTTTATTCTCAAATCTTTAACATTTACCGCTGTTGACAAACGATTCAAAAAGCGACTCGCCCCTTACCCAATTCATTGGTTTAATACCTCCCTTTGCCAATCCCGTTGAATTTTCTTATAAATGTTACATTTTTTGTTAATATATGATAATTTTTTTTTTTTTTCATTAAACTTATTCATATTATAGTCATGTTTTACAGGGTTTGAAAATTTAAAGCCCGATTATTATCGTTGATTCTTATCTCTCACTAAATTGAGTTTTAAACAGGAAACTATGTATAAACCTACATTTCCAACTCTGAAGAGTCTACCACAGAATCTGAAAATGGCGCGAAACAGATGGTGACCGCGCTGCTTCGCATTTGTCTGGACTTTCTTTCCTGACGTTCTATCTGATATTCAAAGCCGTGAATTAATCTTGCCAAACCCAGGGTTACGAATATATGACTTATACGGTTTTCGAGAACAAGCGTTCGATACCCCTTGACTCGTGAAGATGATCTTTGCAAACCAGATTCATTTAATTGAATTTACGGCATTTTTTCTCGCTCATCGAAGAATGCGGTCCTGCACCCTGAAAGCTTTGATTACTTTGGTATAGTTTCGATCGGACTTAGGGTATTGTTAATTTTGATTGCGTAGATAATTATTTTCTCCTATTTTTCAGAAGACAACATTTGAAATATGAAATTCGTTGATCTTATGAAACTTTATGGATTTTACTAACTTTACTCTTTTGAGATCGTCGTTATCGGTGTTTCTCAGCTGCCGGGCGGGTAGGCCCGAGAAATCGGGATTCAGAGAACTAAGAGGAGTCTGCGATCGTTTAACCCTACAAACTAGATTACTTTATCAAAGATAGTTTTGTTTAGCTTGGGGACAACAAAACGATCTTAAAATAAAATATATATAAGTAATAAACAGCGTTTGTTCTTCAATTCATTGCCGAGTTTTAAAAATAAATATGGCCTAAATATGTACATGTATATTTAGATATCCGATATCGTTATCAATATTGACGCTGTGTCTGTTACATTTCCGCGATACGTTATTGTTCACCCCGGGAGAGGGGGGGGGTATCGGCGGCGGCAGGGGGGTACAGTGTTATAGCAGATACATCCACTTCTTCCGCTGTTTCATTTCTCGGACCCCGACCACAGCGTTTTAATGGAGTTGTAGTGTATTTGCTCAAGTCAAACTAGATTTACGTTTATGTTCCAATGTGAATTTTGATTAGATCAAACAAAAAATCGACAAGAATATGCAGTTTTCGCGATCTTTCTACTACCGAGATTTCGGCAGAATAAGACATCGCAGACAGTCTGTCTGTTTAAAATTCACTTACCTCAAGCTTACTACCCAATTAATATGGACATTACATCTAATTTCAGTTAGAAAATTGAAACAAAACTTTCGATAATTCTCCACAGGAACGCCATTTCTTAACTAGATTCGTACCCTTATATGTTCAACCCAAAACATTTTTTTCTTTTTTTTTTGTTCATTCCAAAATTGAAATCAAGATAAATTCTATTTCTATTTCTATTTCTAAATTAGGTCATAGAAATTGATTTAGGAAATAAATATTACAAAAAAGAAGAAAAAAAATGAAGAAAAAAACCCTTGTAAAATCAAAGTGCTTAGAGTCCTGTCACAGGCTTCTCTAAACAAACTAGGTATCAACTTTTAAATTTGTTACATGGTTATTGTAGAATAAAAAAATGTTCTTAGAGATATTTTTTGGGGGAAGATATGAAAAGGGTTTGTAAACACATTAGAAAATAACTTTTATAGAATCTAGTTTTTACTTATTTCAGGAGAAGGGCCTTCCTCAATCATACAAGGACTTCCCAAGGATTTTAAAAATTCCTTATATACATTATTAAATAGAGACCTATAAAAGTTGACAATACATGCAGTGCTGTCCTTGGAACTCTCAAATATATTAGCATAACACAGCCTAAGTGCAGTTGATTTACTGTTTTCTTTGACTCTTTAATTTAATTTTCTTAAATATTCCAATTTTCTTCAGTTCTTTTGTAATAGTCTTTTAGTACACAGTATATTCTATTAAAGGGAAGGGATACAAGGGGAAGGAGGGAAGGGGGGGTATTTTTAAGCCATCATGCAAAATTTTATTGATGATTTGGGAGTAATGTTATTTATGAGATGCTATAAAGGTGTCAAAGAAAAAAAGTTCAAATCAAATTATATATTCAGCAAAACAGAAGTTCTGCTTCACAAATATCAAAATCCTTATCCAGTAAAACCACTGTAACCATCCTTTATTATTAACAGAAATACAAAGTAATCTGATAATATAGCCGTGCGCATATGCCACTACGCCTTCAAAATTTTCTGGGGAGAACCCTGTTGATACTGTCTAGAAATTTACTTATCTGAAATCTTTTCTGACTAGAAACTAAGTATGCTTAATTAAACCTATCTGGCATATAAATTTATTCCATTGACCAAAAAAAATCAATGTTATGTATGTTGACTATGTATTTGTGTATTCATACAGTGTAATTAGCTTTTTAGTTTCATGCCTCCATGAAATCAACAAATATTCTCTTCATCCCTTCAAAAAATTGAGACAAAACATAAATGGATTAATTATCCCTACTTAAAGTTTGAGTAAATTCTCAGTTGAGTATGAATATGTTTAATAATCTAGGGTTTTGATGTTGAAAATTACTCCCCTTTTTTGCAGCTGTAGGTAGGATATGAGATTAAATCTCTTTAATTATGCCCCCCTTCAAAGTAGAGGGGTATATTGCTTTTCACTTATCAGTCAGTCCATCCGTAGATAGTTTTTGTCCGGAGCATATTTAAAAAGTATGCGAGCTAGAACCATGAAACTTCACAGGTGGATATTTCTTAACGAGGAGAAGTGCAGTGCACAAGAACCATAACTCTACTCATCATATTTTGTGAGTTATTGCCCTTTATTGATTGTCAAAGGATAGGCCATTGATCTGCTTTTATCGGGAGCATAAATATTTTACAACCATCTCTTGTTGTTTTTGCAGGATATTTTCTGGTACATGTTTCTCGACAAATATCAAGCCAGTAAAAATGCACAGATCAAACTGTTCAACAGAGCTGCATTTAACTATGTCAAATTGTTAATGTATGTGAAAGATCCAATGTATAGAGATGTTTTCTTCACTGTAAGTATAAGATAAATGTTCTATTAAGTTTGACCATATCAAACTGTTAAAGCTTGTAAAAGATATTATTTATAGAGATGTTTTCTTCACTGTAAGTATAAGATACATGTTCTATTAAGTGTGACCATATCAAACTGTCAAAGCTTGTAAAAGATATTATTTATAGAGATGTTTTCTTCACTGTAAATATTTGATACATGTTCTATAATGTTTGGCCATGTCCGACTGTTAAATGTTGTGAAAGATCCGATGTATAGAGATGTTTTCTTCACTGTAAGTATTTGATACATGTTCTAGTAAGTTTGACCATATCCAACTGTTTAATATTGTGAAAGATTCCATGCATGGAGTAGCCTTCTTCACTGTAAGTATTTGGTGCCAGTTCTAGTAAGTTTGACTATATGGCAAACTGTTAATTGAGGGGTCAGTGCAATACTATTGTAAGTGTTTATAAATATATGGGCACTTTTAATAGTGTTGCACTTACCCTTTGAAATGTAGGTGAAAAATTCCATGTATACAGATATCTTCTTTCCTGTAAATAGTATATCCTTAATATATATGTTTATTTTGAAAGAATTGAATGCTTGCTGCAAAACTATTATAAGTGCTTATGCTTACACTTTTATAGTTTTGCATTACCCCCCCAGAATGTAACACAAAACTACAAGTACATTTAACCGTTTCAAACTGTTAATGTGTGTGTATTTCCGTTTATTTATCGTCGCTACCGTAGCACATGCCCATATGAGCGACCAGAAGACGGTTAGTTGTTACAGGGGATAGTGCATGACGAAACTACTGCTGAGATCTGCCATGGTTCTTTAACATGCTCTGTATAAAGCACTGTCTCATGTGGCCTTGGTTTGACGTCTCATCAAAAAGATAATTAGTTTGTTAGTGTGCAAGCCCGGGTTTGAACCCACAACGTCGAACTCCAATGGTTTTGAAGTCCAATGCTCTACCAACTGAGCTAATGGGACTGACAATGTTTGTGAAAGATGGAATGTACATGTATATTGATGTTTTGTTTGTCAGTATCAGTATGTAATACATATTCAACAGATAAGAAATGTTTAAAAAAAACACAACATTTCACTTTGGTAAATTGTTAATGTGTGTGAAAGATCAGGTACAAATGGATACATATTCCATAAAGTAGAAAGAATATTAAACAAAACTACCCATAACCGTGTTTTTATGCTCCCTGAAGGGAGAGCATATAGCCGCCGCTTTGTCTGTCCGTCCATCCGTACGTCCGTAATTCCGTCCGTCCGTAATTCCGTCCGTCTGTCCGTCCGTCTGTCCGTCCATCCGTCCGTCCGTCCGTCCGTCCGTCCCCACCTATTTCTCCATAACCCCTGGGCCAAATTGAATGAAACTTACCATGTGAACTCCCTATGATATAGTGATGATTCATCTGTGACGGTTTTTGGATTTGAGGCCTCGTCACGGGAAAAGGGGACTTAGGGTAAAAAACAGTTTTTCCCAAATTTCTCCTAGTCTAACAGTCAGAATTTAGTGAAATTTCATATTTGAGTAGTAAATCAGATGCCCTTTACTATAGACAATTTGAAATTAACGTAAAAAAATATATATCACGGAAAAAGGGGGCTTAATGTTTGTCACCTTTATGTAAGCGCGTAAATTACAGTTATTCTTTCATTTCTCCTAGTCTTATGCTCAGAATTTGATGGAATTTCACATTTGAGTAGCAAATCAGATGCTCTTTACCCTAAACTATTTGAAATTTGTGTCTTAAAATGTGTCATGCAAAAAGGGGGTTTAATGTTTGTTACCTTTATGTTAGCTGTATAAGATAAAAGCTTATTTGAGTCTTTGAAATCTGACCAGAGCATATCTCCTAAAGTATAATAGCTATCAACTTGAACCTTTATGGGTGGATAGATCTCATGGAGGAGAAGTGCAGTGCACAAGAACTACAACTCTTACTTGCATAATTTTGGAGTTATTGCCCTTTGTTATTTTTGATACTTAGATTATGTCTGGAGCATATCTCCTAAAGTAAAATAGCTATCAACTTGAAACTTTATGGGTGGATAGATCTCATGGAGGAGAAGTGCTATGCACAAGGACTACAACTCTTGCTTGCATAATTTTGGAGTTACTGCCCTTTGTTATTTTTGATACTTAGATTATATCTGGAGCATATCTCCTAAAGTATAATAACTATCAACTTGAACATTTATGGGTGGATAAACCTCATGAAGGAGAATTGCAGTGCACAAGAACTACAACTCTTACTTGCATAATTTTGCAGTTATTGCCCTTTGTTATTTTTGATACTTAGATTTTGTCTGGAGCATATCTCCTAAAGTATGATAGCTATCAACTTGAAACTTTATGGGTGGATAGATCTCATAGAGGAGAAGTGCAATACACCAGAACTATAACTCTTGCTTGCATATTTTTGGAGTTATTGCCCTTCGTTATTTTTAATACATTTAATAGGAGGTAAATCTGACAGTATAAAAGAATCTTTAATTTATTAGGCTTCAGTTTACTATCAAGCTTTTGTGGCGGGGGATGTCCATGTCCAACATGGCTCTTGTTTTTGTGACAATGCCTTATTCGGGGAGCATAATCCGTCTCTGACGGCTCATGTACTATTAATGTTTTGGAAGTATAAATTGCTGTCTGGCCAACTAACAAACTGAATGTCTTCAATCAACCATATAATTAAGGTTCCTTGTGCAGATGCTTTGTGGGTTTGCTCCATTAACTATATAAGTTGCTTGGCATATGATGAAAATGAATCCATAAAGAATTTATAACTGCATATTATGGTGATATCCTAATGGTAGAATCTTTCCAAATTTGTTTGCTTGCAGGATTACCCTAGTCTCATATCACAAGCTGTGTATGCTGCCTTCTGTCATTGTTTCCCAGACTCCTACAGACAATTTGGTGAGGATTTCAAAGAGGATCTTGTAGCCCTTGTATATGGCTGGATTGCTGGTAGGTTTATTTATTGTCATCCTGTCATTGTTTCCCAGACTCCTATAGACAATTTGGTGAGGAGTTTAAAGAGGATCTTGTAGCCCTTGTAAATGGCTGGATTGCTGGTAGGTTTATTTGTTTAATACTGTCAATAATTGTTATCTAATGAAATAGAGAATTTTGATTGGTTTAAATCGCATCATGTGGAGAAATCCATTGCACTTTATTTCTTTATAAAATGCAATAGGTCTTTCAGGAAATCCCCCAACCTTTGATCTGCAAGTTCTGTGTTGTAGGAACTCAAAAAACCTTTGTTCCCCTTCCACACCGTAACATTGCTATTCAATATATTAGAAGTTAAGATATTTTCGAAAGAATTTATGAATAAAAGCATGCAATTCCGATTCTGAGTCAATGTTTACAGCAAGTTGACAAAGACCATCAAGCAACCCAAGCAACTAAGCCTGATATAGATAGTTTCGTTTTAAGATGCAGAATAACTTTTCAAAAATGATGTTTTGATCATAAGTACCTCTAGGAATGTCAAAATTGTTGTTTATTTGTGTACCATTTGTTTAAATTTATGCCATTTAACTTTGATAGCTAGATAAAAAATACATTATCTATAGGTAGAATGTGTTATCTATATGTGCTATATGAAACTTTGATATTTAGCTGAGCATTTTAATAGTTTCTTAGATGTAGAAGATTGCAGTTGTAAGGGCCAAGTGTCTTTTTCACTGCGTTTATCGGAGTATAAAGGGCAATTGCTTTAGCACATTGCTTAAACATAACCCCCTGCGTTATTTACCATGTGACAATTGCACTTAATACTCAAATAAATGCAGTGAAAAGGACAATAATTCCTAAATTGTTTCCCAGACTCCTGGATCTTGAACTACTTGTACATGGTTGGATTGCTGGTAGGTTTATTATAAGCTCTGCTCTTTATACCAAGCACCTACAAAGTAGAGGGGGGGGGGAGGTTGGGGGGGTATTGGTTCCACCCCAGTCCGTGTTTTTAACCATCCATGCCTCCGTTTACATTTTTCTTTTCTGGACTCTAACTCGAGAACAAAGTGACATAGAATCATGAAACCTTATACAATTGTTGCTAATGACCCAAGGAGGTAGTACCCTATTGTTTTGGGGTAACAAAGGTCAAGGTCACAATAGAACTTAGTCATAAAACTGTTTACAGAACTGGGACAACGTGCTAGTGCGGGTATTAGTCCTTTTTGTGACAGGTCTAGTTTTCACTGCAATTGCTGCAGCCTTGGCATCACAATTTTTTCTGTCGGCATTAAGGTCATGCAAAACCTTGACATATTTTAATATCATAAGAATAACTAAAGACATCTACTTAAAACTTGATAATTGTGTTCCCTATCAAAGGAGCAACCTATAAAATCAAAGGGAATAACTGTAACTCGATGGCTCAGTGCGAAACAGTTGTAAACAAATAGGCAGTAACAACTGTTCCTGCTGAGCCATGGAAATGCATTCTTGTTCATTTAAAGTCAATCTTGCACAAGCGACCACGTCTATTCAGCGACCATTTCCATTAAGCTTCTGTTTTCAAAATACCCTTCTTAAATCAAAATATCTTTAAAATAGGTATTGTTGGTCTAAATAATATTGAAAATGATTCCTGTTTTGTTAAAACTCAACATAATCGTCTCAATGGGACGATTCTGTTGAGTTTTTACAACATGGGATTACTGAGAATTTCGCAATGATTTGCATATCCGATCAAAAATGCATGTTTCTTATTTGTAAACAAACATGTGATAAGCGACCACTTTCTATAAAGGCCTTGTTTTTGTTGTCCCGTTAGTGGTTGCTTGATACAAGTTTTACTGTATTTTCCAAAAAACAGAGGAATTGCATCATTTGTTTGATGACAATCTGTTTTCTTCAGATATTATCATAAACTCATCATCAAATCAGCCATTTTGATATTCTTTATAGGTATCAAGCCAGCCCCTAGGGTATGGACGAGATGGAACATGGACAAACTAGAACCACCAAATATCAAAATGAGAGAAGAGATTCTGAATTCAAAAAAGAAGAGTAAGTGATGTTTAAAGCAACGCATAATTTGGAGTATTTTGAGCTAGGCTTCTCTTTTTGTCAGTACTACAGAACGTGAGAAAACTTCCAAAATATACCCTGGCAAATATTCATGAGTGCCAAAGTGTGCCCAGAATGAAAAGAAATTTAATCACTTGAAAATAGACCGTTTAGGAACTCTGTAACAATCAATATATTAGGGATGGTAATGATTACCAATTTTACTAATCGAGTAATCGGTCACCTTTCCGATCGAGTACTCGAGTACTCGGATGGAATTGATGAGTTTTGATTATTGACTTCAAAAATATTGATAAACGCTTCTTTGCAGCATATCCGAAAATTATTCAATACATGACGAGAGAGTGTCTTGTTTTGGTTTATATTGTTTTACACTTCATCTTTGGTAGACCAAAAACCAAATAGCTTAATATCGAAAAGCGAGAGTAACAAGATTTTTGTGTGGCTATAAAGTACTCTGCTGATGCTGTAGAATCAATTCGAATGTAAATCTAACGTAAAACTAAAAGGCGCGGACCACAATCAGTGTATTTACCGTGGAAGGTGCGAAAAAATGACATTGTGTGACAGGGAGAATAATAACTGTTGGCACTAGATTGCAAATTATCGACGGATAAGGTGATTGACAAAGGATCAGGTACTGAATGCTTATAGCTTTGTATAGCGTAGAAAATAAAAGATCGAAATTTTGAGAAAATATTTCAAAAAATTCATTTTGAGTCGATTTTTCTTATGATCTTATTTTGCTTTCCGATTAATCGTTTAGTAAAAAAGGTAATCGATACTAGGACGTTCGATCGAGTACTCGAATAATCGGGTAATCGTTCCCATCCCTACAATATATGAAATAGAATATAGCATAAGAGGTCAGCCATTGGTCTCATCTCAAAATAATTCATATTGAATATAACATGAAATATAATTAGAATTTATCAAAAGCAAAAAAGATTCATCCCTGAGCGTTCTGACAACTTTTTTGCTCCCCTAAGGATTTTTTATGATGATTAAATCATATCATCATTTGGCAACCAAAGTATTGTAAATACAGCTTTATTATCTCCCTCTGTTTCAGCGAAGGGGATAAAGTAATGGTCTCCGGCCTCAGTCATTCCGTCACTAAACTTGTTCGATGCATATCTCCTAAAGTATAAAAACTATGAATTTGAAACTTTATAGGTGGATAGAGTGCACAAGAACTACAACTCTTGCCTGCATAATTTTGGAGTTAATGTCCTTTGATTGGGCTACAGTTTACTATCAAACTTTGTTGGCGGGAGATGGCCATGTCCAACATGGCTCTTGTTTTAATTGCAGAATGACAATGTCTGATTTCTTGATTTTTGCAGCTTCATCTACTGGTGTCAACTTTGACTTCCTGGATTCACTTATCTCCAGTAACATCAGTAGATACGCCTCCACTGCCTCTCTGTCTCAGTCTGCCTCCAATTACTCGGCCCACTCGGGTAAAGGAAAGGGAAGGAGGCGGAGTAAATATGGTCGCTATAGAGATGGGTCTGACAGGAAGAGTGCTTCAAGCAGGGTACCGTCCTCATCTGAATCCTCTTCAACTCATGAAGGTAAATAGTTTTTATAAGGCTAGATTAGCCCTTGTCATGCTGAAATCTGGATTTGGTAGGAGATATAGACAAAGATCAGCCTGTACATGTATGCAAGCTGATCTTAGTCTATACCATCTCACTTTCCTTTATAGGCCAGAATAGTTTAAAGATCAATTTTCAAAATAGATATAGACTCACCATTAGTACATCCAGTTTTTTCAGGACTTTTTTATTTTAATGCAACTTTGTCAAGATTTCTATTCGGCATGACAAGGTATAATTTTAAGCTGGCTTGATATGCAGGCACCTACAATTACATGTATAATTAGAAGCTGGATATCTGATCTGCCAACATTCCAATAAATGTTGTCTAAGCCTCTCAATTATGAACATTATTCACTGGATTGTGAATCTTCCCTTTTCATAGGCTGTTCTAATCAAGTGTACTTAGACAGTAAACCAGCTCTGAATTAAATTTGATAAATGCTAGAATTCACCTCCCTTTATGAATAATTTAAACAATGTCTTGGAATATGTAAGTTGGTTTCTTTTGAAAAAATTGAAAAGTTACGAAAAGAATGTTCAATTTGAAAGAACTTTGAATATCAAATTTTGTATAAAACTTAAGTGCAAGGCTAACTTGATGGAACTTAAAACATATTGTTCACAAAGTCATAGTGGTGTTGAAACTTTGAGATGATAAGAAAATTGATGAGTGACCACTTTTATTAAGCGACTTTTATCAATATCTCCTTGTCCAAATTACATAATCTTGAATTAGGCATTTTTTCTCTGAAAGTTATTGTAAATGAGTCCTGAATTGTTAAAACATAATAATCCTAGAATAGAATTCTAATGAGTATAAACAGCATATTTTGAATGAGTCATTTGCAAAAAAACATGTTTATGTATATTTGATCAAAATGATGGTTCTCAATTGTCAGTATCAGTATATCTAAGTGACCGTTCTCTGAAGCAGCCACTTTATGGTAGCTCCTCAAGAGGACACTAAATACAAGTTTTGCTGTTTTTCAGATTCTCCCGATCAGCCAAAATCAGCATCAAACGCTCAGCGTAAATCCGCATCAAAGCCAAAACAAGTTGACCCACGTAAATTAGTGGAGGCACTGACTCCCATTAGAGAGACAACCTTCGAAGATTACGAGGATATGGATTCAGCCAGAGACAAAATGAGCCAATCAGAACAGGTCATTAAAATGATGGCAACAGCCAATAAAATGGAAAGAAAGTCGCTGAAAGAGGTATATATCAAAAACTTAGCCAAAATAATTAAACAACTACAAAATAATATTACAAAAAAGACAGATGACCCTGTCTTTGTCACCGGACCTTTCCCATGATATCTACAGGTTTATAAATGAAGATAAATGTCTTCTTTGAAAGGAAACAAAAGGCTCCTGAAAGGATTTCGCGATCTAAATGTCTTCTTGTAATGTGTTAAATAATGGAAGCAAACATTTTGCGAGCCTGATTCAAACCTTGTTAAAACTTTTTATAAGGGTTTTGTAAGAAAGTTATTATTTTCTATTTTCACTATCATTTGCATCTGGAAGAACTTGCAGAATGAAGAATATTGCTTAATCTGATCAGTATGATATAGAAATAAAGAACACATTTAACTTTCATGAAAAAAAAACAAAAAAACTTTAATCCATATACTGAATTTGAATTTTGTTTCAAAACTTGTTTGATTTTTGAAACATTTAGTCTGGCTCTGTTCAGTCTGTTTCAATATTTCGCCATAATATTTTAACATAAAGCTGGCAGTGTAGGCTAAGATAAGCTGCATGTCTGTGCAGGCTGATCTTAGTCTATACTGTCTGAAAAAGCTTTTTGACAGAAGAAATATTTTGTTAACAGCAAATAAATATTTGATACTTTCAGTCCCATCCAGCCTGTAGAGGGCCAGACACCAGTAAATCCACCTTTAATGTATACGGACAGAGTCCCCTGGTGGCTCACTTCCTCAGAGTGAAGAACCTCACCAGAGAGTCTGGACAATCAGTACATGTACAGAGGACGGAACAGGAAAACCCACCACCATATCCTTTTGTGTTTGACTCATAGACCAGCCTTGCATTCAAGTTGAAAACTTTTGAGAAAAGTTTGAGAAATGTAACCCTGCTTTGCATGTTGATCTTAGCCCAAATCAGTTGTAACTGCCTATAAACATATACACTGTAGGCAGTTACAATTGTTTTGCGCTGAGCCATCAATGTGCATTCGCATGCAGAGAAAGGCACACTTTTCTAATGTTTGCATATGCCTATGTATTTTGAATGCAGGGAACACAGGCCCTAATAATTTGAAAACATCTGTTTTGGCCCCTTGAAATTTTTCTACAAAGGGTCATTTTGGTGCACCATAATTTTTCTGTGATATGTGGTAGTTGACTATCGAAAGTCATGCATTTCATGTATTTAAATTTATTGTCTCTTTCATAGCTTTGTATTAGATTTGTACCTTCTATAAAGATATGCTAAGGCAATTTAAAAGTGGTAAAAATTCAACATATCACCAAAGAAAATTTCAGATCACAAAGTTTAAATTCTTTTCCCTTAACTGGTTCTACTCTTGATGCTCCAACTTACAGAGATTTGATCAAAGAAAGTTTCAAGAAAGTAAGAGAAACAGAGAAACAATATCAAGAGTAAGTCTATTGAAATCTTTTGCTATTCCTTTATTATAATATTTCAAAGACTAAAATTTACGTTGTCCTATAGGGTTTTATATTGTATAGATGCTTAAAACTGTCTCACAAAAATCCTTTAAAATTAATTTGTTTCAAAACCTTATGCTTTCTTGATGATTATTACATTTTGAATATTCCATGTACAGATTGATACTTTACATTGAAAATTTCTGACTCAATTTTAAAACAACATATTTGAAAGTATCAATGTTTCATTCATATTGAATAGGCCAATTCAGGATATATAAACAGATGGTAAAAAGGCTGTAGTAAGTGTCTTAACATGTACATTGAGTAGAGGTTATTCAATGAGTATTAATGAAATATCAAATTTATCAAACCATTCATCTAATCTATGCACAGATAAAACAAAGCTTTTCTTTAAGATGTCATGAATATATCGTCGATTTTCTACCAAAACCTCATAACTACAGCTTTACAAGCTGTAGTTATGAGGTTTTAGCAGAACAACGACGATATTTGACATATTTGTAATATGACCAAATTTTCGCTTTAAATTGAATAAAGTTTTGATAAAGATAACGTCATTGGGTCATTCCATCCTATGACTTAAATTGTATGATAAGGATGCTTTCCAAAATCTTCTGTTGATCCCTCAGATTATAAAATTTTTACAGACATCCTGTATGAAAATATTTGTGATGACATTCACAACTTTTTCTTAAATTTTACAAACTTATCTTTGCTATCTACAGAATATACGAGAAAAGTCTAAAAGAAAGTATTGCATTTAGCCAAAAACAAAGACAAGTGAAGAAGGATCACAAAGCCAAAGAACTGTCCCTACTAGCCCAGCCAAATGAAGTCAAACGTCTGAGTGACCTTCTGATGTTGGAATTTAGAGTAAGTTGTTTTGGGTTTGTTTTAGAACATTGGAATAGTGGATTTTTGAAAACTAAGGTTACAAACTTGAAAATAAATGATTATAATATATAAACTTAAAATTTGTATAAAAATTAACTAACTTTGTTAACATCAAAATAATTTCATTAAATGGGGCAAAGTTTCAAATCAGAAAAATAAAATATATAGAATTCAATCATGCAGATTCTTAACTAGCTCCTAAAGGCAAAGAGTGGTAATTCATACCATGTTGTTAATTGGTAAATGTCAAAAAATGTAAACAATATAAGGACTTCAGTAAATGATATTTGGCATTGATCTCATTGGAATACAGTTTACAATTATTTCATGTAGTTTTGATTAATGGTGAAAACTAATATCCCAAGATGTAGGGATGACGTTCAGAACTGTTGCCTGATGCCAAAGGCAACATTTCAGAATGCCATTCCTGACACCTAATGCAATAATAGATTTTTGCTATCACCATACAACAACTGTTTGATTACCTGATTATTATCAAGCAAATTTGTTTTTCATTTAAAAAAAATGTTACAAAAAGAGACATACGGAAAAGAAAAGTCGATTTTCTGATGCATTGTGTACACAGAATCACCTTGATTTCAGAATAAATATTATCCTTTTTTGATATTTTACCTGTAGTATCGACTCATTGTTATTATCTCACTTGTTATTTGTTGTATTAAGGATGTAGGGATACCTGTTGAGTGGTAAGGGTACGTGTGGGCAGATAATTATCCCATAGTCCATTCTTTATTCTGTCTCTCCATCTAAGAATTTCTTCTATTCCCTTATGGATTCACAGCTTACAGTATAGTTATATTTATCCTGTTTCACTTGAACAACATCTAAAGTAGTGTTAACTTCAGTATCTTTGTCCACATAGATAAATGTAAAAATCATGTTCACAATTTCTATTAGATAAACTGTTAGGTTGACCATATTTAAGTCTTGCAATCTAGTGGAACTAGCTCTTATAATCATCCTAAAACAGACATGCTGTACTTATATAGTATCTCTGATATGTGAGACACTCCCTTGAAACATTTGGAACATCACTTGGCTATTTCCATTAACTGCAACAGACCTCGGATGTATGTAAGGCGGATGGGCATGTAACAAAATTGTGCATTTTGTAAGGCTGAAACAGTGTTAGAAAATCTAGCGCGGAACAACTGGCGCTATCTTAAGATTGATATCTTTTACAGTAGTAATGGCTGAAAATCTAAATTTTTGAGAAAATCAAAAATTAAGATTTTTCAGCCGTTATTTAAGAATCTAAGGATATTTATATAAGGTTATAATGGTTTCACGTCAGTGACTAAAAAGAGTAGCGTTGGCGAAGTCGAATGTTTCACTCAAAGTTTCAAGGGCTAACGCCCTTTTAAATGACGTCATCAAGTTTTCGATGGTTTTCCATAATTTCTAAAATAATCCATCTATGTTCATCCGAGGTTGATCATGAGATTGGCAGAGTGGTGTTTCGAATGTCCCTTGAAATTTATGTATGCAGAGTCCAAATAGCTTTGTCGGTAACTCGCCTGAGTCTGAATTTTGGGGTCATGAGTTTGAAATATCTAACTTTCATCTCGATGGCGCAGCAGGAAACAGTTGTAAATCCCTATGTTTATAGGGAGTAACATTGTTTCGCACTGAGCCATCAATCTGACATTTAACAAAAGTCATTGCAACATACATTATTTATCTCCTACCAATGGGCTGATGATACATCCAAGGACTTGGATGTAATGCGAGTAGCGAAAATGAAATACTGTTGGTCTACTTGTGATGATCACAAAAGGAAACCATGGATAGGTGCACTTGCCACTATGATATAACTGCAAAAGTTGAAAGCGGCTTTAATCTAGCTTCAAAGATACATGAAATTGAATTATAAAGTTGCAACAAATTTCAACCCTAAATTTAGTTTAACTTTTGGGTGGTGGTATACCCTCAAACCCTTCCCAGCCATCTGTGTTCATAGTTATTGTGACCTGATTTTAGTAATTGGAAAGGATTCTTAATTGTTCAGCCTATTTGATTCAACCCTGCTAAACCTTAACCATTACCATGCTATTCATGACATTAATACTGTTCACAAGTTGTGACAAGCATGGTAGGCTGAGATTAGCCTACACATACATGCCAGCTTGTCTTAGCCTAAACTGTCTGTTTTCTACTGAATAGGGCAAACATGAGCTAGAACAGTTAAAATATCCCAAAATGTGCAAATTCGTTGGAAACAGAATTCAATATCAGCAGGATGAAGGTTAAGAAAAGTCTGAACAACCCTAAATTCATCAGGACACATGCAAGAGTTTATATTGTGGAAAGGAGAAATAGCGTGTAACAAGCAGTTTCTCCTTTTCCCGGAATGTGCTCTATGTTTATTGTCTACCATCTCTTTCTTATGAATAGTCAAAAGTGACCAAAACAGGACAGATTTAGCCCAAGCATTAAATTTGTGCCACTAAAATGAACCACATATATATATATATATGATTGAAAAATGATACCAAAAGCTTCTCCTTTAGAAATTCATTCCTCCTTGATGCAAAACAGAAGTTTTTAATTTATATAGAATTTCTAAATTTCATAAAAAAAAATTAACATGAAATAGGACCATTCTAGAATGCACATGCAAATATTAAGAAACGAAAATAAGTTCATCACAGATCAATCAAGGTTTCACTATGTAGTATGGTAGAATTACACAAATCTCCAAAAGCTGAGCGTCTTGACCTTTGTTGATAAGTTTCAAACTTCTAAGATGGCACAAGTCTCTGTGAAATATCTGAAATTTTGTGGATATTACTTTAGAAGATTACCACTAGTGAACTTATATATAAAAGAACTTTTTGCTCAATTTAGAATCTAATCACTGTCATAGTTTCTAGACTACAAAATATTCAATTATTTCAGTTAGTTAATAGGTTTGTTAAAGCTCTATTTCTATGATCTAGTCTATATAGTAAGACATTTTTAAAAAAAGACTTCTCCATTGGTAAATGTTTTCTATGAAAGCTAAGATCTATCAAATATCATAGTTGTAAATTTCCAGCAGTTATGTAGTGCAAGACTGTACTAAGTGTATATACATTGTATATACACTTAGTACATTCTTGCACTAAACCCTCGATATCTTTCCATCGTAAAAACAAGTATGATAATGTTTTGAAAACAGTCTTCTCTTCCTGTTTTCTACTCTATAATAATGGTATGGTACTCATTATTTGTGACCTGTCAGGCAGCAAAGGACAATCTCGGCAGTCAGACTGCGCACAATGCTCAAGTTGACTAAAGAAGGAACTTTTCTTAAGTGCCTGTTTTCCTGAATCTAGAATGAATAATCTTCTTTCCTGTGGAAGATTTTTTGAAATTCAACCCCTCATTGACCTGAAATAGAAACAATTACTTTTTTCAATTTTTTTTAAAAAAAATTCAGTACCCAGATGGTCCCTTTTTGCATGACAGGTCACATATGATTCAATACATTGGGATTTGTATAGTCTGGTTGACTTCTATATGGACCAACTCTTTCATCATTTACATAAAATAGAGTTTGAAAGAAGAATTTGTATGTTTTAAAATCTTAATTTCAGCTTAATACCATTCAAAAAGATATTTTTTGAAACTAAAATGATTTCAAAATAATGATTTTGTCTATCTTGTTAATGTTAATATTTTCACATGTTCGGCTCTTAAACACGAGGGGTGATGGAGGCTGTTCAGTAACAAGAAAATGTAAACATACAGAAAAAACACATGGTTTTATACTAAACATTTGACAGAATAAATGTCCATTATTTCTCATTTGAACATGCTAATTAGCATATCAATGGTCACGTCATCTTAAACTTTGATATCATGTGTTTTGTACTGTTACTACTCGCCTACTTATCTAGTTTTCCTCGTGATATTCACAACAAATTCATAAAATAATTCTTTTTGATTGGTCTAAATATGTGAATCTCAGACAAGATAAAAACAATTAACAAGTATCTGGTTAAATGGTTTCTGAACAAGGAGAGAATACACTCAGATTTGATATCCCAAGGAATTAAAAATCTTTGACAAAATTAATTTTATAAAAAAACTCGATTTTGTACCAAAACAGTTCTCTTAAAATCAAATACTTTTGACTCGGCCCCTATGCAAATCGGTACTATTTTTGGTTGGACAATACTCCGTTCTATTCAATATAGACACATGAAGGTATGAAAGGTTGCAAGTTAACATGTAGACAGAAGGACAAAATCATTATTTTACATTAAAAAACTCTGGAAAACAAGAATCGTCATGGTATTAGATCGAAAATATGATATGACAAGAAAGAAATTTGTTTCATCAATTCAATTCTGAGATTGGCAGTAAAATGTTGGTCCATATATAGAAGTCAGACTATATGTGCCTAGCCTTTCTGTTTGGACCCCTTGAGTCTAAAATTCCCATAGAATAAATCAAATAAAATGAGCCTCTGTGTGTCAATTCCAATAATTTGACATGTGCATGAAGGGCCAACACTAAGTAGTTAAGAGTAATTAGAAGATCTGAAGACACTATGAGACCTTATGTATCTACAAAACACAGAGTGAAGACTCTGGTCAGACCGTGCAGCTGCACAGGCTTGCCAGAGTCATTGCTTGGTGCTCTCTTGAAATTGTTTGGAATTTCACTCACAGGCTCAAATGTTAGATGAGAAAGTGAAATGTAATGGCCTCAATGTGTTTGCATTTTGACATTTTATTCTCATTTTCAGTAGGTTTAGAGATGGATTTTGATTACCTTGTTTTTTAGCCTCGAGAAAGATTTTTAGTAGAAGCATTTTAAGATGGTGAACTAGAATAAGTCAATACAATATCAATTCTGTATTCATGTGTTTGTTGGAGCAGCTATTGCAGAATTTAAAAATTGCCTTCAATATCTTTTAAATTAACAGTATTAATATTTAATTGTATAGTATGTACTGTATGCATAATTCTTTCTGCAGAATTGTTAACTTTTTTTTTTAATTTTTTGCCCAGTCCTGAAATTTTACACCCTTATGAATTTATCCTAGAGAAAATATTGTGAAAGAAAAGAAATACAATCTTTTTGACACAAAACATATTTTAATTTTGTCAAGGCTTTGTTGTTGGCCTAATATCTCTTTCAATTTGGACCAGTCAAAAATTAAGTAAAACAGAAAAGGGTTAACTGATTCGTCTTTATACTCTGTCAAAGATAGACAACATACATTGTCATTGGGCCATCTTATTTCTCGCCCGCTTTTGGGTCGGGCGTAGACTGGTCTCACTGTCAAATATCAAAATAGCCTATTCTAGGCTTTTTTGACAGTCTATATTGGGATCAGTCTAGAGCTGGTACCCCGCTGATACAGCGGGCAACAATACCCGCCCAGTGTCAGAAGTAAATTTGCCCATTATCTTCTCCATGTGTCTGTCCTACTTTCATGTAAATTTTTCCTGTGTGGCGTATATTGTGATGACGTTACTTGTCTGTAACTGTATACACTTGGGACAATTCCCCAATTTTCTGGCCCAATAATGCAATTATGTAGTTGATGTTTTTGTGATCTAGTGTACAAGCGCTTTAACTATGGAGGAGGAGCAGAAGAAAAGAAGGGACAAGAAACTTGTTAATAGGTTGTTAGAGAAAGTGAAAAATATTTGACTGGTTAGCTTGATTTTAAAGAGGTATCCTGTTGGATTTACTAAAGATTATTATTAAATATCATTTGTTCTTGCAGTTTCATTTTTAGTTCATTTCAACCGTTAGCATGTTAAGGTAGTAGACCAGTAATTGTTCTGCAATGTTTTGGAATTAATTATCTGGTGTAAACCGAGGTTTCCTTATGTTTTCATAAGGAAACCTGGGTCACCATTGTGAAAGATCATGAGTTTGGAAATGTTCCAGAACCATTACTGGTCCACTTCCTTAATAACACATACCATAAAAGCTCTAATACACCCATGGTTTACTATTAGAATCATCACATTTCTAATTTGAGGGGATAGGGGGTGGATTGAGGCTATAGATGTCAAGATGTACAAAATTGGCAAAAAACGCCAATTTCCAGAAAATTAATACAATTACATAGTCTAAGATCAAAACCAAAGGGGATTCTTGAATTAACATAGTTCATCATAGTGTAAGAGTAAGGTCTAAACTAGAAAGCCATGAATGGCTTGTGTCGCTCCACAGGCTTGAAATTCTTGTAAAAACAAATAAATGTTTTGACTAGATTTTTAGATATTTGGGGTTCTACTGATGTTGAAAATGATTTTCAAAGTTTCAACTATATATAAAAATGGAGATATGACCTCCACTCTTAAAAGACATATTTTTAATCAAATCAAAATATTTTTTGGCTGCATGATTATGGGTCACCCAAAGATAATACCAAAAATGTTTGATTGATATCCATCAGTTACATTCTGAGGAAATGATTTTCATAGTTTCCACTTTTAAACATATTGAGAAATGACCTCCGCCCATAAAATACATATTTTTCATCAAATCAAAATAATTTTTGGTACAATGATGAAGGGTCACTCAAGGATCATTCCAGTGAAATTTGGTTGATATCCATTGATTACATTCTGAGAAAATGATTTTCAAAGTTTCCACAATATAACATAAAGAGAAATGACCTCCGCCCATAAAATGCGTATTTTCCATCCGATCACAATGATTTTTTGTAGACTGACAAAGGGTCACTCAAGGATCATTCCAGTGAAATTTGGTTGATATCCATCAGTTACATTCTGAGAAAATAATTTTCAAAGTTTCCACTATATAACATATAGAGAATTGACCTCCGCCCATAAAATGCATATTTTCCATCCGATCAAAATGGTTTTTTTGTAGACTGATAAAGGGTCACCCAAGGATCATTCATGTAAAATTTAATTGGTATCCATTGATTAGAATCTGAGAAAACTCACTTTTTACCATATTTGGAAATTAGCCACGCCCATTAAATCCATGTTTTTCATTGGATCAAAATTTCTTGAACAACTTTGAAAGAGGGTCATCCAAGGATCATTCCTGTGAAGTTTGGTTGAAATTCATCCAGTAGTTTCTGAGGAGAAGATTTTTAAAGAAAAGTTTACGACCGGACGCACGCACGCACACACAGACAGACGGACGCATGACGGACACAACGCCATGACAATAGCCCCAGTGGCTTTCAGCCAGAGGAGCTAAAAAACCTTTGAATGATCCAGGCTAAAGTACACTCAGAAACTCAAAGATTATCATTTCTAGCAATTAATTTACACAAAAGCTTAATATTTGGGTGAGAAAAGATACAATGACCCAGTGTTGAAAATATCTTGGTACATGTACTTATTTGGTAGGGGTGGGGGTTTATTGGTGGCTTCAAGTTTTCCAAAAGCCTTGCAAATAATGGTGGATTTGACATTCTAATAGGGGATGTGGTTATATTAGAGCATGGGGCATTTCTAAAGTTTTTATGGTAATCCTTCATTATTGGACTCAGAAAAACATGATAATAGAAGAAATGGCTATACCATATTGTTTTTTGACCATGTCTGGTAACAGGTTAATATATTTTGATCTGTTTTGCCTACCAAAAGCAGGTTGCACATAGCTAAACCCTTCTAATGCTCTAAATATTCCTGCTTTACATAAAACTTTGGCAGACAGTGTAGACTAAAATCAGCCTGCACAGACGTGCAGTCTCAGTGTACCCTGCCTGTTTTCTATCAAACAATAGTAGGGAAAAAGCTAAGCCGATTGGTTAAAATGTTTTGGTAATAAGCAATTATTTGAAACTATAAATTCAGTAGTGCTTTCTTGGTGATCAATATATGGTCTTTTTTATTAAAATACAGCCTGTTTAAATTTAGAATTCATTGATATAACTAACAATTAATCCTTTCCTAAACAAGAGGACCATGATGGTCCTATATCGCTCACTTTCGTCTCTTTGTCTCATTAAATACATCAAATTTTCAAGCAAAGTTGTACTTTTATGATTTGAAGCCTCTAAGGCTGTACACAAGTCAATTTTCACTAAGGTCCCTTTTCCCATGATATGACATGGATCTTTCCCATTTTCAATAGGGTTTATCCTTGTAACCTGACAAACATTCTGACTAAGTTTCATGAAGATAGGACCATATTTGAGGCCTCTAGGGTGATAAGAGCAAAAATGTCATTAAAGCCCCTTTTCCCATGATATGGCATGGATCCTTCCCATTTTCAATAGGGTTCATCCTTGTGACCAGGCCAACATTCTGACCAAGTTTCATGAAGATTGGGCCATGTTTGTGGCCTCTAGAGTGTAAACCAGAAAATTGTCATTAAGGCCCCTTTTCCCGTGATATGGCGTTGATCTTTCCCAATTTCAATAGGGTTTATCCTTGTGACCTGGCCAATATTCTGACCAAGTTTCATGAAGATTGGGCCATATTTGTGGCCTCTAGAGTGTAAACAAGAAAATTGTCATTAAGGTCCCTTTTCCCGTGATATGGCATGGATCCTTTCCATTTTCAATAGGGTTCATCCTTGTGACCTGACCAACATTCTGCCCAAGTTTCATGAAGATTGGGCCATATTTGTGACCTCTAGAGTGTAAACAAGAAAATTGCCATAAAGGTCCCTTTTCCCCTGATTTGGCATGGATCCTTTCCATTTTCAATAGGGTTCATCCTTGTGACCTGACCAACATTCTGCCAAAGTTTTATGAAGATTGGGCCATATTTGAGACCTCTAGAGTGTAAACAAGAAAATTGTCTTTAAGGCCCCTTTTCCCGTGATATGGCATGGATCCTTTCCATTTTCAATAGGGTTCATCCTTGTGACCTGACAAACATTCTGACCAAGTATCATGAAGATTGGATCATATTTGTGGCCTCTAGAGTGTAAACACTTAAATTGTTGACGGCGGACGATGCACGACGGACATTCAATGATCACAAAAGCTCACCTTGAGCACGATGTGCTCAGGTGAGCTAAAAATCCCTTTTTTTGATGCCCTTCAAGAAATGAGAGTTAGCCGATGAAAGCATATTAGGGAACAAGATATAGAGGATAATCGTTTGTTTCAGTGTAAGATCGATTTATATTTCATTGAGTGAACAACAAAATATATATTTTCAAGAGTGGCAGAGCCACGAGTGAAAATACAGCTTTCGTTGTTCACAAAATGAAATATTAATCAATTTTACTCGATAACGAACAATTATTCTATTTCTTTTATGCAAAAATTAGACAAAATGTGAAATTTCTAGGACATATTATCATAAAGTGTGTCATTTTGCACGTGATTGCTATGCAATGTTCATTGTGACGTCACTTATTTTGCCCCACATTGATGACGTCAGATAGAATGAAATGCACAAAAGCAGGGTATTTCTAAGTTTTTGATAATTTCACTGCTTTTGCGGTGAGATTATCAAGTGATAATCTATCATTATTTCTCAATAAACCACCAAAAAGCATTAAAGAAATTACTTGTCGCAAGCAATATCTTCATTGCCAACAGTGTTATCAGCCAAAAAGAAAAAAAAATCAAATTTTCATCTGCATCTTCTTTGATTAGACTAGTTTAAAATGTTGTCTGGTAACAAGTTTATAGAAAAAAGAATTTATCCACTTCCAATAGATTCAGCATCCTTAACAACTAAGGGATTCTTTATCCTTTGGGGTGTTTAAAGGTGGATTTGCCTTGGAATGGGTTAAAATCATAGATCTAACTGATGGTTAATTGAAATTGAGCCTGTGCGCAAGATTTTCAACAATTTCAAATACATACAAAGCAAAGACTCTGACCAGCCTGTGCATCCGCACAGTCTGACCAGAGTCTTTACTATGCCTTTAGTAGATAGATAAGGTCACAAAGTATCTGTAGACCATCAGGTAACTTTATACATGTATTTACAGTATTTGGTAGTCAATGCTACTCGATGGTTGCACTCCACGAACATTTCAAATTGTTGGAAATGTCACGCCCAGGCTCAATTATTTTTTATGCATTTCAGAGAGATCCAGAGTCCTTATCCACCGGAGCCTACATAGCCTTGGAACAAGCACTGATGGCACAATAGACTGGTCAAATATACACTGGAGAATTTTTTAATCACAATTATTATCATTTTATATTGCAATGTGTTTTAACATTAGTAGCCACAAGGTTCTGTGTTCTTGAATAGGATACACATGCAGGGTAACCTTTGTTTTGGTTACCTTCTAAACCTTTTCCTTTACAGTCTTTGAATTTCACACCTGTCTTGTGATATTTTATAAAATATTGTTGAAAAAGAAGAAATTGCTTGTCAAAAGCAATTCCTTTTTCCCCCCCTTTTTCCACAATAGTTTCTACCAAATACTGCAAACGGGGTAATTTTGGCAATTTTTTTTATATCAGTTACATTGGAGGTCAAGCTATAATGCCCCAAAATTAATCCACCGCCAATATTTGTCATTATTAAATGAGGAATTTCTTTATTTTGATGGATATGAAATGAAATCTATTCATTTTAGTCAATGATAATTAAATTTATATCTAAGATATGCAGATCATACTTATTCAAATTGGAATAAGAAAATTGACATTTCGACGGGTCAGCTCATTACAATTGTAAGTGCCTATAAATTAAAGGCACTTACAATTGTATCGCGCTGATCCCTCAATTTCAAGATTCCAGATCCAAGTTGGTTGATACACTATAATGAAAATCACAGCGAAAAAAAATGTGAAAAACTTATACACACGTAATTACTATAACAAAAGGTGTGACAACAAACTATTGTTAAGTTTGTAGAAAGTTGACATTACCTTTCTTTTACTTCCGTTATTTTGAATGACGAAAAAATGAAATATAGATAAAGCGTTTTAATTTGGCGTTTAAAGTCAGATCCGCCAAAATAAATCACCGCAAATAAATAGTAATAAAAAAAACGCCAAATGTGGACACCATTATAAAGCCGTTTACATTATGGTGCTTACATCTCTTCATTGTTGTCTGCAAACTCTTTGAATTTGGACCAGTCTACAGTTACTGCAAACTCTTTGAATTTGAACCAGTCTACAGTTACTGCAAACTCTTTGAATTTGAACCAGTCTACAGTTACTGCAAACTCTTTGAATTTGAACCAGTCTACAGTTATTGCAAACTCTTTGAATTTGGACCAATCTACTGTTACTACAAACCATTTGAATTTGGACCAGTCTACAGTTACTGCAAACTCTATAGTTGGAAAATTGGAAAGGGTTTAGCAGTCTCAGGAAAGCTGATTGGCATAGCATAAGTTACATTACTCCTAAGGAAACATCAGTCCAAATGATCTGCATGAAGATTTTACTGAGACATTAATCAATCCATTATTAGCGTGACAGAATTTAAGCTGGTTAAAAATAATTCACTATATATCATATTTTGTTGACTGTGATAAATTGTTTTATGTATCATTTTTAATTGTTTTTATTTGTTATATTTTTTCATGACAATATTTAAATGGGTAAAACAGAAATGAATATGAAAAATATAAATCAATGTCTTTCTTATCTTTTAATCCCAAAAGACAACTTTTGATTAATTTTCATACCAGAAAAAATAAATGTTAAGAATGTATTTTATACTCCATTTCTATGGTAACAAGAGTTCTGCATGGATTTCAGTTCTGTGAAGACCTTTTAAAGTGCTTGATCTAAGGATCATTTCTGTGAAGTTTTATTGAATAGTTCTGGGAGGAGAAAATTTTGTGAAATTGTGAATGAGCAGAGACGCCAGACATGGATTGATCACAATAGCTCACATTGAACACTTTTTTCCTCAAGTGAGCTAATAACCCTCCCTTGAAGGTGAACATATATTCCAAGTGTCAGCCTTTACTAACATACAAAACGCTTTGAACAACAAAGCCAACGATGGTTTAAAGATTAAAGCCATGCCTCATGTTTTCTTTGCATAGCTTTTGAGATAAACCTATGGAAAAATGTTTAAAGAATGACTTTATGTAACAAACAAAAATATACTAATGGTTTACAAAATATTCTTTAATTTTCTCAAATCAACAAGAGCTGTCGGAGGACAGCAAAGCTTTACTATTTCTAGTGCTTGGTAGTTACAGCAAATCAATATCGACATTGGAAATTCAATTAAATGAAAGTCAAGAGAAAAGAATCTTTGTCTGGAGGCTAGAATTATGGTCACAGAAGCATGTGCAGAGTTTCCAAGCAATAGCTCAAATAGAAATAGAATTATAACAGATATACAATACTTGCACATAAAAACTAAACCAGGAATTTCGAAGTTCCAATTTCCCAAATGGTTAAAATTCCAAGAATTTCTAGGTCCAAAAAGGTTTAAAATTTCACTTAATATCAGAGTAATGATTCTTCGTCTAAAGGCTGATATTATGGTCACAAATCTTGCCTCTCAATATATTTCTAAGTAATACATGCTGTCAATTAAACATTTGACATTTTCTTCATGCTTTTATTTAATCATTCAGATTTCTTGTGGATCACGTATATGGTACTTTCACTGCAAAACTGAGATTATCAAAAAGAAGTCTCTGTCCACAATCAATTGTTTCATCACTTTGTTAACAAGAGCACCACCTACAGGTGACTTTGCTTGGCTGTTTAGTGCTGGATGATGAAAAAATCTTAAGTCAAAAATGGGACATTATTTGCACAAAATGCATCTTGAGTTATCCACCTTTATAGTATAGGTTGCTCTTTTGATGGTGAACATGTGTGCCAAGTTTCAAGTGAATGCCTCATGTAGAGCCAGAGACATCACAAAATGTCAGTTTTTGCATGCTGATGACGAAGACAACAACACCACCAAGGCTATAGCAATACCTCGGGTTTTCTTCAATTACAGCTGAGATAAAATCTTAGTCTCTCTGGATAAACAAAGTGATTTTCCCAGTACAACTGCTGTCAAGCATGCATGTTAACATTTGACCTTGACCTTTGAGTTGAATTCTTTTATATAGCATTTCTACTCATAATAGAGAACAACAACTGTGCCAAGTGATTTTGTTCTCCATCAATAAATGTAGAAGTAAATGTCAGGACAAAATCGGAAAGACTAACAGACTTGGCAAGTACACAAAGCTATTTTTTTTTTTTCAATGAAAGAGGGCTTGATGACAATACTATGAAAAATGCTTTGACGAAAGGAAAATGAAGAATTTGCAAACATCAAGTAATACATTGTATTTCAATTTCAACTTCTTTGGGCTTTTCTACAGCACTTTGGCTTTTAGAATCTAAAGAATTTCACCCTAATGAATGCACCTCAGAAGTTTCTGTTCACACCTTTCAATTGATCTCTTTATAGATGAATTTAGAAAATATCTGACCTACTGGATTGTAAATATTATGGAAAATGCTTTGGAAAACATTGTGGTAAAGGAAGAAATTGCTTATTACATGCAATTTCTTCATTTTTCAAGTCTTTCTTGAACTTTTTCTCAACGGCACCCATTCTTTCCGACTATCTGTCTCTCACCAATGGGTTGATAATCGTAGACCTATGTGTGATAGCAGCTGGAGGCAAGGAAAGGATGTGGTTGTACAGGTGAGAGAAATAACAGGAAACCATTGTTAGGTGCTCTAGCCGCCGGGATATAACTGAAAAAATGTTGAAAGTGGCATTAAACTCCATTCAATAAATAATGGGGGGAGCTAAGATCCATTTTTTGCGATAATAATTCAACCCCTTGATTATTTAGTGTTTCGTACACACTAGGGTGGCACTGCAACTATATCTGTCTTACTATAAGAAGTCTAACTACAGCTATTTATATTTATGTCACTTTATATATAAAATTTAAAAAAAAAAAAAAAAAAAATTGTCTTTCTTGATAGAAGACATTGTGGAAAATGCTTTGGAAAACATTGTGGGAAATGAATAAATTGCTTATAATAAGCAATTTATTCATTTTCCACAATATCTTCCTGGGCTATTTGTTTAAGGGGAGCTGTTTTTGCTAGAATAATTGAACTCTGATTCTCAGCTCCACCGGCAGAAAGGCCAATGAAGTAATCATTTTTGGGCAAATTCTCTCATTTTTCTGCCAGAAATCTCATTCAAATTCGCTACAAGAGAGAAAAATCTCACAGCAAAATATGTTTTTAACAAAGGATTTGGTTCAATTTGCCATTGAAACCTCAGTATTTCTCACAAGTTCCGACTGAATGACATTTTCTGCACATGAAATTCTGAGCCAGAATTATCCCTACCAATGGGCTATTGTTATTTTTATTTTGTGTCCCGTAGAGATTAATCCACTTTTGTTATTTTTTTGTCACTTTGTTCTGCTGAGAAACAAGTATGGCACTGTTTATATTGCTGTCTTATTATCAGAAGTCTCTATCTACAGCTATCAATCTTTCTATCACTTTATTTATAGAACTTAACGTTGGAGAGTCTTTGTATGCTTGCTGGAAATCTTTCCCTTCTTCTAGTGACTTTGTTAACATTGTGTCCATTGGAATACATCCTGGAAATAATATGGAAATAGTTAAATCATGATCTTCAAATCTCAATTATCCTGTTATGATGTGGTGATATTACAGTTAGTAAGATTGTGAAATTGACAAGATGAGTGATTTTGGAATGAAATTAAATGAGGGTGTGGAGCTTGTTTTGAGTGAAATTAAAGGGAGGCAATCTAATACGGCTAATTTTGTTCAAGATCAACAAAGTAAGCAATATTTATTACCTTCCTTTAATGAAATATACTTAATTTTCTCTTTGTGTGTCTTCGTGGACCTATCAGAAACTTTAAAATCCACATTTGTTGTCAATTTGAGTGAGTGTTTGGAATGAATGGAACACTTTGAGAATGATTTTGATCAGAAAGACAATCAATTTCACAATGTTTTTAACTGTAAATGATGTTCAAAATCACTCTTTTAAGTACAAATTGATAAAGATGTTTTTGTTGAACACTATCTGCAACTGCAATGTTTCAGAAGCAGGTGTTTGATGTTGCGGCCAATGTAACAGTTATACCTTTACAAATATTTCACTTTGAAAAATGACATTTACTGATGATGGTGACCTCGAAACCAACAGAAATAAAATAATTCTTTGATCCGCCATCAAAGACAATCAAACATGTATAAGATGATTTGTTTGGAGAAGTTTTAAATAAGTCACTTTAATAAGGAGTATGATTTAACACTAATGAATGCTCTTTTCATCACAAATGCATTCAGTTTTGCCCCTTCTAAAGTGTCTTCTTTTCGTATACGAGTGCTGTATATCCCACTTGCATACACTGAGTATGAATTTAGCATAAATCATTAACAAATTTACCTACTATTTCATGACATCTAGAAAAGAATGTACATGAAAATTGAATATAGAGGATATTTAATGAGAGGTCATTGAATACCAAATTTTTTAAACGAGTCATCTATAAACAGATAAAAACGAGGCTAAGCCGAGTTTTATCTGTTTAAGAAGACAAGTTTAATAAAATCGGTATTTTTATGAGCATAAACTTGTTATTCTATTATTAATTTGACCCGAATTTTAACGAAAAATCGTCAAAATTCTTGAAATTCAACATTTCAGTTTTCTGCAAAACTTTAAGGTCGTTTAAAAATGATGTCACAATATTTATATTTTGATGTCATTTTCGCGGTAACAAAAGAGCGTTGCTATTCACTCTGAGCTCATTTGCATAGTTATTCCACTAGTGTAATAACACCCGTGTAATATCAAAAATATTCAACGGGTTTATTTCACTTCCGCGACGTAGGTCATATTATAAAGAGAAAATACAGTACCTAAAAAAGGGACTTTTGCTTGAGATGCCAGTGCCTGTCCACCTCCTTTAGAAAATATATTTGTCACTTCCTGAAATATAAGGGTCAGGGATGTGGCAAGTAAAAGATTATTTTCTTCTTGTCCCAGGAAGAAAAATAACATGTCATCAAAAAAGAAAATTAACCAATTTTGAGAAAATATTGTTTTTAAAGAAGAAAATGCTGGACTCCAGCATATTCTTCAATAAAAACAATGTTTTCTTCCCTTTGATATTATCATTATGATAATCAACCTCTTAGATATTTTTAATACAATTCTGATATTTGTCCTGGTATTTACTAGTCCAGGGACAAGTTGCATAGAAAAAAGAACTTTTCCGCAGGTAGAAAAAAAACATGTCCGACAAGTGGGGCATGGGAATACCACATACCTGAGGGTGATACAAAACACCATATTGAAACAAGTAATGACACTCTTAGCCAATTACCTGCAGTGCCTGGTTCTATAAAAGATAAAAATTGGTTGCACTTGCGAGTCTGACTTCCAGGAAGCCTAAGTATCCCTCCACTGGAACTGCCCCAAGGAAATTTAGAAGAAACATTAATTTGCTTTAAGTGAATTTAATTAAATGATGATTTTAGAAAGCAGGTTATGGTTTGAGGAAAAGTAAATCTTACAATTGATTTAATACAGTTCTAGGCCCTATTATTCTTAATTAAAGAAAGTAGGTCATGTGTAAAGGTTGGGGTCAAGGGTTCAAACAGGGTGCAAGAATCAAAGACAATCATCCCTCAACACCTATTAGTAGCAAAATATAGATCTTGACCTGATAATTCAATATTTCAGAAAGTAGGTCTAAGGCGAAGGTTGGGATCAAGGGTTCAATAGAATGCAAGAATCAAAGACATTCATCTAGCAACCTTAATTATTGGTTTAATACTTTTATAGCCCTAATAATTCAATATTTAAGAAAGAAGGTCAGGGTCAGGGGTTCAGAATGATGCCAGAATAAAACAAGAGCTGTCGGAGGACAGCGAAGCTCGACTATTCATAGTGCTGGATAGTAACAGCAAATCAATATCGACATTGGAAATTCAATGAAATTTAAGTCAAGAGAAAAGAATCTTTGTCTAGAGGCTGATATTTTGGTCATAGAAGACTGTGCAAAGTTTATAAGAAATATCTTTAGTAGGAACAGAAATACAACTAACATAAACCAGTTGCATATAATAACATAACCAAGATTTTTTAAGGCAAAAAAGGGTTAAAATTCCACTAAATTAAATATCAGAGTAATAAATCTTTTTCTGTGGGCTAATATTATGGTCAAAGAAGCATATATAAAATTTCCAAGCAACAGCTTTAGTAGATACAGATATAACAGATGTACATCAGTTGCACATAAAAACTTAACCAAGATTTCTAAGTCCAAAAAGGGTTAAAAATCCACTAAAATCAATATCTGGGTAATGAATCTTTGTCTAGATGCTGATATTATGGTCACAGAAGCATGTGTAAAGTTTCAAAGCAATAGCTTTTATAGAAACAGAAATATTACACATAAACAACATTTGCACGTAGAAACTTAACCAAGATTTTTAAGTCCGAAAAGGGTCAAAATTCCGCTAAATTCAATACCATAGAATTGAATCTTTATCAAGAGGCTGATATTATGATCACAGAAGCATGTGCAAAGTTTCCAAGCAATAGCTTAACTAGAATAAGAGATATAACTGATGTACAACATTTCCACGTAAAAACTTAACCAAGAATTTCTAGGTCTGAAAAAGGTTAAAATTCAATGAAATTCAATATGAAAATAATTAATCTTTGACTAGAAGCTGATATAATGGTAACAGAAGCATGTGTATAGTTTCCAAGCAAAAGCCTAGGTAGAAATAGAGATATAACTGATATACAACATTTGCACGTAAAAACTTAACCAGGAATTTCTAAGTCTGAAAAGGGTTAAAATTCCACTAAATTCAATACCATACAATTGAATCTTTGTCAAGAGGCTGATATTATGGTCACAGAAGCATGTGTAAAGTTTCAAAGCAATAGCTTTTATAGAAACAGAAATATTACAGATAAACAACATTTGCACGTAAAAACTTAACCAAGATTTCTAAGCCGAAAAGGGTTAAAATTCCACTAAATTCAATATCAGAGTATTGAATCTTTGTCTAGAGGCTGATATAATGGTCACAGAAGCATGTGCAAAGTTTCAAAGCAATAGCTTTGATAGAAACAGAGATTTTAAACACTTGCACGTAAAAACTTAACCAAAGCATTACGCCGACGCCGACGCCCGGGTGACTGGAATAGCCCCCCTATTCTTCGAATAGTCGAGCTAAAAAACTAATCTTCCAACCTTTATTATTGACTTAATTCAGTTCAGTTCTAGACCCTATAATTACAAATTTTTGAAAGTAGGTCAAGGGCCAAGAACTTGGTCAAGGGCTAAACATGATGCAAGAATCAAAGACAATTATCTACCAACCTTTAGTATTGACATGACACAGTACTAGCACTAATAATTCAATATTTAAGAAAGTAAGTCAAACATCAAGAACTGGGTCAAGGGCTAAATGAAAAAGACCAACAGTAATTAAAGTATATGCCTGCTGATTGGTCAATCAATTTTTGTGCATCCACACATAGAGACAAAATCAATAACTTATTCCACTTCGAGGACAAGTCAAAGGGTCATCGCAAACTATTGTTAGGTGCCTATAAATATAAAGGCACTTAACAATAATTTTGAGCTGACCCATCAAAGTATAACCACTCTTATGCTCTATGATACCTCACAACATAGACAAAAGATCATATTGAGGGGTCAATGCAAAACTATTGAAAGTGTTCATATATTCATAAGTACTTAAAGCAGCTTTGCCCCAAGCCCTCAATTTACTTACCCCGCAACATGGGCAAGCATAACCACTCATATTCTCTATAATACCAAGTACGGGTATACCAGTTTTTCTACAAAAGGTTAGCTCTCTCCTTACATCTCCTACTGCTACTCCCTGATCAAGATAACAGAAAACAAAAGATAAATATCAAATACAAATACGCAGATTAAATATATCTTTCAAGTATAGTCCTCCAAACTTAAACCAGAGGTGTGTTTCATAGATTAAGATTCTTATTTCTAAACAAGAGGACCAAGATGGTCCTAGATCGCTCACCTGAGTCTCTTTGACCCCTGGGACATCACATTAATTAGATGTGACCCCAGGGTCTTGATATGAACAAACTTGGAAGAGGTCCATAAGATGATGCTATATTCTAAATATGAAAGCTGTCTGTCTTCTAGTTTCAGAGAAGATGATTTTTGAAGGTTTTCCTATTTTCACCCATCCTACTCAGATGAGCTGAAAGGGATGAGCCCGGATGGAGCCCAAATATGACCCAAGGGTCTTGATATGAACAAACTTGGTAGGGGCCGACTAGATGATGCTACATACCAACAAGAGGACCAAGATGGTCCTAGATCGCTCACCTGAGTCTCTTTGACCCCTGGGACATCACATTAATTGGATAGGCAGATGTCAAAAAGAAGATAATTGCCTAAAATCAATACCATGGAATGTTTTCAGCGAAGAGCAAGACTTTGCTCTTTGATTCTATGTAAAAAGGGTTGTGCCCGGGTGGAGCCCAAATATGATCCTAGGGTGTTGCTATGAACAAACTTGGTAGAGGTCCACTAGATGATGCTACATACCAAATATGAAAGCTGTCTGCCTTCTAGTTTCATAGAAGAAGATTTTTGAAGATTTTCATTTTTTTACCCTTCGTGCTAATAAGAGATAAAGGGATGCACCCGTGCAAAGCCCAAATATGCCCCAAGGGTCTTGATATGAACAAACTTGGTAGGGGCCCACTAGATGATGCTACATACCAAAATGAAAGCAGTGTGCCCTCTGGTTTTGATTTAAGAAGAATTCAAAAGATTTTCGCTCTTTGATTCTATGTAAAAAGGGTTGTGCCCGGGTGGAGCCCAAATATGATCCTAGGGTGTTGATATGAACAAACTTAGTAGAGGTCCACTAGATGATGCTACATACCAATCAAAGCCCTGAAGGGCCTGAAAGTCGCTTCAACAGATGTATTAGTTAAACAAGACTTGCTTTTTATGACCTTATCAGAGAAGGTTTTAAAAAGTATTGAAGGAAATGAAATATTGAATTGTATATAACAAGAGATGTTTATCTCTTAAAAATTAGATCTATTGAACCTCTCCACAATAAATTCTATGCACCTTTGAATTTTCAAAATTGTGACCTGTCACGCTAAATGGGACCTTATCCGAACTCCAAAAATCCAAATTTTGACAAACTTGTCAGACCCAGCGCAGGTTAACCAGATCCAATATGCGAAAAGTGAATACAGAGTAAGATAGGGTAAATACCCCAGATTTAGAAAATTACATAAAAGTGAAAAGCGTCCGCCCTAGTCTGGCTGCGCGGACAGTACAGACTGACTAGGGTCAATATTTTTCACACATGCCATAAGGTCCCTTTGAGTGTGATAGGTCACAACTATACATGTACTTTGATCAATATTTGAGCTATGTGCAAGACAAGATTTGAACATGGACTGACAGACAGGCTGATGCCAGTATAACCCCTAAAACGATCAGGGTTCTCCTAAGAATAATTGGAAGCTGTAGTGGCAGAGTCGTTGGAAGCTAACAATACAGTGTTAATGCAAGTAATTGTGATTATGCGAATAAAAGCATTTAGGAAAAGAATAAATTGCTCATGTTGAGCAATTTCTTCTTTTCCAATAATGTTTTTATGCATATTTATTGTACAAAATGCCTTAATTCATCAGTTTTACCTTATTTCATCAGTTTTTGACATAAGATAACTAAAATTTCTCTATTTGATGACCATTTTGAAGAAATTAAGCGATGGGGTAGTTTTAAAGCTGTAGGGGCATAACACTGTTTTAGATGAAGCTGTAGTGGGGCTGATACAGCTTATTGGGCTGGGGAGAACACTGAGTCGATCGTTTTTGCGGGGGTATGGTTTATTGGGGTTTTACGCCGTTTTCAACTGCTATGGTCATACCGCAGCGACTGGAGCACCAAACCATGGATTCTAGTTTTTTTCATACCAGTACTTTCACAATACCCTAACCGAGCCTCCTGCTATTCCTCTACATAGGTTCACGATATGGGTGACATTCTTTTAGTGGAGCGACAAAAAGTTTTGCTGGGGTATAATAAAACATACTTGTCAAAACTTCTAACCGGCCTATTATTTTCTGTCACAAATGACATTTTGAGATGGGATGAATTAGCATTGGTTTTGAAAATGATGAAAATGTTACCACTATTCTGGTTCAAGTATTTAAAAAAAATACACAAGTTTCACCATATCTCCTTATTTTGACTTTGATGGATTTTAACATTGGTGGGTGGAATATTTTGTGGAAAATTTGTTCATATCTGGGAAATATTCCATAGAATCAAATTCTTCTTTCGAGAATAATGCTTCTTTATCGATTGACTAGAAATGTTGATAGATAAATTTTTAAGAATATCTTATTTTATTTGGTCCTAAATCAGAGTTTCTGTCAAAACGAAGCGAATAACAACCGATGAGAAAATGGCGACTGGATCTATATGAGAGCGTGTCTGAATTACTGCGCATGCGTGAACTATTTTTTCAATGCTTTCCAGGGCTCTCACTAGGGTTTTGAGAGTAGGATTCGAGGAATCCAACTTCAGAAAAAGTTGGATCCAACACAAAAAAGTTAGATTCCATCATTATGAGGGTTGATTTTGTACCATGCAAAACTATGATATTGAAACAACAATTTATTAACCTTTTACTACACAATCCAATGTTTTAGTCACCAGAATGGTTATCTTAAGGAAAACATTGATTGAAAAGAAAGAATTGCTTGTAAAAAACATTTTCTTCTTTTATCCCAATGCTTTTTACATTTTTTTATTCATTTTTGGAGATGGGGTCAGTAGATGACAAAACTTTTCCCGGTTCAGTTTAAAACCATATAAAACCAATACAGAAGCAAGTCTTTGAAACAGTCAAATCTTCTTTTTGTCAGAAGTTAAAAAGAGGTCAAAAAATGTTATTGTATTTACTTAGACTTTAAAAAATCTAAACATATAAGTCAATGCGATGTTTCTCTTTGCAGATGTTACCAATTGAGAGAAAAAATTCAGAATTCATTTTCATTACAAAAGATTGTATGATTGAACTGCATTGGTTATCTCTCTCTTTTTCTTTTCTTTTTAGATTGAAATAATTAAACTTTCCGGACCACTTGTCTCTTGATTTGTGTTCATTTTTTTTTTTTTCGTTTCAACACGTGTCTGATCAGTAGGCTGATCCGGAGCTTTCCATTTTCGAAATACGTTATCCGACGGAATTAAGCACATGCACGGCGTTTCAGAGATTCACCGGTAGTGGTAATTCGTTTCGTGGTTTTTTTTTTTTTTTTTTTTTGGGGGGGGGGGGGAACATTTCTTAATTAAACAAGTGCATGTCGTATTGCGATGCAATACAGGAGTCCCCCACCGGATAACAAAAAATCCTCTCTTATAATATACCTCCTACTTACTAGATCTATAACTGTAAAAGTTTAAAGTTGCTAGCACTTATAGTTTAGGAGATATGATCCGGACAAGAATGTAAGACTAAAAACAACAAAGGGCAATAACTCTAAAAAGTGACATGGCACAGAAACAGTTCTTCTACATGACACTTGTCCTTGATAAGATCTATCAGTGTACTAAGTTTGAAGTTGCTAGCACTTATGGTTTAGAAGATATGATCCGGACAAAAATGTAAGGGTAAAAACAACAAAGGGCAATAACTCAAAAATTGGGCGTGGCAGAATAACAGTTCTTAAACATGACACTTCTCCTCAATGAGATCTATAAGTGTACAAAGTTTGAAGTTACTAGCACTTATAGTTTAGGAGATATGATCCGGACAAGAATGTAAGGGAAAAAACAACAAAGGGCAATAACTCAAAAAGTGGGCGTGGCAGAGTAACGGTTCTTGAACATGACACTTCGCCTCAATGACATCTATAAGTGTACAACGTTTGAAGTTGCTAGCACTTATACTTTAGGAGATATGTTCCGGACAAGAATGTAAGGGTAAAAACATTAAAGGGCAATAACTCAAAAAGTGGGCGTGGCAGAGTAACGGTTCTTGAACATGACACTTCGCCTCAATGACATCTATAAGTGTACAACGTTTGAAGTTGCTAGCACTTATACTTTAGGAGATATGTTCCGGACAAGAATGTAAGGGTAAAAACATTAAAGGGCAATAACTCAAAAAGTGGGCGTGGCAGAGTAACGGTTCTTGAACATGACACTTAGCCTCAATGACATTTATAAGTTTACAAAGTTTGAAGTTGCTAGCACTTATACTTTAGGAGATATGATCTGGACAAGAATGTTAGGGTAAAAACAACAAAGGGCAATAACTCAAAAAGTGGGCATGGCAGAGTAATGGTTCTTGAACATGACACTTCTCCTCAATGAGATCTATAAGTGTACCAAGTTTGAAGTTGCTAGCACATATGGTTTAGAAGATATAGCCCGGACAAAAGCGTGACGGACAGACGGACAGACGGACGGACGGACTGACGGACAGACAGACGGAATCGAGCAAACCTATAGTCCCCCAACCGGTAACCGGTGGGGGACTAATAATTGTTTTAAGTCAAAATACCGATTTTAAAAAAGGTAAAAGAGATTCGGGACAGTTCGAAGGACACGGACTAATCATACTTGTTACGAACAAATAGGGTCAATTATGTTGTCTTACGATTGTCTTCGTCTAAATTGGGGCCCTGCTCGAATTCAATTACCGGTATATAATTAATGAATCAACTGCTTCGATCAATATATTAATAGTTCACGTGTTTCGTTTATGCCTAACAATCGCCAAAACACATTGTTGGGCAGAGTCTAGATTCAATTCATTGATAGTCAGGCTCCGCCTACAAGGTCTACGAATAACCGATTACGATTGGCTGTTGGCGTCAATTAACGCCACACCTACCGCGCCCATCTATCGGACTTCAGATATGGCTATTATCGATTTTTCACGCGACAGTTAGCCTAACTTACGTAAACAATCAAATACATACACAGCCGAGAGGTTATAAGTCGGGACGCGTGCCTTAGAAAAACTTGTCGCTGAAAATGTCATAAATAGCATTTTTTGTCGTCCGCTGAGAAAAGTTGTCGTCTCAGACGACACTACTGTCGTTTCCGGGAGCCCTGCTTTCAACGAAAACCCCTTAACTGTATATGAAAACAAATTGTGGTTACGAGTTTTTCGTTGAAAACCGATGTTATTCTTTTTCTGAAACGCGTCTGTATTACTGCGCGTAGTGCACTATTTTTTCAATGGTTTACGAAAAAAACCCGTAACTGTCTATTAAACAGGTGTGGTTACGGTGTTTTTGTTTGTTAGTTTTTGTTTTTTGAAATTCTTTCTCTGCCTCATATGGCGTTTAAGAAATATGATGTATATTTCTTCTACAACTTTCATACGATCGCAAAATGTGGCATTATTTCGTTATGTTTATTACCATAAAGTGCGGACAAGAAATCAGAGATCTACTTTGTCTCAAAACAGAAATACAGAAGACGTTAAGAGGTCTGTCTTTGACCTTTGACCTGTCCAGAAAACTTCGTACGGCCACAATAAGTCGCAGCGCGAGCGCAAGCGACTTAAAAATGAAAGCTGTCTGCCTTCTGGTTTCATAGAAGAAGATTTTTGAAGATTTTCATTTTTTTACCATCAGTGCTAATAAGAGATAAAGGGATGCACCCGGGCAAAGCCCAAATATGACCCAAGGGTCTTGATATGAACAAACTTGGTAGAGGCCCACTAGGTGATGCTACATACCAAATATGAAAGCTGTCTGCCATCTGGTTTCAGAGAAGAAGATTTTTAAAGATTTTCACTCTTTGATTCTATGTAAAAAGGGTTGTGCCCGGGCAAAGCCCAAATATGCCCCAAGGGTCTTAATATGAACAAACTTGGTAGAGGTCCACTAGATGATGCTACATACCAAATATGAAAGCTGTCTGCCTTCTGATTTCAGAGAAGAAGATTTTTAAAGATTTTCATATTTTCACCCTTTTTGTTAAGGGTAAAGGGAAAGTTAAGGGTGGATTTCAATTATTTGAACAACTTTGGTAGAGCTTGACCCAAGGAACATCCCTGCCAAGTTTCATCAAGATTGGCCCACTGGTTTAGGAGGAGAAGATGTTTAAAGAAATTGTGGACGACGGACGACGCACGTCGCACGACGCACGACTGACGACGGACATTTTACGATCACAATAGCTCACTTTGAGCACTTCGTGCTCAGGTGAGCTAAAAATGAAAGCAGTGTGCCCTCTGGTTTCTATTAGAGAAGATTTTTAAAAGATTTTCGCTCTTTGATTCTATGTAAAAAGGGTTGCGCCCGGGTGGAGCCCAAATATGATCCTAGGGTCTTGATATGAACAAACTTCGTAGAGGTCCACAAGATGATGCTACATACCAAAAATGGAAGCTGTCTGCCTTCTGGTTTCATAGAAAAAGATTTTTGAAGGTTTTCATTTTTTTACATTTTGTGCTCATAAGAGATAAAGGTATGCACCCGTGCAAAGCCCAAATATGACCCAAGGGTCTTGATATGAACAAACTTTGTAGAGGCCCACTAGGTGATACTACATACCAAAAGTGAAAGCAGTGTGCCCTCTGGTTTCCATTTAAGAAAATTTTAAAATATTTTTGCTCTTTGATTCTATGTAAAAAGGGTTGCGCCTGGGTGGAGCCCAAATATGATCCTAGGGTCTTGATATGAACAAACTTCGTAGAAGTCCACTAGATGATGATACATACCAAATATGGCAGCTGTCTGCCTTCTGGTTTCATAGAAGAAGATTTTTGAAGATTTTCATTTTTTTACCCTTCGTGCTCATAAGAGATAAAGGGATGCACCCGTGCAAAGCCCAAATATGACCCAAAGGTCTTGATATGAACAAACTTTGTAGAGGCCCACTAGGTGATGCTACATACCAAATATGAAAGCTGTTTGCCATCTGGTTTCAGAGAAGAAGATTTTTTAAGATTTTCGCTCTTTGATTCTATGTAAAAAGGGTTTGGCCCGGGCAAAGCCCAAATATGACCCCAGGGTCTTGATATGAACAAACTTGGTAGAGGTCCACTAGATGATGCTACATACCAAATATGAAAGCTGTCTGCCATCTGGTTTCAGAGAAGAAGATTTTTAAAGATTTTCATATTTTCACCCTTTTTGTTAAGGGTAAAGGGAAAGTTAAGGGTTGATTTCATTTATTTGAACAATTTTGGTAGAGCTTGACCCAAGGAACATCCCTGCCAAGTTTCATCAAGATTGGTCCACTGGTTTAGGAGGAGAAGATGTTTAAAGAAATTGTGGACAACGGACGACGCACGACGCACGACTGACGACGGACATTCTACGATCACAATAGCTCACCTTGAGCACTTCGTGCTCAGGTGAGCTAAAAAATGCACCTCTGGACTTTGTGGATATTTTTTCAAACCGATCGACTAAAGGGATATACCAGTGAAAATTAATTTGTCCCTTCTAAATGTAAATCAACAAATATGAATGTGCTTGTAGGCCTCTAAATGCAAAAGAATAAATATACATCAAGGTCAAGAGTTTGCAAAAACTTAATAAGAGGATCATGATGGTCCTACATGGCTCACCTTTGTCTCCTTGACTCTTCCCTTGGCTAAATGAGATCATTTAATGACAATAAAGGTAAAAGTTTAACAAATGTCTGTATTGTGATCTTGTGGTGGTCTATTATTAATACATTAGCCATTTCTAAACATGTTTCAAGAACGGTTCATCTTTTTTAACAGAAAATTATACATATCCAATTAAGATTAAGCATGTTAACTATTTTGACATAGACAGATATCCCCTCTATCTGTAGCTCTACTGTTTGTACAGGGGTGGTGTCCTACTTGTCAGACGCAGACATTTCTACTTGAGGACACTTTTCTAGGCTTTTTGTCCATGGACAATTAAATACTAGGACAAATCTTGGAATGGTACCAAATAGATCTGAGTGATAAAATTGAGGGGTCAGATCAAAACTATTTTAGTGCAAATAAATATACAGGCACTTACAATAGTTCTGCACTGGTCCCTCAATTCAACAAAAGCAATCAGAGACGGATTATGCTCCCCGAATAAGGCATTGTCACAAAACAAGAGCCATGTTGGACATGGCGATCCCCCACCATGAAAGCTTGATAATAAACTGAAGCCTAATAGAAAAAGGATTCTTTTGTACTGTAAGAGATTTACCTCCAATAAAATCTAAGGATTAAAATTAACAAAGGGCGATAACTCCAAAATTATGCAAGCAAGAGTTGTAGTTCTTGTGTATTGCACTTCTCCTCCATGAGATCTATCCACCTATAAGGTTTCAAGTTAATAGCTATTATACTTTAGGAGATATGCTCCAGACAAAATCTAAGTATTTAAAATAACAAAGGGCAATAACTCCAAAATTATGCAAGCAAGAGTTGTAGTTCTTGTGTATTGCAATTCTCCTCCATGAGATCTATCCACCCATAAGGTTTCAAGTTGATAGCTATTATACTTTAGGAGATATGCTCCAGACATAATCTTAGTATCACTCAAATAAGGTGCTATCTTATACAGCTGACATAAAGGTAACAAACATTAAACCCCCTTTTTGCATGACATATATTTAGACACAAATTTCAAATACTTTACGGTAAAGGGCATCTGATTTGCTACTCAAATGTGAAATTTCATCAAATTTTGAACATAAGACAAGGAGAAATGAAAGAATAACTGTATTTTACAAGCTTAGGTAGTGATAACAAACACTTAGCCCCCTTTTTACCAGGATATATTTTTTTTACGTAAATTTCAAATCATTTATAGTAAAGGGCATCTGATTTGCTACTCTAATATGAAATTTTATTAAATTCTGACCAATAGACTAGAAGAAATTTGAGAAAAACTGTATTTTACACTAAGTCCCCCTTTCCCGTGACGAGGCCTCAAATCCAAAAACAGTCATAGATGCATCAACACTATTTCATAGGAAGTTCACATAGTAAGTTTCATTTGATTTGGCCCAAGGGTTATTGAGAAATCGCTGGGGACGGACTGAATTACGGATAGACGGATAGATGGATAGATGGATGGACGGACAGACAAAGTAGCGGCTATATGCTCTACCTTTGGGGAGCATAAAAATTTTATTGATAATAGCAGAGAGTAGAAAACAGTGGATCCCATCATTTTCTTCACTAATACAATTAATCTATTTACCACCACAAGTAGGAAATAAACTTTGACTAGTGTGGTGTCCGTGGTCTATAGGTAGTGCGTCAGCGTCTTGACCCAAAGGTCCTGAGTTTGATTTCTGGGAGTGGCTATCAATCTTGGTTCTTTCATTGGCCCATACATTTGGCGCAAGTACTGGTGATTTTTCCAGGAAGCAGAATCCAGAGGGATTGATCTAAGTTCTAAGAACATGCTTTCCAATCGATGTAAAATAAATAGGTTTAAACCAACTTTTAATTGTCCAACGACAAGTGGAGAAAATCTGTATTTCCATATCCATTGGTTTTAGCTATGAATTAAACAAAGAATACCTGAGGTGTGGTGACTAATAAGGCCCCATCTGGATTGTACGATTTCAAACTTTCTATCACAGTAATATGTTCATCTGACGTCCCAGGGGGCGTGTCTATCACCAGGTAATCTACATCCCTCCAAACAACATCGCTCAAAAACTGTTTTATCATAGCTACAAGAATAAACATTTTTTTTTAATTTTATAATGGAGCCTTAATATATATCAAAACAAGAGGGCCAAAGTGGCCATAAATCACTCACTGTCTAAGATCTGACATCTTGTTTCAATTATGACTCCACTTGAACGCTTTTAATCTTGCCGAAGGTTTTACAAGGTGATCAATGTGATCAATTTTCAGGTTAAGCATAAAATATAGCCTCCAGAGTGTCTACAAGATTTTTCCTAATATTTGACATTTTGACCTCATTTTTTACCAAACTTGACCGTCTTTCCAAATTGACCAAGATTTCATCAAGACAATTAATCTGACCAAAAATACAGCCTCTAAAGTGTCTACATGGTTTTCTATGAATTGACCATTCTACCTCATTTTGACACCTCTTGACCCAAAAATGTGGCCTCTAGTGTGCACACAAGGTTTTCTAAGATTTGACCCCTTGACCCAATTTTTGACCCAATTTGGAACTTGACCGAAATTAGAGACATTAGGAGACAAACATACTGACCAGGTTTCAAGACATTTGCACCAAACATGTGGCCTCTAGAGTGCACACAAGTTTTTCTAAGATTTGACCCATTGACCCCATTTTTTACCCCACTTGACCCAATTTCAAACTTGACCAAAATTAGATGAAGACAAACATACTGACCAAGTTTCAAGAAAATTGGGCCAAAAATGTGGCCTCTATAGTGCACACAAGGTTTTTCCAAGATTTGATCCTTGACGCCATTTTTCACCCCACTTGATCCAATTTGAACTCGACAGAGATTAGATAGAGACAAACATTCTGACCACGTTTCAAGACATTTGGGCCAAAAATGTGGCCTCTAGAGTGCACACAAGATGTTGACAGACGACCGGACAGCAGACGCAGAACACAGCTAGATCACTTTAACTTACCATGAGAACTTTGGCTCAGGTGAGCTAGAAATGGCCTCTAGAGTGTCTACAAGAATTATCTAAGATTTGCCCTTTTGACCTCATTTTGACACCACTTGACCCAATTTTAACCTGACTTAGATTTCACCAAGACAAACAATCTGACCAATTTTCAGGCTGATTGAGCAAACAATATGACCACTAGAGTGTCTACAAGGGTTTTCTACAAATATAACCTCTTGATCTCATTTTTGAACCCATTTGACCCAATTTGAATTTGACCAACATTTCAACAAGATTATCAATCTGACCAATTATTAGGTTGATTGAGCCAAAATTTTGACCTCTAGGGTCTACAATGTAAATGTTGACAACACATGACAGACACTGGATGTCAGAAGACAGACATCACACAACCACAAAAGCTCACCTTGAGCACTCTGCTCAGATTAGCTCCGAATTCAACATGCTTTTTCTTTTCACCTTAAAGTAAACATACACATTAGTACCAAAGGATCATTATCAAACATAGAAAAGCTGTTCAAAGTGAATAATGTATAGCTCTATGGCTCGGCACAAAACAGTTGTAACTGCCTTTAACTTATAAATCAACAATGCAGAAAAAAATATTCAAATGCTAAAAAATAGAATGCATATTTCAATGAGAGTTATCACCAAAAATAAAAACCCAGTTGCTTGGGCAAATCTGGGAAACCCCTTACATAAACCCTTAAATTATTTGTATTTGCAACCTTTTTTTAAATACCAGTGCTCAACAAGGGAAAATTTGGTATAGGAGAATTATCATAAAGAACCCTTGTATTTATAATAAAACTGAAACTATAATTCCCCACCTGCACCCAATTCATCCTTGACCTTAGGCTTTGCTCCTGGTCAGCCAATATAATAAAAGTTGTGATAACATAGAAAGATATTTTCACTACCTTTAATGGAAAAGAAGATACAAATTACCATTTTTCTTTGGTCCCCTCCACACAACAGCATCATCTTTATTACCAATAAGGAACCCTATTGACATTACCCCTAGTCTTTGTTCTTTATCTACATACACTGGTAACCACCTACAAACACAACATAATAACCTTTCAATATTTAACAATCTGCAAAAAAGATATAGAGGATAATCGTTTCTTTCAGAGTAAGATTGTTTACAATACAATTCACTAAAAAATTCTTTTTTCACACATGTTAAACAATATTTGGTATGTTAAATCCGAATTTTTATAAGCTCAGATGACAGAATCACAGGGTTTGACACTAACTTATTTGATTTGACTCCAGACTTGTAAAATCAAGGAGTCCAAGTAATTTCTTCTTTACCACTAGATTCTCTCCCCAAAGAAGATGGTTTTCTTTCAAAATACTGCTACATGCAACCAAAGTTATTTTCAATAGCTTTTGTAGTGAAAGGATCTACAACTTCCGCAAAGGAACTAGCTGCCCTGAATGTTTGTTTATCAAGATATTTTCTTATGATCCTGGGAGTCTACTGGACTCCTTACTTCAAAATGAAGGAGTCCCAACTGGTAAATAAGGAGTCTGGGACTCCCCTTAGTGTCAAACCCTGAATCAGCACCAAAGATTTATGTTAGATGATATCATGATGACGTAATTTAGATGTGTAAGGCAAGGATAGCGATATAAGAAATGTATGCATATTGTTTATCGTATATTCTTACCAGGGGTCCAGATAAGAGGGGTAAAACCAGTCTAAAATCTTTATTTCACAACAAAGCCCTATGTTGTGGGTACTCATTTGAATTGTCTCTATGAGACATTTCAAATGAGTACCAACAACATAAAATTTAACTAAGGACTAATGAAATACTTAAATTTGAAAACCAAAATACCCCCTCTATCTGTAGCTCTACCTACCCTTCAGGACATTGATGTACATCTTGATTCTCCACACCAAACATTCTGGGAACGCTGGGACCACATAAATCTACATCTAACAGACCAACCTGTAAATATACAGAAACAAAAACAGAGAGTTCAATAACAATACAAACAGTTCTTGAATATCAATGTATATTGTATTTATTTCAGAAACAGTCTTTAGTCCTTGTCATTCAAGATTCATTTCAAATAAATATAGATATAAGTTGCCAAAAATAAAATGATATTTCACTTAAGGTAGTGGACCTATAAAAGTTCCGCAACTTTTTGGCAGTAATGAACTTTAACAATGTAAACCGAGGTTTCCTAATGATTTTCATTAGGAAACCTCTGTCAACTTTGTGAAAGTTCCTTATGTCCTAAATGTTGTGGCACTATTACGGGTCCACTACCTTAATATATTAAAACAAAGTTAACTTCTCATCCCAAAGAAGTGTTTATGTAAGAAAAGGTTGATGAATACAGCAATGGATTTAAAGTACCTGTAAACTTTCTTTGAAAACAGCAGAGGTAAACAAGAGTTGTCGGAGGCCAGGGAAGCTTGGCTATTCCTAGTGCTGGATAATTCAAGCAAATCAATTTCCATATTGGAAAATTCTAATAAAATCAATAGCAGAGTAATGAATCTTTGTCTAAAGGCTGATATGATTACACAGGTACATGTGCAAAGTTACTAAGCAATAGCTAAAGTAGAAACAGAGAAATTACAGGAATACATCAGTTGCACATAAAAACTTAACCAAGTTATCATGATCTCAAAAGCAAGTGCAAAGTTTTCAAACAAAAGATCAGTTACACTTAAAAACTTAACCAAGATTTATTAGATTTGCAAATCCAAAACAGGTTAAAACTCCACTATGTAAATCCAATATATCTGAGTAATGAATCTTTGACTAGAGGCTGATCACAGTGCATAACCGTACAGGAGAGTAAACCGGAAGTGATATCTACTATCTTCATAAATAACCAGGGGTGACACCACAAATATTGAAGCAAATTTGTAATTTAAAGCAATTATGTAAAATCCACGTTCTCTATTCAAAAGTGTTTTACAGTGTCGCAAAGGCTGTTCGACCATTGTTTCGTATATGCGTTTTGTTTGGTCATGCAGTGGATATTTCCCCCTTAATTTTCATACCAATCATAGAGTTGAGACCGCTCCTATTCGCAGAATTGACTTTACCAACCTTGATATGCATAAACGAAAAACATTATTTTTTCATAATTACCTTCGGAAGGTTAGAATAGCTATATTCTTGATAACCTGTATCAAATAATTTCAATTTAACACCGCACTATCCTAGAATTAGTCTTTGAAGTGAAGACCTTCTTCTTTTGACTGTACGTGATAGTTACAACCGTAGGGTATCAATAGTTACCAACACAAGTAAAATTAATGTACGAATAGTTCGCTTCCAATATTGGCATTTGGATAATTACATGTGTTTCTTTTCATTAGCACATTATTGAATTGATGTCGTCCAAAGCCATAATTGGAAACTACACGAACTTTCAATTTTATCTATAGCAAACGTTGAGTAGTATGATATTATAAATAGCAAACATGGATTCGAAAGAAAATTACAAAAATATCATAACTACGAAATGGCGGGCGTCCGCAGCAATAACAGAAAGCTCAATCAGACAGCCAGAGTCAGCGGAAAATGTAGAATGTCTGCCTAAATGCTGCCTGATGTGCATCTAACGGACACATGGTTTAAGGAACAAGAGGTCAACAAAAGCTTACATTTCACTGTTATTCAAATTTCAAACTATAGATACGACTATGCAGTCCCGAAAAGACGAAACGCAGAAACACTGTTTAATCTATGCAGTCCTTTTCTGTAACAATTTTTTTGATAATAATATGATTATAATCATTGAGATATATAAAACAAGAGACTCCAATAAAGTCTCAACTTTATCGTAATAATTCACAAATGATCGTTAAGAAGTTGCAATTTACACGAAAAACTCGAAAAATAGTTATCGTACAAACGGAAATGATGTATAAATAACCCTTGAAAGTTTGCATTTTCCAGATTTGTCCCAAAGAATTTGGAAAGAATTGTGGAATTTTACCGTAAATATATCGTAACAACCCAAAATTAAGCGTGAATGCAGGCAAATGAATTGTAAAGCGTGCGTTAGATATATGAGGATCCGCCAAGTTTTACTGAAAATACGAATCCGTATGAAATGCCGTAGAAACTTTCGTAAGTTGGAGCCTTCCTTTAACAATTATAGTGCGGATTGTTAATACATTTTAGATACTTACAAGTAAATATCGACATGTTAATGTTATATTTCGAATTTCTATGATTAAGGTATACAATATTTACTACTCAAAGTTTTCTAAGCACCAAAACTTTTTATACTATCATTTCAGGAAAAAAATGAAATTTGATAATAGGAATGTTGAAAAATGGTCGATTGTTATCAGTTTGTCAAATTTTAAGAAGAAAATAAATCTTTATAAAAAATAAGAAGACTTTAAATGTAGACCAAACAGGGAGACCCTAGAAATTGGATTGTTTTCTTGAAAATTGAACAAAAATCGAATTTGACCAAAAAAGGCGTTCTTTCAGTTGCTTATCTTTCAATAACGAGTATGAGAGCCGACACTGCCAATAACAACCTGGCAGCGCTTCTGCATACTCCTGATTAAGTTTTGGATTTCTCTTTGGGGAATAACAGACCATTCTTCTCTGAGGATCTGGCCAAGCTCCTGGAGTGTCCTTGGCTAGACCTGGCGAGCCAAAACTCGGATCTGTAGCTCATTTCCGCATTATGCTCTATCGGATTTAAGTACGGTGAGCGAGCCGGACAATCCCGGAATGCCTGCTCTCGGACCATATGGGCCGTGTGTGGACGGGAATTATCATCCATTAAAATGAATCCATCCCCAATAGCGCCAGCGTAAAATCTTGCGTGGGCATTGAGGATTTCATTAATGTACCTACGAGCTGACAGAGTACTTCTTTCTAAAACAACAAGATCAGTCGGCCTTTCCCAGCTGATGCCACCACAGACCATGATGAACCCAGCCCCATAACGATAGTGCTCAGCAATATTTGCTTTGTGAAACTTTTCCCCCGGCCTTCTCCACAACCAAGCCAGCCTATCAGTGTAGTCCAGGCAATATATGGACTCATCCGTGAATAGCACTTGGCGCCAGCGTCTTATGCACCAGCCAACGTAGTCCAATGCCCATGTTAACCGACACCGACAATGATCTCGTGACAGCGGAATACGAATACATGGTCTTCTTGACCTCGGGTTATGCTCATGCAGCCGTGTTCGTATGGTTTGGGTCGAAACTCGCACTCCTGAGGCGTTTTGAAGGTCGGAACGTAGCTGCGTTGCTGTAGCAAACCTGTTCCTTCGGGCTTGAATTACCAAAAATCGGTCTCCTGCGACGGAGGTAGCTCTACTCCTACCTACCATGTCTTCGCACAGGTGTACCATATTGTTGGTATCGTGCCCAAGCTCTGGTTACAACAGTATGGTGTACCCCAGTACCATGCCAATATCACGGTGGGAAGCGCATTGCTCCACCATACCTACAGCACGCCACAATTGTTCGACAGATAAATCTCGTCTGACATTTGGATTAGTAACAACTTTAAAGTCAATAAAGTACTGAAAAACAGAAACTAAGCATCTACATGAAACGGGTACATGTAGAAAATGAGATAGGACAGATAAGAAACGGAGGTTCCTTATTTTGCACGAGTCTCGCGAGAAAATTGAGTGTCAAATTGTAATGTATACATTAGATATCTTGTCAATACATTATTGTACAACTTTAAGCACGATAAGCGAACCGTTAAAGCAAATGCACCGTGCTTTGTATTTGCACAGTAATAAAAAGTAATGACTCATTTTGAAACGGTTGTATGTTTATTTCATCTTGACGAGAGGACTATTTTTTAGCAGAAAAGCGCCCATGAGCATCAAAGAAATTGTTTTCTGCATTACCCAGAAAAGATTATCTTGTAAGTATGCGCGCATCTAGATCGGGGGCGCTCGCGACCATTTTACTGTAATGAACGAAGGTTTAGCCTACAACATCATATCATCTACGTGTAAATAGATCGACATTCCATATTGACAGATGTGTGTGATAGGGTTTATGTAAAGTGAATCATGTTTTCCACGTAATATCATAATAAAGTATATGTACGTAACCCGTAAAGCGATTGTAAACCGTCACTAGTCAAAATCCTAAACTTTGCGTAACATACCGTTAAGTAAGCGTTATGAATTTAAGTACCGGGTTCGTGCAGCAACCTGACATTGCCGCGTTCAAGAAAAGTCTTTATGCTTTTCAGATAGTGAGCCGTCCTGAATGACCTAATTGTTTTATCAGATCTTTTAATCTAACACTCACAATATTTTTATAATTTGGCACCCTAACCAATGACTAACAGTTTTTATTCCAGCACAGACGCGCTCCTGTCAGTAATACCCAAAGGGTGTTAGGCAGTATAATATAGATAGGTTCAAACCAATACAAAATTCACGAATCCTTATGGTTTCCCGAGACGTTTACATTTTAAAGCTTTCGTTAACATCTGTATATAACTAGTTCGCATTCGTTTACCCCACCCTTGACATTGCAATTACTTGTTTGGATCTCTTGACACAGAATAAAAGAGTCACAGTCTATCGTCAAAAATTGTCTTACAACAATTGTGAAAATAACCTATAACAAAACGTTGGGGTCGCTAACTTTTCTTAAACATCTGTAAGTAAAGCAATCATAAAAATGACTGGCATACATTTTCTCAATCGAAAACCAATAAATAGGTATTCTTAGATATTTGAAATGAAGATTAAGAAACGTTGTACCCGTTGTAGCAGAAATACAAAGCGGGCGTAATTTGTGCGTTAACGTCAGTACGTTGTACTGCTGCTAGAAAAGTACATTCTCGTCGAACGATGTCATGATTTTTTCAATATATTGTATTGCTTACAAACGTTCACACAAGTAATTAAGTTCGAGGTTTATTGGATTGTTAATCGGCTTGATATTTTTTCTGACGTTTTTGATTCATAAGGTTCCATATTGCTCACCGAGTTAATTGTAATTTCATCTACGCATGAGTTTTATGTAGATCTTTGTAAACGGAAGTCGCAGCAGATTGAATATAAATTTTGAGGAAAAATTTACGTTGCACGTAATGCACATGCAAAACACACAAACATGTATCGATCTTGCTTCTTTTGTGACACTGAACAATTATGACTTTTTCAATGTCTTAAGTAGAAACAATGTTATGGACAGGATATAAGTTTGCCGCACCAGAGACACTCACTCAAACTTCTACACTGCGGACTCATTTTTAACAGAGTTAACAGATTAATGAAAAAGAAGAATTCCGTAATGGTCGTAAATTAGAATTTTCAACAGATAATTGTTTGATATAAGAGGTACTTGACTGTGTTAAGTTTGTAAATAAATTCCTCAAGTGAATCATTATAATGAACTATTCGTACATTGAAAAAATCAACACAAGGCACTATCCCGTACAGTTAGTTTGAGAGGGTGGGTGTTTTCTGGACTCGATTATTCAAAGATTATAGCATCTTTTAGCAAAGGGGTTGAATTAATTTAAAGAAAATTAGATAAAGAGTCTTTTTAACAATTGAAATTCCATCTTAATTGTGTCGAAATATGTTTTAAAGAAGAAAATCGCCCGCAACTTGTAGAAAAATTCAGCTAAGTCGGATGATCCGCGTATTAAAATGCAAATTTAAGATAGAAGTAGACAAGCCTTACCTTTGGCAATTATGTAGAGAAATAACCATTAGTTCTACTTTACATGAGCGAAAATAGGATCTCAAGATGTTGTACCGATTTTAAGATATTTTGATTTAAAAGTTCCCTTTTATCTTTTAAGCGAGGATAACTCACTGAACTTCCGGTTAAGGCAACTGTACGGTTATACATAGTGCTGATATTAAGGTCACATAAGCAAGTGCAAAGTTTCAAAGCAATAGCTTTAGTAGAATCAAAGATTATACACAGTTGCATGTAAAACCTTAACAAGCTTTATATTACGCCAAAGCCGACACCTTTGTGACTGGATAGGCCCCTATTGAGTATTCTATGAATAGTCAAGCTAAATCAAAGGCCTGAAAGGCCTGAATGCAGTCAGGACGGGACAATATTTGAGTATTGAAATATTTTAATTATAACAAATTTTCTAAAATCTAAGGCTAAAATCTACACTTCAGATTTTTGGCCTTCTATTCTGACCTTTCATTCCAAAATATTGCCTTATTCATGCTTAAAGCCCTTACTTTTGATGAAAAGAGCACTTCTTGGAGGGCCAATGCTTTACTACAAGGTCAGTATAATAATATAAAAATAATAAGGGCTTAATTCTTATATCTTCCATCGTCATCCACCTTGATAATAGGGATAGCTCCTGGTATGGCTAATACTCATGCCGAGTTAACAGAAAATAGCTACAGACATAAAACCACCCCAAAAATTGCACTCGAGTCAACAAATCAACATAATATTGTGAACTATCTAACTCTGCTTTTCTCTTTTTTGTATTCACAATGAACATGTCATAACGTTGGGTTGCTCACCATACTTAAGCCAGTGATATCTGTCAAGCAAGTAGGTGAGAAAACCCCGCTTTTCTTTGGTTTTTAGATGGGAAAAAGTCACTTGTTCGTCTGCTGAAATTTCAGAGGGACAAACTGATTTCCGGTGATTGTGTAATATGGACGTGGACCCTGTGAAATCGGCCCGGGTTCATTAGATTCTATTTCTATATTTACTTTTGCCTTCTTTTCGGGAGACCCGGCGAAAAAGTTATAAATTGTCTTTGATCGCCTTTAATCTTGATCTATTTCGCAAAGGAACATGTAAACATAGAATGGTTCCCGATTTATTGGATTTACTATAATACAGCACCGATTATCATAACGCTGTGCGGGGTACCATAAAGATTTTTATTTGGGAATAGGCCAAAACGGCAGGTTGTTGCGCAAGTCCGATTTTCGTCGATATCGTATTTTAAGATTCGGCGCGACGTAGGGGCCATCATTTTGATTTTTATTCGCAGTCTACAACTTTTTAGTTCTAATCGCGCGGCCTTGACAGAACCCTAACTCCGGATTTTAAAATAAACGATAAACCTATCTGAGTAAGGGAAGTAACTCGAAAAGACGAGTCCCTTTAAAAAACGGTCGCTGACTACTTTCGATTTCGTGTTTCCTTTTCGGCGCCGTTCAAAATCTTTTTTTTTCCCCTGAATTTTGATGTCCAAATTCGAAATTTGGAAATATGGCTCTGAAATCGGAATTGTTCACAAAAAAATCTAGGTAGCTAGCATTCAGTCTGATATTATTATCGCGGGCTAAAAATCATGAATGGGTTTACTTTTTCACGCTCATGGATTTATTCGAATTCGGTGTTGTGAGGATCCGATTGCCGGCGACCACTATATGCAAGTCAGACTTTCAGTCTGACTGCATAAAAAGTCGAGCTTAAAATTGGAAAGGTTTGCAAAATCCAGGAGATATAAACTCACCCTTTTACCAGCATGAACCAGGCCCAGAGCTATCTGTGAGGAAACAGTACTCTTACCAACTCCCCCTTTACCTGACAACACAAGGATCACATGCTTCACAGTTGTTAGATGATCTGAAATTAAAGATATAAGTACAAACACACAAAGTAAAAGTCTGGATATCTCATGTGATTGCAAAGATACATGTAGGCAATTGCAAATAACAACAGAGTTACAATCAAGGTTAAAGATCAAATGAAAAGCTATTTTTCGAACAAGAACTAAAAATATATTTCAATCAGTTTAATTGAAATGAAAAGGTATAAAAAATCCGCATCTAAAAACACACACCCAAAGGGACAATATTTATAAAAGAACGACCGTGATTTATTGGAAATTTTCACCTGGCCGAAACAGATTTTTGCGCTTGCGCAATGGATGTGACATCATTGTAGGCATTCCTCTCGAAGGTAAACATGGCGAACACTTGTTATTATCACACAGCTATCGAACAACAACACGAAGGTTCGATATTGTTATACGGCTATCAACTTGTGCAGACAGAACAGTTTAAACCTAAGCAAGCGGAAACTACAGATATGTTTACTTTATACCCTTAATCTGAGATATCTAGTCACGAGTCTAACAACAAAGTCCAGATAAACGTAAGTCGGAAACTATGGCATGGTTAGAGTGTTTTTCACGCCGTTGTACCGATGTAACCTTGTTAAAAACAAACATTTTTCTCTCACAAATTGAAATTGGCATTTTTCAGACTGTTCACTTTGTAAATTTGGTAAAATCTTAGGAAGGAAATACAATTTGATCTAATTGAGAGTAATATTTCACAGTGACCAACCATTTAGCTTCAACTTTTGTTTATTATACAGATATATAAAAAAAACATAAAAAAGGCTTGACATAACACATTTGATGGTTGGTCAAAACCATATTACTGCAAAGTCAATCAAATATATTATGCAAAATTAAATCAAGATATTGAATAAAACAACACAACAGCGCACATGATAAATGATTTACCGAGGGGAACCCTTTCTGCGTGTGCTAGTCTGTGTACCGATAATTCTTCTAATATGCCAATTATTTTCAAAATCATTTCTGAAACATTTTTCAAATTTATACAATTTTGTTTTTTTGTTTTTTTTTATTTCGGCACACAAAACATTACTAACGTTATACATTAAACAAGAGGCCCAAGAGGGCCTGTATCGCTCCACTGGCTTTAACATCATTAGACTTGCATTAAATGAATCTTTCTTTGAATGAAAACAACACTTTGAAATCTCTTAAGACCTATTTTATATTAATTAACTGGGTATGGCTCACATTGCACCAAAATTCTCAAGTTTCATTGAAATTGGCCCAACCTTCATCAGGGGATGTAGTTCAAAGGTTTCGGGCTCAAAATAAGCCACACCCTGACATGCCAATATTTAAGGGCTAATTAATATTTCGCATACAATTTTTGAATAGGGTCACAGAAGGAACATTCTGGTAAAACTTCATTGAAATCAGCCCAGTGATTCAGGAGGAGATGTCCTTCAAAGAATTCAGGCTCTAAATAAGCCCCACCCTGACATGCCAATATTTATGGGCCAATCAAAATTTTGAGAGCAACTTTTGGAAAGGGTCTCCCAAGGAACATTCTGGTAAAGTTTCATTGAAATCGGCCCAATGGTTCTGGAGGAAATATTTTGGGCTCAATAGCCCCGCCCTGCCACGCCCATATTTGGGGGTCAATCAAAATTTCAGGAACAATTTTTGAAAAGGGTTACCCCAGGAACATTTTGGTAAAGTTTGGTTGAAATCGGCCCAGTGGTTCAGGAGGAGATGTCATTCAAAGATTTCGGGCTCAAAATAAGCCCCACCCTGCCTAGCCCATATTTGGGGGTCAATCAAAATTTCTTGAACAATTAAGGTAAAGGGTCATCCCAGGAACATTTTGGTTGAAATCAGCCCAGTGGTTCAGGAGGAGATGTCATTCAAAGATTTCGGGCTCAAAATAAACTACGCCCTGCCACGCCCATATTTGGGGGTCAATCAAAATTTCTTGAACAATTTAGGTAAAGGGTCACCCCAGTAACATTTTTGTAAAGTTTGGTTGAAATCGGCCCAGTGGTTCAGGAGGAGATGTCATTCAAAGATTTTGGCTCAAAATAAACCCCTCCCTGCCACGCCCATAATTGGGGGTCAATCAAAATTTCTTGAACAATTTAGGTAAAGGGTCACCCAAGGAACATCCATGCCAAGTTTCATTGAAATTGGCCCAACGGTTTGGAAGGAGAAGATTTTTAAAGATTTCAAAGTGAAAAAATGCCACGCCCTGCCACGCCCATATTTGGGGGTCAATCAAAATTTCTTGAACAATTTAGGTGAAGGGTCACCCCAGTAACATTTTTGTAAAGTTTGGTTGAAATCGGCCCAGTGGTTCAGGAGGAGATGTCATTCAAAGATTTTGGGCTCAAAATAAACCCCTCCCTGCCACGCCCATATTTGGGGGTCGATCAAAATTTCTTGAACAATTTAGGTAAAGTGTCACCCAAGGAACATCCATGCCAAGTTTCATTGAAATTGGCCCAACGGTTTGGAAGGAGAAGATTTTTAAAGATTTCAAAGTGAAAAAATGCCACGCCCATATTTTGGGGTCAATCAAAATTTCTTTAACAATTTTAGAAGAGGGTCACCCAAGGAACATTTCTACCAAGTTTCATCAAAATCCGCCCATAGGTTTTGGAGGAGAAGATGTTTAAAGAAAAAGTTTACGCACTGACGCACGGACGCACGGACGGACGCACGCACGACGGACACACCGCCATGACAATAGCTCGCTGGCCTTCGGCCAGTGGAGCTAAAAATGGTCACTATTTCAAGCTGTAATAAGTGTTAAGCGGGTTCAATATCGTTTACCCCAAGAAAATTTCTTCTCTTTTTTTTTCAACAAAAAAGCTTTCACAATATTGTAAATATCGAAATACTATTTAAATGTTGTGTTAAATGCCTTATATCAAGAAGAATAATATAAAGTGAGAGAGAGAAACAGACTAAAAGAGGGAGAGGGAAAGAGAGGCGGACCAGACAGACAGACCAAACCAGAGAGAATGTACTAAATAAAAATGTTGACGGGTGATCAAAATGTCGCAAATGTTGCTTTAAAAAGCTGTACTTGCGTTGATTCGATAATTTATCAATCATCGACGATATTGTTCAACGAATAATATATTACTTATTACGCGTGTGCGTACAGCGTGTCATGTTTTTACGCCCTTGGACAAAATTATAACAGAGGCAGATTTCTTCTCGGCTTTCGTACTGTTCAAGTTTATACGTTAACTTCGATTGATTGATTGATTGAATGGAGTTTTATGTCGCTTTCAACATATTTTCAGTTATATCTCGGCGGCTGGAGCACCTATCAATGGTTTCCTGGTATTTCTCTCACCAGTACAACCACCACATCCTTTCCTAGCCTCCAGCTGCTATCTCGTTAACTTTGAACTGAAGAAATAATATCTCAGAGCAAAATTTCGAAGAGACCATTCATTAAGCTTCAGCTTCATTATATGTGACCCGTCATGCGAAAGTGGACCGACTGGGAACTCCATAAAATTAAAATAATTATGTGATGAAAGGATTGGTTCAAGTACAGGTCAGTCAGAGGTCGCATAAAAAACTCTTTCAAGGGAAGGAACAAATAGCTTAATCATTCTTGTAAAAGAAAATCATCAAAGTTGGACAAATTTTTAACCTTCTCGGTCCGCAATCTGAGTAGGGTCGACTCTTTAGCCCTAGCCTTACATTCTTTGGTGAAGAATTTAGAAATTGGTACTGATACATCTGTTTTAGCTGATCAGAAGCTGCTCGACAAGCCCATTTCGTAAACGAAAATATTGGGTACATTTTCATAATTCAATAATATCGTTTTAAACTGTAAGCGTGATGTTTTGGTTTTACAACAACAAAATGTTTTCGTCATTGAACACCAATAAGTTATTTTACTAATTACAGCAATCATGACATCTGTTTACACGATGCTTTATTCACGGGGCGTGGTTTTCCAATGATATGCATGATAATAATTGACACTTGACAAAATTTTACCCAATTAGTTCATCGGAAATTTCAAAAGGCGTTTAGTTGGTTCATTACCCTTTGAGGGGGCATGGTTATCGGACAATTCATGCGCAAGAATAACCAATCAGTACACTGGAAGATATTTTTATGTCTTTGTGTATAGTCAATGTTTCGGGTCCCGATTCTATTCAATTAGGATAATTAATACTATTGATAAAGCTACATCCAGACATTTCAAATGAATTAGACCCTTGCATCTTGCCTCAACATCTTAACAACAATCGTTTTTACAACAAAGTTGTGAAAAATCTGTAATAGGTTGGAACGAAATTCTGTAATTTTATATGATCTGCTTATTCCGTCAATACATTCATAACTAAAATGACGTCGCAGGTCAGTTTCAATAGCGGGCTACAGGTGTGATAAGAGAAAATCATCGATTTTACCATTATCATTATATTATTATCATTTTGAATGTCGCATCTGATTATTTTAATACATCTCTTTGTATTTATGTAAGGTCAAAAGAGCTTTTCATTTGACCTTTAAAGTTTGTCACAACAATGGCAATGCCTAAAACAGCACTCAAGGTTTAAGTCTTACTTCAACAAAACAGGGTCCAAAGGACTCAATTACTGAGATCTTAGGGGTCCTTTCTTAAACTTTGGGAGTCCCTGGATAAGAAATATAATATTTCTTTTAAATACTATACTGAACTTGTTTTTAAATGAATTTAGAGCTATTTCCTGTTAAAAGGTAAAACAAGATGTGTTTGTGAAACACGAATGCCCCCGTAACAGCATTTTTTTTCAAAGTTTGACCTTGACAGATGACCTTGACCTTGTCACATGACCTTGACTTTGGCACCAGCGGATGCAGATCATTGAGATCTATCGTCATGCCAAATATTAGCTTTGTATCTTGAATAGGCTTGAAGATATTGGCAAGGTTAAGTTTTCGGGTTAAGTTTTCGGACATTTGACCTTGACAGATGACCTTGACCTTGTCACATGACCTTGACTTTGGTACCAGCCGATGCGGATCATTGAGGTCTATCATCATGCCAAATATTAGCTTTGTATCTTGAATAGGCTTGAAGATATTGGCAAGGTTAAGCTTTCGGACAGATGGACAGACAGACGGACGGACGGACGGACAGACAGACGGACAGACAGACGGACATGAGTAAAACAATATGCCCCCGATCTATCGATGCGGGGGCATAAAAAGTATTGGATATATAATGACTACTTAGTGCTCAACTTCAGAGAAGAATTGAAGACTGTTTAAAACAGTCTTCAATTCTTTTTTGAAGCCATTCTCAGACAGACTTTGGGACCTACATCAGGGCCTGAAGTTATAAAACTTTTCTCAGGCTCAATTCATAATTTTCTCAAATTTCAATTTGACATCTATAAAGCCGTATTTCTGTTTTATTACTCATTTTAATGTATAAACATATGAATAACAACTTATTAATATTATCTTTTATTTTCATACATTTATTTCAATTTACAATTTGAGAAAATTGAGCCTGAGCCTGAGAAAAGTTTTATAACCTTGGGCGCAGTTGGTAGCGCGTCAAACTGTGAATCTAGAGACCCCGGGTTTGATTCCCGACGGCGGCACTCATTCTTTTCGACTATTTGTCTCTCACCAGTGGGTTGATAATCGTAGACCTATGTGAGATAGCAGCTGGAGGTTATGAAAGGATGTGGTGGTTGCACTGGCGAAAGAAATACCAGGAAACCATTGTTAGGTGCTCCAGTTGCCGCGATATAACTTTGGATAATTTCTCTGAATATTTGTTGCCCTTCCTTACAGAAATCATTCCTTATTCAAAATCAGTACTTTTATTTCTAGCAAATTCCATGTTAAAAATATTCTTTGATTTGAAATGACATGACCCTAAAGATTTGACAAAACTGTTTTTGTACCAATTGCTGGTGTACTAAGAAATCTCCAAAGTAAACCAATCATCAGATAGACAAATATTTTTTTATACATTATACACAAATTTGGATATCTATGGTCAATCAATCATAGTCTTATGTTGCTAAATTTCCTTTACTTAAGTTGCATGAAAGAAATGCCACTAGGACGGTGTGGAAATACAGTTTTTCTCCACTTGCCCACGGACCAGTAAAGTGTGATTTTCTACTTGTTCATGATTAAAATGATCTTATTTGCGAAAAAATGAAGATCAATTTTGAGAAAACATCTTTTTTCAAAGAAAATGCTGGAACTGGCCAGCATTTTCTTCATCAAAAGCAGTATTTTGTACTGTTTGATACAAACATAATGCTTCTTAATCTCTTTGATCTTTTTAAGTGTAATTCCAAGATTTGCCCTGGTAAAAACTTGCGGCCTTGCAAATGTACTTGTCAACAGATAGAAAAGCCCATGTCTGACACATCCTGCAGTATGCATATGTTGTAGAATCCTTGCATGGCTTTTATACAATAAAAGTTTGTAAACAACAGAAATGAGGAGAAATATGATATGATGGTGGTATAAAAGAGAAAGTTTAGGTTACTGAAAGGGTCGGAGAGACTGATTCCAAAGGTGACTCCAATGAAACAACTGAATACAGAGTTCTGCCCAGGCTGCAACATCACTCCAATGACGCTAAAAAATTGCAGATAGCACAGGAAAAATCAAACAGATTGGCCAAACGGCATGCTTAATTTTTTACATACAGCGTTGGCAGAAAGACAACTTCCATGACATTCTTGTAGCGAATTAGCCAACTCAAAAATAAAATCAATATGGTACCCTGCGCCACACTGTTGAATCATTCAACAACTCATTATCGAAAATTAAAATCAGTCCGGGACCATTTTGTGTTAATATATTTCTGAGCAATAGATCAAACTAAAAGGTGTAATAGGACTATTTTTGTCTTTTTCACATGGACATTGACCAAAAAGGAGAAAGTTTGTGATGAAGATCCTCATGAAATCTGTCTTGGTAAAAAGTTCACTATGGGAATGGGAAACGCCGCAAACTAAATACAGCGGCCAATCAGAAAAATAAACTAAAAGAAGCCCTGAGTCTTCATTACCCAGTGATTTGATTAATGTAATTGTTTAGATAACAAAGAGAAATACAAGGTGAACATAATGGTGACCTGTCGATACGGCCCACTGGCAATTCGACCAAATTATAACCCAAGCCTAGATCATTTTTAGACAATTCAAATTATCATTCATTACTTTGAAGTAAAATTATTATAAATATATTTATTCAACTACCAATGACCAATGTGTCTTTAAAAAAGAAAGTAATATTTTACATCTGATCCCTGTAAAAACAAACAGATCAGCATGCTTATGTGCAAGCTGCAAGTAAGGTACAATGTTAAAAAGCCTAATAGTCCAGGAGGCTTACTTATCTTTAAATGATGACATAATGCTGGCTGGAAACCTTGTGTTTAATGCAAATATTGGTAAGGCCCCACAGGGTCCAAAGAATCCACTCGTCCGCTCGAATTTACGAGTAAGAAATCACGGTGGACGAGTGGAAATTCTAAGTCAGCCGTCCACCTGGACGAGTGGAGAATTAATGACACTAAATAACAATGCCTAGTGTCTGGGTAAATTCGGACAAAAGACAGAAAAGGGGCTACAAATAAATAAAATGATGATAGAAGTTCGCAACAACTGGAACTGTTGACAGTCATGTACTTTGATTTCTAAAAATAAACTTCCGGTATTGGCATGATATAACACGGTATCCGAACATTGTAAATGTTAATCGATCCCAAAAACATGGAAATTATCAAGAATTCAAAAGTTTTCATGTGTTTTATTTGTATTTACTACTTCTTTAATCGTATATACCTGTTGACTACCTGTTGACTTCTGGGGACCTTTTTAACCCCTGATGGGTTGTTATCCCCTTCTACTGCTTGTTATCACTTCTCCGGGTCCGGTCGAGCTAATACACATCAGACAGGTCGAAACGCTTATTCGACCAAAATTTGTCTAATTTACTTTTGAAATAGTCTACCTTCTTTGACAATATAATTTCATCTGGTAAATTGTTCCACGTATTTATTGTTCTAAGTGCAAACGAGTTTAAGCGCAATGACTTCTTGGCACGAGGTTTATTCAATTTTAGGCAATGCCCTCGGAGGTGGTCAGATTCAGCAAAAGTGAAAAAGGTAGAGAGGTCAATATCATCAATATGGTGAATAATCTTGAAGACTTGGATGAGATCGAACCTTTGTCGTCGGTACTCGAGTGATGGAAGATTTAGCTCTCTAAGTCGATCAGGATAAGATAATTCTCTCATTCCAGGAATTAAACGAGTCGCCCTACGTTGTACATTCTCAATTATTTGTTTACATTTCTTAGTAACGGGATAAGCAACTAGGTTACCATAGTCAAGATGTGATCTGACCAATGATTTATAAAGTGTCAAAAATAAGTGTTTGTCTATATAATTAAACTTTCGTCTAATGAGGCTGATTATTCTATTAGCTCTGTTTGCAACATTGCTGATATGTTGTTCGAAAGATAGGTTCTCAGTAAATGTAACTCCTAGATCCTTCTCAGACGTCTCATTTAGTAGGTTATGCCTATTGCCATCTTTATCTTTGATGATGTAACTTGCTTCAAATTTCTTCTTTCCAAAACAAACACTTTTACATTTCTTTACATTAAAATTCAGTAGCCAGTCAGGATAAGATAATTCTCTCATTCCAGGAATTAAACGAGTCGCCCTACGTTGTACATTCTCAATTATTTGTTTACATTTCTTAGTAACGGGATAAGCAACTAGGTTACCATAGTCAAGATGTGATATGACCAATGATTTATAAAGTGTCAAAAATAAGTGTTTGTCTATATAATTAAACTTTCGTCTAATGAGGCTGATTATTCTATTAGCTCTGTTTGCAACATTGCTGATATGTTGTTCGAAAGATAGGTTCTCAGTAAATGTAACTCCTAGATCCTTCTCAGACGTCTCATTTAGTAGGTTATGCCTATTGCCATCTTTATCTTTGATGATGTAACTTGCTTCAAATTTCTTCTTTCCAAAACAAACACTTTTACATTTCTTTACATTAAAATTCAGTAGCCAGTCCTCACTCCATTTACACAAATTAAAGAGGTCATTTTGAAGGTCGCTTTGGTCCAATTCTGATGAATAGCCTTGTATATTTTACAGTCGTCAGCGAAAAGACGACAAATGCTCCCCACTACATCGGGTAAATCATTCACAAAGAGGATAAAGAGTACTGGTCCAAGAATAGATCCCTGGGGTATACCGGATATTACATCACTCCAGTCAGAAGGGCTCCCATTCACTAGTACACGTTGCTTTCTATCATGCAGAAAACTGGAAAACTATTTGTGCAGATTTCCAGCGATTCCAAAAGATTCCAATTTATAAAGAAGTCTTTTATGGGGCACACTATCGAAGGCCTTGCTGAAGTCTAGGTATATTGTGTCGACTTGATTGTCATTATCAATGGCATAAGTCCAGTCTTCAAGAACACTTAGGAGTTGCAATATTGTACTACGGTTTTGACGAAAACCAAATTGGCAGTCTGACAGAAGACTGTTAGGTGACAAATGCTCCATTAAACATTCCCGTACTATTTTCTCTAAAAGTTTGCAAATCACAGAAGTTAAAGATACTGGACCATAATTTCCTGGGTCTGATTTCGAGCCCTTTTTGAAGATACATGTTATATTCGCCTTTTTCCATTCACAATATTCGAATTGAACATGAAAAATCCGCAATACCGTATGTTAAAAAAAAGGATTTCTCTTGACCTAATCATTTTACTGGTATTTAAACTCCAAAGTTAAAGTTATTTTGCTCATAAATTTTGTCTTTTTGTTTTGTCTGCACTCTAAAATAACATCTTCAGATAAGTTTTTTTTTAAAAGATCATTGGCCAATCGTAGGGCAAGTGACATTCAAAGCAGGACGAGTAACTTTTTCAAGTGACTTGCCCTGCAGGACGAGTGCCTTTTTCTGAATTCTCTGGACCCTACCCTTACCCCACAATGTCTGAAATTGCCCACTTTTTCCAAACCCCAAAGGGTCAATTTGATTCCTAGACAGACCTCTGTGAAAGTATTTGTCTTGTATAGTAGGTTTTATGTCCAATGAGGGCATTTGCAAATGATGTTAAATACATACCAGCCGCTGACATCGTGTGTCAAATTCAGTTTAATAGTTTGTCGGTGGCTTGGAGCAGGAAACAACTCGTTGCAACTTTAACACCGATCGCCTCAGTCAAAAATTAGTAAGGGCGTTATTTGGATTAAGGAACAAGTTAATATCTTCAAATGTGGTATCTAGTAAGTTGCAGACCAGCTGTCATTATATAAAACTAGAGGCGCTTGAGCGCCTGATTCGCTCCACAGGCCTGAATATCGTGATAATGACTATTAGAGGATGATAAAGCTGTTTAAATGAGAATTGAAGTGAATGAATGAGTGGATGTTTATTTCAAGTAAATAAGGGTCATATGCTGAAATATTTCTGCATAAAAAATTCATGATCAGTGAATAACATTAACATGAAAATTGACCTCTACCTGTTACACAAATATTTTTCATTTAATCACAATAATTTTGTGCAGTCTGATAATGGTTCACCCAAGGATCATTCTAGTGAAATTTTGTTAAAATCCTAACATAAAAATTTCAACACAAACAGAATGTTACTGCACAATATTCTGGTACTTTGTCTGCAAAATTTTGATTGTAGATCTTTCCACTTTTAGTTAAACACTACTAAAAGATGTTACTTCACAACAATTGTTTGTCATCAAAACAAAATTCTAACTAATGATAGTAAGAAGTAAAATATTCAATCCAATATATTTTTTTATTCTGCCCAATGCCTTACAGTGCAGTCAACTCAACTCTTTCTACCCCACTCTGAATGTCAGGAGGTCAGAACATCATTTTACACTCTGTGCAGATTCACCCTTCGTTCAACAAAACTCACCAATTCTGAGGGGGTATTCTGAGGCTACTTATTTCAACTAATGTTTCTATACATTTGAATTTCAACGAAAATTTTGTTCCTTCTAATCTATAATCATTACACATATTAAATTGAACAAGTCTAGAAAAAATCATCATTGAGATGATACCAAAAGGGTGATCAAATATTCACTTTAAATGTTATAATACGGTATACCCTCTGCCAATAAAAAAATATGCTGTTCATCTAATCAAAATATTTTTTTGCAGACTGATACAACTTCACAGAAATAAAATTTCAATGATATCTAATCCATCTGATTAACCTTTCAGGATGGTTTGTTTTACCCTATATTGGATATTGCACCATATAACCTATCTGAAGAAATGACCTCTGCCCATAAAAGACATAGTTTTGATCTGAACACAATATTTTTTTCATAGACTGATAAAGGATCACTAAAGAATCATTCTAGTAAAATTTGGTTGAAATCCATTGATTAGATTCTGAGAAAATGATTTTCAAAGTTTACACTATATAACATATAGGAAAATGACCTCCGCCACTAAAATATATATTTTTCATCTGATCACAACAATTTTTGCTAGACTAATAAAGGGTCACTCAAGTATCATTCATGTAAAATTTGGTTGATATCTATCAGTTAGATTCTGAGAAAATGATTTTCAAAGTTTTCACAATATAACATATAGAGAAATGACCTACGCCCAAAAAATACACATTTTTCATCTGATCACAATATTTTTTTATAGACTTGTTGATGGTCACTCAAGAATCATTCCAGGGAAATTTGGTTGATATCCATTGTTTAGATTATGAGAAAATGATTTTTAAAGTTTTCGCTATATGACGTATATAGAAATGACCTCCGCCCATAAAATACACATTTTTCATCTGATCACAATGATTTTTTGTAGGCTGATAGAGGGCCACTCAAGGATAATTCATGTGAAGTTTGGTTTATATCCATCAATTAGTTTCTGAGAAAAGCCACCTATTACCATATATGGAAATTAGCCACGCCCACTACAGCCATGATTTTCAACCGATTAAAAATCTTTGAAGGAATCTGATAGAGAGTCACCCAAGGAACATTCCTGTGAAATTTGATTGGAATCCATCCAGTACTTTATGAGGAGAAGATTTTTAAAGTAAGAGTTTACGGACGGACGGACTGACGCACGCACAGACGACGGACACCCCGCCATGACAATAGCCCGCTGGCCTTTCGGCCAGTGGAGCTAAAAAGGATAAAAAGTCCATTTCTTGTGTCATGCCTTTGAAACAAGCGTCCATATAACTTTGAAAACTCGAAAAGCACTTGTTGATAAGGATCAAAATCAAAGTACTCAGTAATAGACTAGATACTTAAAAAGTTGGTCTTTTTTGCTCCAAAACACGAGATTTCATTAAAATAACCGATAAACGAAATAGTAATACATCAATACCATAATGAACAAGACGTGTTTGTGAATGAGCTCTTTTTTTTAAAATTTGACCTTGACAGTTGACCTTGTCACATGGCCTTGACAATGGTATATGTAGATGTGCACTATCAAGATCTATCATCAAGCCAAATATGAGCATTTCATCTTGAATAGCCTTGAAGTAATTGGCAATGTTAATTTTTTTGGTTAAGTTTTGCACAGATAGACAGACCAACAGACAGATGGACAACATGCAGAAACCTAAGAAGGCCATGAATGGCTTGAGTCGCTCCACAGGCTTAAATTCTTGTAAAAGCAAATAAATGTTTTGACTATATTTTTTTAGATATTTTGGGTTCTACTGATGTTGAAATAGTTTTCAAAGTTTCCACTATATAACATATAGAAAAATGACCTCCGCCCATAAAAGACATATATTTCATCCAATCAAAATAATTTTTGGCTGTATGAAAATGGGTCACCCAAAGATGTACCAAAAATGTTTGAATGATATCCATCAGTAATATTCTTAGAAAATGATTTTCAAAGTTTCCATTATATAACATATTGAGAAATGACCTCCGCCAATAAAATACATATTTTTCATCCGATTAAAATATTTTTGGTAGACTGATAAAGGGTCACTCAAGGATCATTCCAGTGAAATTTGGTTGATGTCCATTAATTACATTCTGAGAAACTTATTTTCAAAGTTTCCACTATATAACATATAGAGAAATGACCTCCGCCCATAAAATACATCATTTTCATTAGATAACAAAAACTTTTCGGAGACTGATAAAGGGTCACCCAAGGATCATTCCAGTGATATTTGGTTGATATCGAACAATTAGATTCTGAGAAAATGACTTTCAACTTTTTTAATATTTAACAGATTAAATTGACCTCTGCCCATAAAATACATATTTTTCATCCAATCACATTAACTTTTGGTAGACTGATAAGGGGTCACTCAAGGATTATTCCAGTGAAATTTGGTTGATATCCATCACTGACATTCTGAGAAAATGATTTTGAAAGTTTCCACTATATAACATTTAGAGAAATGACCTCCACCCATATAATACCTATTTTTCATCCGATCACAATATTTTTGTAGACTGATAAAGGGTCACCCAAGGATCATTCATGTAAAATTCAATTTGTATACATTAAATATCAATTAGAATCTGAGGTAACTCACTTTTTACCATATTTGGAAATTAGCCATGCCTATAAAATCCATGTTTTTCATTGGATCAAAATTTCTTGAACAACTTTGAAAGAGGGTCACCCAAGGATCATTCCTGTGAAGTTTGGTTGAAATTCACCCGGTAGTTTCTGAGGAGAAGATTTTTAAAGACTAAGTTTACAACCAGACATACTGACGGACACAACGCCATAACAATAGCCCCAATGGCTTTCAGCCAGTGGAGCTAAATAAAAAAACAAAATGCCCCCCATTCTGTCAATACTGTGGCATAAAATAGGAATAAAATAAATATAATGTGATTATCTCATTTTGAATTGTCAAAGTTTAGAGCTAATCTTCACCTTTTCCAGGCCTTAAGCATGGACCCTAAATATATTGAAGGTCCTTGGCTGAACACATGAACTCATTAATTAATCTTCTCAATTTTGTATAGGCTTCTACCTTGAGATATGACAAACATTCTGACCAAGTTCCATAACATTTGGGCAGTAATTGTAGCCCCTAAAGTGTAAAAATTGTCATTTAGGCTCCTTTTCTCATGATATGGCATGGAACCTTCCCATTTTCAAAAGGGTTCATCTTTATGACAAGACAAACATTCCGACCAAGTTTCATGAAGTTTTAGCCTTAAATGTGGCCTCTACAGTGTAAACAAGAAAATTGTCATTTAGGCTCCTTTCCCAGTGATATCGCATGGATATATCCCATTTCCAATAGGGTTCATCTTTGTGACCTTAAAGACATTTTGACAATGTTTCATGAAGATTGGCCAATAAATGTGGCCCTTAGAGTGTTAACACTTGAATTCTTGATGTCTGACGATGAAAGACACACCACAGACATTCAATGATCACAAAAGCACATCTTGAGCACGTTGCACGAGCATATTTCGACAGGTGTAAAAAAAAATTCGAGCTTGTGGAGTGATTCAGGAGCTCAAGTATCTATTTAGAGGACTATTATATAAATTGAACTATCTAATTAAATAATCAGGCAACAAAGGGTAGTTAAAATAAAGATAATTTAAACCATGGTGAAAACAAACAACTTTCACATATTCTTTTCTCCTTTTTTTATTCATTTAGATCTTTAATAATACATGAATATTTAAAATTCACTAGCTAATTGTTATACACATTCATATGTTTGAATTTACCCTTTTCCTTACAATGTCTATTTTGTAAAACAAGACTACAAAAGCATTGATTGACTGGGAGTTTACTTCTCTTTTTAACAGTATTTTAGTTTAAAAGTGGCAGCTGGCGCACCTAAACACGAATTCCATGGATTTTTTATCCTGTTTGTTGATTTTCAAGAGTTACTGCTTGAAATGAGCAATCTCTCACATTTTCTCAAAATGTTTTCTCACTTGTACAAATTTTGCAGATAAAACATACATGCACATATAGTCCTATAAAGTCCAGAGCTATGATAAGCACTCAGACAAATGACTGCTAATTTGATGTATTTCTGATCTGAATGTGTATTATGTGATATCTCAACCTCTTTAAACACAGAACAGTCTGAAATTATGTTGTGCAGTCCTGTGAATTTATACTCCAGAAAATATAGTTGAAAAAGAAGAAATTGCTTGTAACTAGCAATTTCTCCTTTTTGAACAATATTTTCAACCACCTATGATGGTTACTTTACAAATCACATCAACTTTTCATTGTTGTCAACAACCTCTATGTTTAAGACTAATCAAAAGTTTTAAACACAAGCACCTACACTCGGTTCTTGGGTGCTTGATAGTTGGTAAAAGTCTTTAGTAACAAAAATGCCATGATTAGCACAAAATGCATCTAGAGTTATCCCCCTTAATAGTATTGGTTTCTCTTTTAATGGTTTTAAAAAACACATGTACCAAGTTTCAAATAATACCTTAAGTAATATCTGAGATGTTACAAATTGTCAATGTTTAAAGCATGACAACAGACATGACTATAATAATAAGGACACCAAAGCTATAGCAATGCCTTGGATTTTCTCCAAAAGAGCTGAGCTATCAAGAGCACAGCCAATAGTAAAAAAGGGGGGCCTAATGCTTACAAAAAACTTTTGAGTTATCCCCCATAGAAGGCCTTCATAGCTATTGCAATGGTGAACACGCATGCCAAGTTTCAAGAAGATGTCATCAATATCAACAGAGGTATGACCAAGGTTAAAGTCACATACGCCAACGTCTACACCATCTCCAATTGACACATTGGTGATGACAATAGCCTGCATTTTTTTCCCAAAACAGTCAAGCTAAAAATAGGAAAGGGTTAAACAATCTGGTTAAGACAAGAACACATAGGGTGGTATGTAGAAGCTGTCTTTTGCACCAGGAGTCTTGTCAGGAATTCCACCAAGATAAAAGTCCTAGACCGGGTTCACTTATTGATGCCTGAAAATACAAGATGAGATTTGAGTTATATAGCTTAACTACTGTAATTACACAAAGGTTTCACACACCCCAAACCTGGATAGTCATTTGAAATTCATGGAGACAGGAATCAAAACATGTAAATGCGTCCAAACGGGGTTTAGTGAAGGAAAAAAATACTAAATCCAGATGAAACTGTCCCTTGAGCAGTAATTTTACAAGGGAGCAGATAAGAGGGTGTAAAGCCAGTCTTTACTCTTTATTTCACAATGAAACCCTTTGTTGTGGGTATTCATTTGAATCGTCTCAATGAGTACCAACAACATAGTGTTTAAGTAAGAACTTACAAAATATCTTACTTTGAAAACCAAAATACCCCCTCTATCTGTAGCACTGGTTTTATCTGGGTTTACACTTTTTATTCCGACCTATTTGGATTTTGGTATACTTAGCATCTTTACCATATAACCAAAGTTTCAGACTGGTTTTCAAATGGATTTTACTTTGTGCAATAAAACATTAACAGTGTAACAGTAGCAGTGTATTATACAAAGCAGATAACAAGTATTATAATATAACCTATGTCCTGATAGTGAAATAAACCTGTCTAATATTTTTGATATTACACTGGTGTTATTAGACTTGTGGAATTAGTATGCAAATGAGCTGAAAATGATAGTAATGTTCACACACAAAAATCAGGTCATATCATGAAAAGAATATCAAATTTGTGCTCATTAAATACCGAATTTATTAAACTCGTCATCTAAGCATGAAAAAAAATCAGTGCCACCTCGTTTTTATGGGTTTATAGATGACTTATCTAATAAATTCGGTATTCAATGATTCCTCATTCAATATCCACTACTTCAAGATAAGGATCTTCAACCTTAACTCTTTTTTGCAGTTCACGACTTTTCCCAGCTGTAAAAATAAACTATTGCAGACAGTACAAAGTCAGATCCACCTGCAGAGATGTACAGTCTGATATAAATTGACCTACGTCGCCGGAGTGAAATCACCCTGTTAAATATTTTTGTTATTAAACAAGTTTCATTACACTAGTGGAATAACTATGCAATTGAACTAAGAATGTAAAGCAACAAAATATTTTCACCATAAAAAAAGACATCATAATGTATATGATGATGTCAATTCTCTTACGGCATTATACGTTTTGTGGAATAACTTGAATCAGTGAATGCCTGGAATTCCCTCAATTTATTGCAAAAATTCAGGTCATATTATATATAGAATATAAAATTTGTGTTCATTTAATACCGAATTTATTTAACTTGTCATCTAGAACAAATAAAAACTCGGTGCAACCTAGTTTTTATCTGTTTAAGATGACTCGTTAAATAAAAATTCCGTATTCAATGACCACTCATTCAATATTCTCTAAATATCTGATGTCTAAATTATTGTGAGAAAACCTAACGCAAGACTGGTTGAAAGGTCCTAAAAATTGCCATTTTATAAACCAAATTTGAACTCACTGTTATAGAATATGGAGATTTTTTGGTTTCTGGTTCAGTCATATCTGTGGATTTATCCTGGTTAGTGTGTTCAGGTCCTGTTGGACTTGTGTCAACAAATATTTCATCAACTACTCGAAATCTGCAATAAACAAAACAGAGGTGAATTTCTTAGATTAAGATTTTAAAGAATCTGATTAAGATTTTTTAGAAATATCTTTTTTAGATTAAGATTTTTAAGCGGCTTAATAAGAATCTTAAGATATCTTAATGAGGAAACAAATATGGATTTGCATTGGCTTAAAACGAGTAGCATTGACGACATATTATCTATTCACTCAAAATATTGAAAATCGTTTTACATGACAGCATTATATTGTTATTTAGCGGGCTTCTTCTCAAAGAGACAGTTCAAATGAATACTAACAATGTAGGGTTTAAGTAAGCACTTACAAAATATCTTAATTCGAAAACCAAAATACACCCTTTATTCATATAAGGTCAGTATTTTCAGATGAATATATAATACATACTTAGTGTTTTGCATGAAAAAATATCTAACTCAGATGTGGGAATTGATACAGAGCTTAGACAATCATCAATTCCCCTAACCTGGTTAGATTTTTTTTTCATACAAAACACTAGGTACACATTATATATTCATCTGACAATACTGACCTTATATCTTCTCCTATATCCATATATAAGTCATGTTTCCCATCATCCAATTCATATTCCCAAGCCCATAACTGCTCATTCTCATCACTGATATCTGTCAAGGAACTTGGAGATATAATATATTTGGACTTCAAATAATCAATTTTCTATTGTGAGCCTGAAAAACAAAAAGGTAAGCAGAGTACTCAACTTAAAACATCAAGGACAAAGATTCATGCCCTCAATTGACCCATCTATAAAACATGTACTTAAAAATTATCAAGGCATCCCACATTATTGAAATAGATGAAATTAAATACAACATGCATTCATTTCCCACATCATTTTTTACCAAGAAGGTTTGTTTGTTTGTTTGAATGGGAATTTACATTGCTTTCAACAACCTTTCAGTTATATGGCCATAGCTGGAGCACCTAACAATTGATTTCTGGTATTTCTCACACCAGTATTATCACTACATACTAGCCTCCAGTTACCATCCCACGTAGGTCTACGATTATCAACCAAGTGGTGGATGACAAATAGTTGGAAAGAATGAGTGCCGCCATCAGGAATCGAACCCAGGACCTTTTGAATGATAGTCTGACGCGCTACCACTGTGCTATGAAGGCAGCTTTACAAAGAAAGATGAAATACTTTTCATGACCTGCAAAATACAGTAAAAAAAATCGCGAAATTGACTGGCATTCCAATCAAAACCATTTTTAATTGCTTCCTCAGCCATCCATTCATTCATGCATTCTAAACACTCACTCAAACCATTCAAAAATGATCCCAAATCCTTTAAAATGATAAGATTAATATCTACATTCAAAATAAAAAGCGGTAGATAACATCCATGATTTCACCTCTCATGAATTTCTTAAGTGTATGGTGGATTCGTGAAAACATATAAAGTCATTCATAGAACCTGTTAACATATTTTCTTAAAGGGAGATAATTTATATAGCTAATTTTGTTCATCCTGAACAAAATTCGCGATATTGGATTACCTCCATTGAATTTCACTCAAAACTCACTGCACACACTCATTCAAGTTCATTCCATGATCATTCCAAAATCATTCATCTTGACAATTTCACAATGTTCGTAACTGTAATACATGTATACTCAAACCTCAATGTATCTATCTATCCACTGTATCGATCTACATGTGTTAACAGATTTTGGGATATATCCATCAAATTGCCAGCTTTTAAGTGTTAATATTAATTACTAGGCCTACAGAAACTTATAATGACTAAGATGTCACGAAATATTAGAATGATGCTATATTCTTGCCTTTGTTTCTAAACAGCATGGTTAAATAGTTTTTGTCGAAATTTTAAAAACATTTGTAGTTAAAATGATTGTAAAAGTGATAGAAAATTACATTTTCAGAAAAAGAACAATCACTATCCCTAAATAACATTGCATTCAATTCAAATTCAATCATCTTGGTACTAATGGGGCTCCATATCATAAGTTTCAACATCATTTCCCACGATACATAGATACAATGGAGTGACTTCACAATTCACTGAATTTGATATGGCTGCCTAGTGATGGCATTTTTGTGCTAGATAATTGTATTACATCTACTATTTACTAACTGCAACATATTCAGCTGGTGCTTCTTAATACATAAAGGAAGTAATAAGTGTCTGTAGACATTTACTGTAGCCTTGTATTGACCCCTCAAATTATATCCTATAACAAAACAAGAGGACAATGATGGTCCTAGATCGCTCACCTGAGTCTCTTTGGCCTTTAGGACATCACATTAATAAAATAGGCAGATGTGAACAAGGAGATTGTTTCTACATTAGATCAATACCATAGAATGTTATCAGCCAAGAGCAAGAAGGATATGCCTTATCACTCTTTGATTCTATGTAAAATACGCCCAGATGGAGCCCAAATGTGACCGCAGGATCTTGATATGAAAAATCTTGGTAGAGGTCCACTAGATGATGCTACATACTAAATATGAAAGCTGTCTGCCGTCTGGTTTCAGAGAAGACAATCTTTGAAGATTTTCCTATTTTCACCCATTGTGCTCAGATGAGTTGAAAGGGATGTGCCTCGGTGTAGCCCAAATATGCCCCCAGGGTCTTGATATGTACAAATTTGGTAGAAGTCCACTAGATGATTCCACAAACCAAATATGAAAGCTCTCTGCAATCTGGTTTCAGACAAGACATTTTTTGAAATTTCTCCTTTTTTACCCTTCTTGCTCAGAAGAGCTAAAAGGGATGCACCCAGGTAAAGCCCAAATATGAACCCTTGGTCTTGATATGAAAAAACTTAGTAGAGGTCCATTAGATGATGCTTCATACTAAATATGAAAGCTCTCTGCCATCTGCTTTCAGAGAAGGAGATTTTTAAAGATTTTCGCTCTTTGATACTATGTTAAAAGGGTTGCGCCCAGGCAAAGCCCAAATATGACCCCAGGGTCTTGATATGAATAAACTTGGTAGAGGTCCATTAGATGATGCTTCATACTAAATATGAAAGCTCTCTGCCATCTGCTTTCAGAGAAGGAGAATTTTAAGGATTTTTCGCTCTTTGATACTATGTTAAAAGGGTTGCACCCAGGCAAAGCCCAAATATGACCCCAGGGTCTTGAAAGGAATAAACTTGGTAGAGGTCCACTAGATGATGCTACTTACCAAATATGAAAGCTCTCTGCCTTCTGGTTTCAGAGAAGAAGATTTTTGATGATTTTCCTATTTTCACCCATTTGTTAACGGTAAAGGGTAAGTTAAGGGTGGATTTCATTTATTTTAAGAATTTTGGTAGAGCTTGACCCAAGGGACATCCCTGCCAAGTTTCGTCAAAATTGGCCCACTGGTTTAGGAGGAAAAGATTTTTAAAGAAATTGTGGACAACTGACGCCGGATATTGTACGATCACAATAGCTCACCTTGAGCAGCTAAAAAGCCACAAGCTTATGTTTTCTGTAAGTTCATTGAGAGACAAATCAATGACTTTATATTGTAGTCTGTAACCTCTTTCAATTTTAATCTGAAATTTGGGGGACTCTCTCGTGTGTAGAATGAGCCATCTTTGAAGTATTTTCAAATAGTTTGCTTTGAATTTTGTAAATCACTTCTATGGTACATACTTCAATGGCTCAGAGGAAAACAGTTGTAGCTGCCTATATGTTTATACTGTTTTGCGCTGAGCCATCAATTTGTGTTTTGCAAAAGGATACAATCTAGTTGGATGTTGTAAGGCATCAGATGGTATCATGATGTCATCAAAGAAACCCATTGACACTGAAATATAAAGAAACAGGGCCCGAAATTATAAATCTTTTCTCGGGCTCAACTGAGAATTTTCTCAAATTTTAAATTGAAATAAATGTATGAAAATAAAAGGTAATATTAATAAGTTGTTATTTGTAACAACTTTTTAATATCATTTTTTATGTTAATACATTAAAATGAGTAATAAAACAGAATTTCGGCTTTATTCTAAAATTGAAATTTGAGAAAATTTTGAATTGAGAATGAGAAAAGTTTTATAACCTCGGAGCCAGAAATTGAATATGTAGCAACAAGATGGCAAATTGTCACAAGACATGTCTGTTATACTGCTGGATGTCCAAATATGGAAAAAACAAAGGGAAATAACCAAACTAGAGGCGCTTGAGCGCCTGATTCGCTCCACAGGCCTGAATATCCTGATAATGATTATTAGAGGATGATAAGGCTGTTAAGAATAAGGATCATTCCAGTGAAATTTGTTTGAAATCCAAAAATAAAAATTTCAAAACTAACAGAATGTTACTGCATAATATACTAGTAATTTGTCCACAAAATTTTGATTGTAGATCTTTCAGCTTTTCATTAAACACCACTAAAAGGGTGTTACTTCACAATAATCGTTTGTCACCAAAACAAAATTCTATCTAAAGATAATAAGAAGTAATATATTAAATCCAATATTTTTTTTTCTGCCCAATGCCTTAGAGTGCAGTCAACTCTTTTTCTTCCCCACTCTGAACCTCAGTAGGCCACTTAACACCTCTTTGTGCAGAGTCACCCTTCGTTCAACTAAACTGACCAATTCTAAGGGGGTATCTCAGGCTCCCTATTTCACCTAATGTTTCTACACATTTGGATTCTAACATAGCTTATGTTCCTTCTAATCTACAATCTTTACACCTATTAATTTATATGAGTCTAAAAAAAATCATCATTTCGGTGATACCAAAAGGGTGGTCAAATATTCACTTTATATGTTGAAATGTCCTCTGCCAGTATAGAGCATGCTGTTCATCTAATCAAATATTTTTTGCAGCCTGATACAACTTCACAGAAATAAAATTCCAATTATATTTGGTTGAAATCCATCTGTTTGAACTTTGAAAAAAGTTAGTTTTACCCCATATTGGATATTACACCATATAACATATCAAAAGAAATGACCTCTGACAATAAAATACATATTTTGCATCTGATCACAATAATTTTTTGCAGACTGATAAAGAATCACTTAAGAATCATTCCAGTGAAATTCGGTCGATATCCATCAATTAGATTCTGAGAAAATGATTTTCAAAGTTTTCACTATATAACATATAGAGAAATGACCTCCGCCCATAAAACACTTTTTTTTCATCTGATCACAAATATATATTTACAGACTTGTAAAGGATCATTAAAGAATCAATCAAATGAAATTTGGTTGTTATCCATTAGTTAGGTTCTGAGAAAATGATTTTCAAACTTTCCACTATATAACATATAGAGAAATGACCTACGTCCATAAAATACACATTTTTCATCTGATCACAATAATTTTTGGTAGACTGATAAAGGGTCACTCAAGGATCATTCCAGAGAAATTTGGTTGATATCCATCACTTACGTTCTGAGAAATTAATTTTCGAAGTTTCCACTATATAACATACAGAGAAATGACCTCCGCCCATAAAATACATATTTTCCATCTGATCACAATAATTTTTGGTAGACTGATACCATTCATCCCATTTGGTCTACTCCCATTTCGTCTATTCCCATTTCGTCTACTATTTTTTGCACTAGTCCCATTTCGTCTACTCCTGTTTTGCGCAAGTGTCCCATTTCGTCTACTATTATACTTTGGGGTTTTCTTTAAGATTTTAAATTGTCTTTATGCCTCTTTTTTTACCTAAAATTATGAGCTCTACATTTTCTTGACATTATTGTTAAAAAAATGGTATTTTGTTGCTGATATATTTCACACCTTTACAGACTCTATAGCAGACGGAATGGTAGGTGTTGAGATGATGGATTAGCTTTATGACATCTGTATATTTGCCTTTTCACACCTTTACATATTTGATTTAATCTGATTTGTTCAGTGTCAGTTTTCTTGAAAAGATTAAAATTAAACTAAATAGCATCTTTTTGCCTGTAAAGAAATTGTACAATACTGCAAATTTCGTATCTTTTTACAAAATCTTGAATTGTCTTAAGACAAGTTTATTTGCACAAAGGTGCAAATGCAAGGGCTTTGTACAAAAGTGCACATGTTAGGGCTTTGCACAACTGTTACTGAAAGACATTGAGCAAAAGTGCAAATGCTAGGGCATTGGATCAAAGTGCACACCAACAGCTTTGCACCATAAGTGATGCCCCAGACCGCATCCAGAGCTTTAATTGTATTTGAAAATGCTTACCACTGAAAAGTTTTATAAAAGTGTAAAGAAATTTGGCAATACAGTAAATTTATTTTCATCTTATAAAGCTTCATTATTATGAAAAATAAATTATATTATCAGACAGCAAAATCATAGACTAGTGACTTTAATTGTTGATTTTATGGAAGAAGTATGAATCCTGCATATTTAATTAACTTCCTTCCTTTTTAACTTAAATTTTTCATGACTTTTTACTTTTAGAAAATGAGTGGTAAACCAAAAGAACATTTTTCAAGAAAAACATAAGGAAGATAAAACTTATTAAGTTTTACAATAACTTTATTAAGGCTGAATCATTTAAAATGATTTAAGTGTATACACATATACATATATAAACATAAAAAGGAAATAGAGAAAGGGCACTGAATACTTAAGATTTTCATAATTTTATACCAGTACTCTGAAAATATTTAATATTAGGTGCCTTTTCTCCGATTTCTTAGCAAGTCCTGTAAACCCTCTTCAACATCGAAATATTTTAAAGTTTAAGCAATTACCTTCTTTTCTTATGCTGCTTTTGAACAAAAATAACCATTTTAAATAATTTTTCAATGTTTTTTAGATGTAAAAAAATGTATAATTCAAAATAAAAGTATGTTGCCTTTTTCAAAATTTTAAAAAAAAAATATATGAAACCAATAAATTTTTGATAACCATTCTTAATAAAAGTGTAGAAAAAATGTGACAGTAGACAAATTGGGACAGTAGACAAATTGGGACAGTAGACGAAATGGGACTAGTTGCAAAAAAAATACAGTAGAAGAAATGGGAGTAGACCAAATGGGACTAAACCGACTGATATAGGGTCACTCAAGGATCATTCATGTAAAATTTAATTGGTATCCATCGATTAGAATCTGAGAAAACTCACCTATTACCATATATGGAAATTAGCCACGCCCACTACAGCCATGATTTTCAACTGATTTAAATTCTTTGAAGGAGTGTCACCCAAGGAATATTCCTGTGAAATTTGATTGAAATCCATCCAGTACTTTAGGAGGAGAAGATTTTTAAAGTAAAAGTTTACGGACGGACGGATGCGCGCACAGACGACGGACACCACACCATGACAAAAGCCCACTGGCTAAAAAGAGACCAAGGATGGCCTTAAACTGCTCTACTGACTCTTTAAAAAGCCCATGTCTTGATAGTGCTGTTCAAGATATAACAAGAAAAAATTTTCATGAAAATATATCCATAAATGATGGAGATGTATTGAAAAGGAAATTTGCAACTTTTGATACTTGAGCAAATTTCATTCAGTACTTCTGAAACTCAGATTGAAAAGGTTCAAAGTTACCATGTACACCTTCTTTACTGCAAGACTTGATTTTTCCTAGTAAGATCTCATCTACAAATGGTCTGAACACTACATATCTAAAATGAACTGTAAAAAAAATTCGGCTCATCAACTCTAAATAAGACAAATCAATTTAACCATGAGAAGTACAGTCCATCATGCTCAATCAACCACATCTATTAAGCAACCATTTTTATTAAGTTTTCAAACCCCTTTCTTTTAATCAAAATATCATATTAAATGGATATTATTGGTCTAAAAAGTATCATAAATGATCCTTTGATGATAAAACTCATAAGAATCATCAAAATGAGACAATTCTTTGAGTTTTAACAACAAAGGATAATCCTTTAATTCCAAATAACCTACACAATGAATCAAGATAATAATTCTATTTTAACAAACAAAATGTCTACTAAGCCACCATTCTCTTAAACGACTGTTTTTTGGTGGTCCAACAACAGGTCGCTCAACATGTTTTACTGTATGTGCATAAAGTCTATGACGGAAAATTTCTAGGTTGAAATTGTTTGAAATCTAAGTGACCTATAATGCTAGGAGGTTTGAAAAGTATTTCATAATATGTCATAGGACGCAGCAGTGAAATAAGCATACATTATATATTTTTTAAAAAACTAAAAGATGATAAAAAACTAAGTTTTATTTAATAACAATACAAAAAAGCTTAGTTACTGTTAAAGAAATGCTGGAAAGTATGCAATGATATTATTTTACTAAAGGTTTTATACATATGTGACCCGTCACACGAAAAGGGCTATCTGGGAAGTGCATAAAGTGTAGACCCTTGTCAAACTGCGCAGATTATCCAGACTGATTAGGGTTGAAACTTTATACACTTTACTAATTTTCTGAACATAGAATAATCAATCTATCTTCCCATGAATGAATTTTTGAAATGCGGCCTCTGATTGGCCACTTCTAGAACCAATCTCTTTTTCAAATATCTATTTCATGAAGTTCCCAGATGGTCTTTTTTTGCGTGACGGGTCATATTATGTTTCTTGAAATATAAGTAATATTTAGATTTCAAGAATGTATAAACTTTTTGCAAAAATAAAGGCCATATCATAAGAAGAATATCAAATTTGTATTTAATAAAAATGTATTTAAGTAGTCGAAGGCTTGTTTTTATCTATTTTTTTTTTAAATTTGGTGTTATATGGACATTTGTTCGATATCCTTTATGTCCCAAGTTACAATGTGCTGATTGTCAATTGTGACCACTGACCTCATACAGGGATGTGGAAATACGCAATTTTTCCACTTGTCCCTGGACAAGTAACACATGATTTTGTACTTGTCCAGGATCAACATTAACCCCAAAAAATGAGAATAGATAAATATAAGAAATAATTGTTTTTCATGAAAAAAATGCTGCCACCCAGTATTTTCTTCATTGAAAACAATACTTTCTATGTTTTTACGTTTTTATTTGGCTAATTAATCTCTTACCTCTATCAAGTACCATTCCAAGACTTGTCCTTGAGCTTTTTATCGACAGAATAATTGTGCAAAGAATAATCTTCTTACCCCCAGGTTGAAAAACCTATGCCGGACAAGTCTGACACAGGAATTCCACATCCCTGACTTCATACATTCACACATTCATAATTAACCCTTGACCTGCTGTTCATGGAATATTCTTGCAATACACAAAGCTTTGGCAGATAGCATAGACTAAGACCAGCCTGCACATATGGGTCAGGGGTCTTGACTTCCCATGCCCGACTTGTCCGACACAGGCTTTCCACTTGCGGGCAAGTACCTTTTTTTGAGCCACTTGTCCGTGAACAAGTAAATACTAAGCAAATCTTGGAACAGTACTTAAAGAATCTAGGAGAAAAGTCAATCTAGTATTTGTATCAAAGAGTAAAAAGCCTTGTCTTTAATGAAGGAAATGCTGGGTAACAAGATTTTCTTTATATTCACCAATCCATTTTTGGGGGAGGACAAGTACATTTTGATCCTTGACAAGTAGGACATTGAACTTTACTTTTCCAAGGATATGTGGAGAAAATTTGCAATTCCACACCCCTGGACGTGCAGTCTGATTTTAACCTCCGCTGCAAGATATCTAATTGACCTGTTTTCTGTTTGTTTCTCTAAATTCTTAATTACATCTCTTTTCTAAAAAAGGTCTTGTCATTATTTTTTTTCTTCTTCATGCATCCGTAAAGACAAAACAAATTCATTCATCTGTAAAGATTACCAAATTTCCTAATCAAATTCAAATTGAACCTACCAACTGTGTGATGAGATCCATCCCCAGGGAATATATAACTGTCTTCAAGTTTTTGTATATCCCATAATGATATACATAATCCTAGATTATGAACAACCTGTAAAGTAAAATAGTTAACCCTTGTCATGCTGAGCCCGGTCTATTCCTGCTTTGGGAGGCGGTATTGACAAATATCAGCCTGCACCTTTGTGCAGTCTGATCTTAGTCTACACCACCTGTTGGTCCCCTTTCAAAGCAGATTTGTTCATGAAATTAATATTCAAAGAAAGATTATCCTACACCCTTGGATTCTAAGGCTTTCAGTACTTTGACATAGTACAATTCTGAAAGGGAATTTTAATTCAGCACGACATTATAGATCAAGGATTTCTGTAACAGTGGGTCTTGCTTCAAACAGAGGGTTCAAATTTTCTGAAACTTATTTCTTTAGGGACACCAAAAAGCAGAATAGGATGGGGTTGGGTTAAAGTATGTTATACATGTATTTTGTAACATTTACCAACAAGTGCCCGCATGCAGGTAATTCTCAGCTGTAAGGCGCTTGATTAATACCGATAGTCCAATAAAGGGCAACATTCGTAAAAAATATGGCATTATCCCCCTTTATTGTATACCCTTACAGAAATACAAAGTTTGCTGCAAATTTGCAGCAAATTTGCCGCAAACTAATCTGTTTGCAAGAACAATTAGCAGCAACTTAACATGTGTTTGCAGCAGAAAATCCATTTGCTGCAAACATTCTGCAAACTCCTTAGATAAAAAAATATGTTCCTGCAAACTTTTCGCAAACAGGAAGTTTGCAGTAAGTTTGCGAGAAACATTTTTTCATTAGTTAGATCATGCACTTAGAAGGAAGTTTGCAAGAAGATGAACTTTGAAAAAAATCTTTTTCATCCCAACTGTAAACAGCTATTTTGAGTCATTATTAACCCTGCCCATGCTTATCTAAGTATTTTCTGCTGTAGGCCTACATAAGGCTTTAGCAGACAGTATAGACTAAGATCAGCCTGAATATATGTGCATTCTGATGTAAGCATACACTGTATCTAAGTGTGAAAATACTGGTGGAAGAAAATTTACTAAGAATTTTTTTCTAATTATATCATCCAGTCCCTTCATTATACCGGTACCTAAAATAGTGTTTACAGCAGCCGAATACTCCATTTTTAAACTAATATATATCATTTTCATTAAATATTATTAAAGATATATGAATTTTTGTGCACATGCTCAAAGAAGCTAACTGTAAATAATTCAAAAGCCATCCAAAACATGAAAAGATACCATCTTGGTAAAGTATAAAGTGAATATTAAAATAGAAGGTCAGATCATTCAGCAGAGGTTCAACACAGAAAACATTGCTATATGGTTAAGGAATATTCATTCTAAATTCCGAAAATTCATAAACCGGAAAAGTCAGCCTACCCAGGTAGTGTATTCCCTCCCCAAGTTGAAACTTTTCACCCTCCTGACATGGTTCTATTTTGCTTAACAGCTCACATATATAAATTTAACTACTTCATCATTGCTGCAAACTTGCTGCAAACTGTTTGCAAAAACAGTTTTTGCTGCAAATTTGCTGCAAACAGTTGAAGCAAACTGTTTGTGGCTACTGTTTGCAGCTACTGTTTGCAGCAAATTTGCAGCAAACTGTTCTCGCAAACAGTATGCAGCAAGTTTGCGGCAGATTAGAAGCCACATTAAGTTTATCATTATAAAAAGAGATCATCTCAACCATCTGCCTCAGTGGTCCAGTGGTTGAGCGTAGCACTTAAAAAGATATGGTTTATCAATTTCTACTTAGATAGGGTAAAAATGTAGTAATCTAAGGTAAAGTTGAAGGTCAGCACAGGTCTACTCTGACAAATGAATATAGAATCATGAAGTTTGAGAAAGAAATCTCAGATTTACATATTAATAAAATATTTTTTGTGACCTTAACTAGAAAACCCCGGTTCAAGTCCTGCAGACTCCACTATTTTTTTTTTTTTATTATTAAAAACCTTCAGAAACCAAAACATTGCACATAAAAACATTTATGACCCATGGATTACAAAAGAAACTTTTTAGAAATGGAAAAATACCTCATTTATAGTAAGAAAGTTGTTGAAAAGATTGTTTGTGGGGTGTTTGCAGAATGTTTGCCACAAGGTTGGAGAGAGTTTGCGAGAACAGTTTGCTGCAAGTTTGCGGCAAACTGTTTGCAGGAAAGCTCATTTGCATACAAAAAATGAATTTGCAGCAAATTTGCTGCAAACATTTGCTGCAAATTTGCAGCAAATTTGCCGCAAATGTTTGCAAGAGGCAATATATTTTGGTAAGGGTAGTGAACTGAACATACATTCCAAACCTCGAATGAATGCCTTCAGTTCTAGAAGAGATTTATGATACATTAAATGTGTTTGACAATATAAAGGCAGAAACAGCATAGAATTATCTATTTTACAACTTGGCTAATATTGTTTTTTACCAATGAATAGACCTCCCTTTCTCAATAAAGAGAACATTTATTAATATGAACAACATGTATTAAATATTAAAAGGAGGTTAATTCATGATTGGAAATGATGCAAAGAGTGTTTAGAATTACACAAGTTTCATGTGTATATTATCTTTGATTATTTTCTTTCATATTTTGGTAATGACAAACTACCAATTTAGCTGGTAATAAAATCTAACCTTATTTGCTAGTTTAATATTCAGTTCATCTGTCACAGCTTCGTTGATGTCCTTATCAAACCGCCATGGTGGTATACGGACTGTATCCTTCATTTCAGTCAAAACAAACATTCTCTGGGTAGTCTTTGTAATCCCTTGATAGGATAGAAAGGAATGATAAAAAAAGTCTCTTATTTGTTTGTTTGAATGGGGGTTTTACGCTGCTTTCAACAATCTTTCAGTTATATTGCAGCCTCTGGAACACCGAACAATGGATTCCTGGTATTTCTCACACCAGTACCAGCATCACATCCTTTCCTAGCCTCCAGCTGCTATCTCACATAGGTCTACAATTATCAACCAATTGGTGGGAGACAAAATTAATAGTCAGAAAGGATGAGTGCCACGGGATCGAACCCAGGACCTCTAGATTGAGAGTCCAACGCACTTCCTACTGTGTTTTGATGGCGGCAAAAATGTCTCTTAAGGGGTTTAAGTTTGGACTTCAACAAAATGGGGTCTAAAAGACTCAATAGTTAGGCTCTTAAGGGTCCCTTCAGTAAGTTTGGGGGTCCATGCTTAAAATATAGACTATTTTTAAGCTATAAACTTATTTTTATTTGAATTTAGAATTATTTCCTGGTAAAAGATAAAGAAAGTATTGGACATTTATTGACTATTTTGCGTTCAACTTCAGGAAAGAACAGTCTTCAATTGTTTTCTGAAGCTGATACCAAGAGAGTCTATTGGACTCACATCAAATAGTTATGAGGGTCCTGGCTACTAATTTTTGCGTCTCATATGCGCAAAACCTGCGTCCCTTAAAACCCTTTGTCTCTTATCATGTCAACAACAAGAGAACCATGATGGTCCTATGAACCCCACCTGAATATGATAGTTCTAGTCTTTATATTAAAAAGAAAGAGATAGTATTAGCCCATTACCAGAGGACAATGTATTGGACTCTTCAAATTTAAAGAAGTTGCAGATGAAAACAGTTGAATGATTATCAAAAATTGCTTGTGGACAATCAAGTGATTGCTTTCAATAAATATGCTCTTGGGACAAGAAAGCCTCATACAGAATATAAGACTAATTGAACTTTTTAAGTGTGCTTTAGATCTTAGGACAAGAAAGCCTCATATAGAATATAAGACTAGCTGAACTTTTTAAGTGTGCCTTAGATCCTGCACTGTCTAAAATATTTGGGGTCATTGGCCTTTAATATGCAGGATGCCAAGGGCCTAAGCACAACATACCTTCTTCCTGAGTTTTATTAACTCTAATGTTATGTAACCCAATGAAAAAAAATTCACTCAGTCAGGATTCCAACTAGGGACTCCCATATCCAAGAGCAATGTTTTACCATGTTACTATAAAAAAGCTACTACGCTTGTACAGCAAGCAGTACAAACACAACTTATCAGGGTTTTCACTACAATACAAAAGCAAAGTGTCAATGTCTGTTAGGTCAAAATTTCCAAGAGTCAAAATTGTGTATTCCCTTCTCAAAGCCTCACCCCCCCCCTCCAAACACACACACACAAAAAAGGAAACTCAAATTTTAAATGAGAAACATATAAATAGATGTATTAGAATATATGATAAAACACAAAAGACCTAAGAGGGCCAGTTTCGCTCCACAAGCACTTAATGCATAACAGAAAAAAATGCTAAAAAATAGCATTTTAAATGGTGGACATGTAACCCTAGAGGGGGACGGGTTACCCCCGGGGTAACCTGTCCCCAGGGGTAATCTGTCCCTGGGGACAGATTACCAAGAGCAACACCTTACACTGCTACATTGGGTCAGACAAAAACCCAGCTACAATCAACACCCTCCCCCTGATAATTAAGATTCTTCCACAAATGTATGGTATTCAACATCATTAACCATCATGTCATATAACCAAACCTCAAGAGGGTGAAAATCCCTGGTAAGTATTAGAACTCTGTTAGGATTCAATCTGGTGACCTCTCTATCCTAGCAATTGCTCTAACATGTTGCTATAAAACCTAGGTTGTATAGTAAAGGGGTACAAACACCCCATATACAAAAACCAGCTACAGTTATGATTCAACTAGTTTACAAGTCGAAAAAGAATATCGTAGTCATACCCAGGCTACATTTTTAAATGTATAATATGGCCCCTGGAAATATATTCATTTTCCCAAACACAAAGAAACAAGGATTTCCTGATATCTTTAGGACGTGAATTGAGAAACTGTTGCCTCTTAAGGTTCATGTAAAGTGTTTGAGACTCAATTTTAAGGGCATTCATTTGCCAAGAAAAAGCAGTATGTCCAGGAATATTATATATCAAAATGAAGCTATGTATGAGCACAAGCAGTTGAAAAACATAAGACTGTTATAACTATAGCGGTATAGCCAAAACATTGTGGAAAGGGGTCATTTTGTACAGAACAAGCAACTGCATGACTGTTGGATAAAATTGGCTCATATTTTAACAAAGTCTAGCCTAAAGTACCATCCAGGTAGTGCTACAACCATTGGTATAAAACCCGGCCCCAAAACGTAGTTATGCAAGCAATTTATTTTCACTTATTTTATAAACACATATGTCCGGTCTGACTATTTACCCCGGGAACCCCGGGAAACCCCGGGAACTCAGAATTACCCCGGGAAGCCTATATATACATCAACATGTATCTTGTATCAATAATTTCTATCACTGATTTAAAAAAAACACAATTTTTTATAATTCATAATAAAACTTCAATGTTCTACATGAAAGTTATACGAAAAAGGTTATGTTTAAATAACCTTCTCGTACCCCGGGAATCCCCATCAGTGTACAAAGGCCACTAGGATATTCTTCATCACAATGTTAATAGGAATTAGCCTAGTTTATAAGTCATTAAACGGAGACATATCTTTGGATGTAGAAATCCTTGATTCTTAAAAAGTATGGACTGAAATACCCCTGGTCCCGAAGTTAACATATGTATCATGTTCCCATGGTATTTCCTGAATGAAGGTCCCATTATGTTGACAGACAAGTGTAGAATTGTTTTGTACTGTAACGAAGTTTTGCTCGACGACGAATCAGTCGTCATTCAGTCTGCAATCCTTCCTTTAGAGCTTCGGCTTCCACGGACAGAAAAGTACTACCTCTGAGAAGATAAGTATCGTATTTGGGCTATACCTTCGTATAGACCAATACATTTCTCGTTAATATGTGACTAATTACCACGGGACTCTTATGTCCCCTGTGTGTATACAAAAAATGACTACTTACCCCGGGAATTGCATACGCAGGCGAGAGAAAATGCGATAACGATAACTCGTGTATTTATTCTTATTCATATTTAAGGTTTTTTTTAAAGAAAATTGGACCTTTTTTACCAATAATGATTAATTGTACTTAATTCGGTGCTTATTCCTATGAATGTTTAGGATTAATCTAGGTCATATTGATAAACTCTCCCGGGGTAACTATGAACAACAGCCATTCGTCGGATACATAGCTTCCCGGGGTAATTCTCTTAGAAGCGCACAATACTCTGATTTTCGAATTTTTTGCAATGAAGAAAAAATTGAATAACTTAAGTGTACAAAAAGTCCGGGGTTAGAGTATATGCAAATACCAAAAGACGTTAGTCTGAATACAAAAGCGTTGATAGAATTACCCCGGGTTCCACAAAGTTTATTTTGCCAGCATTGCAAGATTCCCGGGGTAAAGGTTCAAAGCGATTTCAATGATGTGAAGCTTTAGGTCGAGCCCAAATGAGTTTATTTTTTTTTTTTAACATAAAGGAGATTCCCGGGGTAATTTCATGGCGTTTTCATTTGTGCTAGATTATCCCGGGTCCTGTCGAGGATGTGTTTAAATCATAGAATATATTCCCGGGGTAAGTGTGTAAGCGTTTTGAACAGTTTTGCTAGAAATACAACATATCCCGGTCATCAATTTAGTATTTCAATAATTGTGGTGATATTCCCAGGTTAAGTTACCAGCGGTTTCAGTGATGATAGAATTATTCCAGGTCCCATAAAATTGGCGATACCACTTTAGAAAATCTTCCCGGGGTAGGTTCATAGTGATTTCATTGATGCAATGATGCCTTATATTTGGTGTTTACATAATTGAAATGATTCCCGGGGTATTGTTAATTGAGATAAGATACTGTTAATATAAACTTTGGCAAAACAAGTTCATTGTTGAAGACGTAGAAATTCTCCCGGTGTTAAAATTTAAAACGATTCTAATATTGATAGAATTACCCCGGGTCCCACTTAAAAATGTTGTAAAACCAGGAGAAAACGTCATGCGTTCTTCGTAAATAAGTGGCAATACATGAGTATATTGAAATCTTTTTCAATCAAAAGAGATATTTTCATTAATCACTCGTTCAAAGTGCATTTTATAGGACAAACATATCCTTTGTATAATAATATTGGGTTTCCCGGGGTAATTCCGAGTTCCCGGGGTTCCCGGGGTAAATAGTAAGACCCCACATATGTCATATGGGTAGTTTCAAAAAAAATGAGGCAAAAGTGTGAAATTAGGGGTCAGAAATGAAGTTGGTTTGACATCAATATTTTTCTTTTCACTTTAAAGGGGACATACCCAATTTCAAGATTCCTAATGGTTTTAGTTTAATTCCTTACTATATTTCTTTAATTCAACTTTTTATTCATATAAATTATTGAAAAATCTCTAAATTACTGAATATTTGGTAATGCAATTAATATGTTCCTGAGGCTTTACAAAATGCTATATTGAATTATACAATGACCAGAGACACTTTACTACTTAGAATTACACAAAAAACATGGGCAGGCCTATATTGTAAGAAAAAAATTCAACATTTTACTTCCAATTAATGCAGATAATTTAAGACCTGGTTCAAAAAAGTTCTTATTGTGCAGTCCCTGTTTTATATAATAATACAACATTTTTCATAATAAACAACCATGAGTTGTTCAACATGCAGCAAAAACCTCCGCTTTGATATTATTTTCAGTTTTAAAGATATGGAGCATCAAAGTTTTGTGTAAAATTCAAAGAAAATGTTACACTCCTGTATATGTTTTTGTTTTATCCAAAGGTTAATGTTTTCCTCTATTTACGGGTAACAACATACTTTTATTTTGTTTTACTGATAAGAAACTAAATTCAGTTGATGAAATTCTAAGCTTTTTCTAATGTTCTTTTAAAAAAACAAGCCTTTTCATACAAACAGAAATACAAAATAATCTATTCACTGCATCAACCAAATTCACAGTTGCCCATATGACCTCATCATATTTGACAATGAATCGAAATAAGAGATAGAAATTTTAGGATGTAAGGTCAGATAAAAAAAAAAAAAGACATATTTTAGGTCAAAATAACATTTAAGATAGCTTGATAAAATGAGAGCAATATGTTACACTCCCGTTTTAAATGTTAAAGGTCCCATTTAATTCACTTGAAGTGGTTACATTGATTATTGAATTTTTTTCAATGAATTTAAAGATAGAAAAATATTAAATTGAATGAAATTGACCATTATTTATAGACTTCTGGAACAGAGTTGTCCTATAAATTCCATGATCCAGGTCAGCTTCTTTTGTACATGTACAATGGATCTTGGACATTTTTAGTTAAAGTTTAACTTAGCAATATAAGAATTAAGTGGCTCAAGCCCCTGAAAAAATATGTGTTAGCTTGAGAACTCTTTAAATGATTTCTTTACAATTCATAAAAAATTAGGAACACTACACAACAAATATATCTGCTGTTACGTGTTTTTCTTTTGTTTTAAAAAAAAAAGTTGATTTTTTTTCAAAATTAATCTACTTTTCATTGTATTTATTTAGCAATATTTATGAACCTCTGAGGGCCCTAAAATTTGTATTTTATGTATGATTCAATTGTTGACATTATATTTATTTTCTTAGAAAAAGCATTCTAGAAATTATTTGAGTAAAACTGATACAAAAAAAAACAGGAGTGTAACACTATTTGCATGAATTTCTTTAGAATTCTGTCCTCAGCATTGTTTACACCAAAGTGTAAATTATTGTTATTAAACTATTATCAGAGCAAAAGTTTATACTTAGGGCAGACTACCAACATATTAGACTTGCATGTGGGTGAATGTACAGTACAAGAATTACTCTACTGTTTTGCATTTCAAATCAGTGACTTTTTGTAAAACAAACTATACTTTAGTATGAGCAGTAATATTTTGCATAACATACTAAAGTTATCTATACTTATTTGCTTGCAGTCAGTTGACTTATATATATATTAGACCTTTGGTCATCTTGTATCTAATACAACCCATGATTTACAGGAGTGTAACATTTCTGATGAAAATAAGAATTCTGAGAATACTTAACATGAATTTTACAGATTTCCTGTGCCATTATTTCAGGAACACCGATGTCTAAAGGTTGTCATAAGCAAAGAGCATCACAGTGCTAGGAGTCACATACTTATCTGATGTGATCAAAAATGAAACAGGAGTGTAACACTAGATTTGAATTTTGAATGCCATATATATTTACTAAAAAACTTTGAGTTAATCTGAACTGCTTGATCTCTTAATGCTTCATATTAAATTATCCTTCAGGCCTAATTTCTCTGCATTATATTTAGGGTTACTCAGAATTTTCATTTTCTTACTCTGTCTTTTGAGAATTTGGACTCTGGGTATTGTTTGAGACACAAGAAGATGACATAAATTAGACAATAATGCTCTTTTCATTATAGGTAATGTTGTACTTAACTCATCCATGTCAAGCTTAAGTTAGAACTGTCCATATATAATCTGATATATAATCTGTTAAGTATTAAACTGTTAATCTTTAGAATAATGTTTTTAATACAGGAGTGTAACACTTTCTGTATCAATTTATGAATTACTCTTGTTATCTGTTTAAACTGCAACAGCTCTCTTTTTTTAACATAGTGTTGCCCTACAGATGTACATTTAAAAATATTAATTATTTGAATTAAATACTTTTGTTTATTCATGTTCAAATTTAGAAACATTTACAATATAAGAACTCTTGTTCACTAAATGTTATGCGGATTAAGAAAATCGGTGAATTTAATGAAATAAAAAATTATCAAAATTTGAAAAAAAACTAATCTCTCCCTAAATATTGAAACTTCAATCTGTAACAATGATAAATTCAAGTTTTTGTAAGCAATATATAGGTGACATCCTAAATTCAAATCTAGTGTTACACTCCTGTTTTCATTTGTGATCACATCTGAAAAATATGTGACTCCTGGCACTGCAACACTCGTCACAGGCGTCAACTTTGGCATGTTTCCTCTTAAAATAAATGCAGAGAATATGAATATTGGGTTGAATATACTCAGAATATTGATTTGTGTCAAAAATGTTACACTCCTGTTAATCATGGGTTGTATAAGATATGGCATCACCAAATGTATTGTATGACATGCACACTTATGAGGAATACAGTTAACACTTCCTAAAACTTAAGTTAGCTGGTTGTAAACTAGTAAGTAAAGAAAATTCTAGTATTTCATGCAAAATTCTATAGATCAATCCAAAGTATTGTTCATTTCAAGGAAAAACTCGCTGATCAGTGATGCAAAACAAATGAGGATTTCATATTCTATACATTCATCCATACAAATGTTTTATATTGAAAGTTTCTCGTTAGATATCAAAATTTATTTTGGTAAATGTTTACAAACTTAATACTTTGAGGTTAAGTAACAATTCATTCCTGAAAAATGACTTCTTGAAAAAATTCACACAGAAAGTGTTTCACTCCTGTTTTTTTCAACACTTTTTCTGCAACCATTTCTAGATCGTTCGTTCAAAACAATGAATTTTTTACCATCAATTGAACCATGTAGAAATACAAATTTTAGGACAAAAAAATTGTTTGAATATAGGTTTACAACATATTTAGAAGTAGATTTTGAAAAACCCTCATTTTTTTTGAAACTACCCATATATGCCATTCTAATTTTGTAAATGTGTAGATCTTTTTATGGTATGGTGTGTTATCACAACATAAATAGACATTAATTGTTTATATACCTGTAAGGTTGTTTAGCAATATATCAATTTCTATTTCACAGAATGATAAATATATGGTAATATTGTAGATCATTGAATTAAAAAAACTATAATTTGAAATAAATCGCAGAAAATATTTCACAATATTATGGTGTGATGTTGCACCATACCTTGCATCTATTTTGAAAACAGACCAAACCGGTTTGACATGTATGTTGACAAAATAAATGGAAATTGATTGTTTCAAAAGAGCCTTTTGAGACTGAGTTTTATATCTAAGGTTGTAGCACTACCTGGATGGTACTTCAGACTGTACTTTGTTAAAATACGGGGCAATTTTATGCAACAGTCATGCAGTTGCTTGTTCTGTACAAAATGACCCTTTTCCACAATGTTTTGGCTATACCGCTATAGATATGGCGGTCTTATGTTGCCTAACTGCTAGTGCTCAAGAATAGCTTCATTTTGATATATGATATACCTGGACATACTGCTTTTTCTTGGCTAATGAAGTGCCCTAAATATTTGGTCTTAAACACTTTACATGAACCTTTTAAAGTTTATGTTACCTTTGATCAGAACAAAAAAGTTTCTGTGCACAACCAATTTGCCCTGACAACCTGAAGAAGACGCGATTTACGAAAAACAAGAGCTGTCACTGTAAGATGACAATGCCCCCGACACCGCTTTGATTTAGAAGTTATGGCCAATGTTAAAGTTTTTGGACGGAATGACGGACGGACGGACAGACGGACGGACGGACAAGTCAAATTTATGATGCCTCCCTATCGGGGGCATAAAAAACTTGTAAAAGCAATGTTCTTAAAAAGGGTATATTTCAAACTACATCGTTGATTTAAAGAATATTAAAGGCTATTCTTCCAGGAAAATGGGAAATTTGTGTTTCATCACTTCAATAGTGAGTCTCTTAGACGTCTATTTCTTACAACACCGTAAGAGCACTTTCGACTGTAATACTTCATTATACTTATATTACTGCTCTATGTTGAATATATCGCTGGTTCTTTTGAGATAAAAATCAGGTTGAAATCAGTTTTATACTTTCATTATATAGTTTCTCACCTATTTGCCACATTTACCTATTCTAATGGTCTATTTAACGCAAATAATAATTTTTAACCCCATCCTATTTTTTACATCGAAAGTAAAAGAACAACAACAACAAACATGGCTGTCATGCAGACGATTTTTATAACAATATTTTTATTTTCTTTATATTTTGGTTGCTACGGAATATTTAGAAAAGATATATTTTCAACTAAAACAGCCTACAAATGGGTATTTGACACTAACCAAGAAATTGAAGAAAATGCATGGATGAAGACAAAATTTGGCAAAAGCCAGTGCTCAGCTGTGAATGCTCAGGTATTTTTTAGACATGGTGCTCGATATCCAGGCATCAAAGACATCAAAAAGATGTCAAAGCTACACTCAAAGCTCCTTTTGTCTGTAACAAATCAAGAAGTGTTGTCAGTTTTAAAAAGATGGGAGAACCAATTTCCAGAAGAGTCAGAGAAGCTTTTAGTTGATGAAGGAGAGGATGAGCATTATTTGCTGGGTCAAAGATATGGAACTCGCTTAAAAGATTTATTTGGTGGTCATGTTGAAAATGCAAAATTTATTTCATCTAGTAAAGAGCGTTGTAAAGACAGTGCAGCTGCTTTCTATGAAGGACTAACAGAAGAAGTCTTGGAAGAAGCAAAGGATAATTTAGTTCCTGATATAAATGACAAAATCTTAAGGTTCCATGAGTCATGCAAAAAGTACATTCGTGCTGTTGAAACAAACAAAACCTTCAATTCGGAATTTAAGGATTTCAAAACCAGTCCAGAAATGTTGCAAGTTGCAGAAAATGTAAAACAACGAATGGGCATTCAACATGCAGATATAGATGCAGGTAATTTATTTCCAAGTGTCACTCAAAGGAATTGTATAAAAAAAATGGGTCAATGGTTCAATTTATGAGTCGAATATTTCTCTTAAGGTTAAAATGCTTTACTTTAAGGTGGTTTCTCCCCCTTTTTTTATTAATTAAAAATTAACTGTGAAAACTGTATATCTAAAGGGTAAGACTTGACCATGAAAAAAGTTCTTCAAGAATAGCAACTTTTTTCAAAGTAATGATAATTTTGATGTTTCGATACTTATTACAGTCCTAGATTAATCAACCCTTATCATTTCACTCTGAGCATTACATTTTAGATTCACTTATTGTTTCAGTGTCTCTTAGTTAGATTTGCAATATTGTCAGTATTACTCATTTGGTATAGTCATTAACTAACAAGTCCATATCTTATGTGTTTTTGTGTGTGGAGTTGTTTTTTTTTTTTTGTATTTTTTTTTTAATTTCATCAACAAGATCTTTGCAAATACAGATTTATGTTTGATGATTGATGAACAGAAAGTTTCGAAAAAGACTAAGATCATAACGATAAAGAATTCACATGTATACACCCAGTTTTAGTTTGAGGCATCTTTGCCATATTTTCATTTTTAAAAGGGAAACTTCAAAAGTTGAAACAGATGAGTTCAACAGATTCAGGATTTGCCAAGGGTTCCTTTTTGCAACAAGCCTGCATGACTTGCTGGTTCTAATTTCTACAGGTCCTCAACTATTGATTACACATGGTGCTGATCCTCGTAAGAAACTTAAGCAATATATCAAAATTTCATGGTCTTTAGAGTCATAAAGAAAAGCAAACTTTTGGAAGGAAAACCATGTGGGAAAAGAAGAAATTTGCTTTTCACAAGCAATTTCTTTTTTTTTTCCCAAAATTATTTTCTTTAGGACATGAAAATCTGAATATGTGGGGAACAGCAAATTTATATATCACATCTGCAAGGGCCAGGATTACAGCTGAACAATCACTAAAGGCCCAGAGGACCTACAACATTGCAGCTACTACCAGTCCTCCCTTAAAAGGATCTTCTATAAACTTCACAGTGTTTATCAAAAGCTGTTTGAATATATAGTTTGTACTATGTTTTAATTGTATATTCCAAAATATCACCCTATATTATTTTAATTGTGAAATTTTAGCTAGAGAGAAAATTTATATTATGTTCTTGGTCAGAAAATTTCGATTTGGTCAGTCAGAACTTGTCAAGCTGTCTGATTTAATGTCTGACAGGATTTTAGACTCGTTCACCAGGTATGAACATGTAGGGTGAGGCACCTGCATTCATTTACATGTACCTAGCCAGTTTTTATACTAAGTCCTTCCAGACTCTACTTCAATGGACAACCCTCCAATCCCCAAAATGAAAAGCTCCCAGACAAAGCTCTTCTGATCACCATTTTCTAGCTCTATAGTTATTGTGACATGATCAGGCAAAAAGACTAGCAGGAGCCCAGTCGCCCATGGCCCCTAGATTTTTTGGCTGGGCCCCTAAACTTCTAGAGAAAATGACCATACCCCTAATGTTAAATATTGAAATTTGGCAGTCTCGGCCCCTTGGTAAAATTTTTTAGTCTTTTTCCCTGATGATTCTTTTGAAGGCCTAAATTACCAGTAATAAAGATGATATTCCAATTTTTGTGTACTGTAGATTTTATTTGGGCTAATATAGGTGTACAGAAATACAAAATTCACTTTAATAAAGTGGGTTGTGGTATCATTTAAAGAAATTGCTATTTATTCCTGAAAACTGTGGTTAGTACATGAATAGCTACAGCATACAATCTAATTCAAGGGATAAATAAAGTTTTCAAGTACATTTCATGTATGAAGTTTGATTTAAACCACATTCTTTATTTATATAAACTTGCTTTGATTTTTTTTAGTCCCCATTTTTTTTATGCACATAGTCTATTACATATTATGCTTTCATTTTGTAGGAGAGTTGAAGCTCATAAATTTCCTCTGTACATTTGAAATAATCATCCTTGGTCAAGATGATTGGTGCCAGTTTCTCAATGATACAGACAGAGAAGTCTTGGAATACCATAGTGATATGAAGGTATGATTTTATAATAAACAATATACAGTATTGGCTCTAAAGTATATGAACAGACAGATCCAAGCAAACATTGAAGACCCAGCAAAACTACATATAGAGGGGGTATTTTGGATTTCAAATATAAATATTTCACTAGTCCTTGCTCAAACCCTATTTTGTGGATACTCATTTGAATTGTCTCAATTAGACAATTCAAATGAGTACCCACATCAGAGCTATCCCCTCATATCTGTACCTATGCCCAGATAAAATTGCTCCTCAAGGAGCAGTTTGATTAGCGTCTGCATTGTTTGCCTTTCACTTAAGACTCAATTTTGATACAAAAAATGTTTCGATTCCACGCTCTAAATGTTGGAGTGCGATAATTGTCTCTAAGTGTACAGACAGACAGCTTCAAGCAAACATTGAAGTGCCCAGATAAGATTGCTCCTCAAGTCTGCAATTTTTGCCTTTAACAATCATCTCTAACTTTACAGACAGACAGTTTTGGGCAAACTTTGAAGACCCACCTAAGATTGCTCCTAAAGTCTGCCATTTTTACGCTTTTCGCAATCATCTCTAAGTGTACAGACAGACAGTTTTGAGCAAAAATGGCAGATCCTGATGAGATTGCTCCCCAAGTCTGCAATTTTTGTCTTGCACTTAGCCTCATTTGGATGCATAAACATGTTGCCATTTAACTTTTCTAACAATTTTAGAACAGTAATTGCCTGTCTGAAATCTAAGGGTTATTATTGTACTTCTTTGATTGTAATGTCTTGTGAAGCAAATTGTTGATATTTTCACCAATTGCTAGATTTCAAAATTTTAGATTTGTCAAAATTTAACAATGTTATTGAAGATGGTTTCAAAGTAATGAAATCTTATAAATCTTTGTTTTTCTTGAAAGACAATTGAATCATTGTGAAAATCAAAATTAAGGAACTTCAATAATTTCTCTATTTTTTGCAAAAAATATCTAATAATTTTTATGAGGGGCATCAAAAATTACAATCATGTGTAAATGAGTCAAAAGACCTCACTTAATTTTACCATATGTATAGTAAGGGGCAGGAATTGAATAATGGGTTGATTCTAGTTTATTTCCATAAAGTAAAGATAATATTTGATACCTGAATCAAATATAGTATTTACACACAAAGGCACAATAAACAAAAAGGAGTTTAAAAGTACATAAAACTTACAAGGACATAAGTCACACCGTACAACCGGTTGCAGCGATGACGGGTGAGAGTCAACTACGACAGCACCGGAACATTATGCCGAGGAGACGGTAGGTCAAATAAATTTATTCGTGTAAATAAATGATTGAAGCTCTGGTATTCTAGAGCAGATAAATGATCGTGTAAGTGTTCAGCGCTTCTAAAGAATCGACCTACTATCTCCTCAGCATAATGTTCCGGTTCTGATGTAGTTGACTCGCACACGTCATAGCCGCAACCGGTTGTACGGTGTGTAAGTGTTACGTATATTGGCTCATAATTAATGTGCTATGAACTTATGATCTTATATTTTTGCATTCAAATTTTCCCAGCAATACTGGAGAAAAGCTTATGGCCATGAAATAATGGGGAAGATGGCATGCCCACTGGTACAACACATATTTAACAATTTAGATGTAGCAGTAAGAACTCAATTGAACAACATGAACAGACGGTAAGGCAGTGTGAGAAGGTTTTACATTTTCTAAAAGTGAGAGCAAACATGCTTGAAAAATGTATTTCATTTTAACCCTTGTCATGCTGAGCCCAGACTATTTCTGTTTTGGCTGGAGGTATAGACAAATATCAGCCAGCACAAATATGCAGTCTGATCTGAGTCTATACCACCTGATTTTCATGTTTAAAATATAACAGGTTAAGAATTTTTATAATAGATACTGCTCAACAATTATTGCATCCAGTACTTTGACTCTTATGTCAAAAGCTCCATTGACCAAAGGCCACTGGGGCTACTATCATGGCGCTGTGTCCATCATGCATCTGTCCCTGCGTCTGGTTGTGAACTTTTTCTTTTTATATGGTTAGTCTGACCTTAATCTTCACCACCTGTTTAATTTGGGCAACTCTAAAATTGTGTCATCTTGTAATTGATTTTTAGCTCCACTGGCTGAAAGCCACTGGGGCTATTGTCATGGCGTTGTGTCTGTCGTGCTTCCGTCCGTGTGTGTGTGCGTGCGTGCGTGCGGTCGTAAACTTTTCTTTAAAAAATCTACTCCTCAGAAACTACTGGATGAATTTCAACCAAACTTCACAAGAATATCCTTGGATGACCCTCTTTCAAAGTTGTTCAAGAAATTTTGATCCAATGAAAAACATGGATTTTATGGGCGTGGCTAATTTCCAAATATGGTAAAAAGTGAGTTTTCTCAGATTCTAATCAATGGATACCAATTAAATTTTACATGAATGATCCTTGGGTGACCCTTAATCAGTCTACAAAAAATCATTGTGATCGGATGGAAAATATGCATTTTATGGGCAGAGGTCAATTCTCTATATGTTATATAGTAGAAACTTTGAAAATCATTTTCTCAGAATGTTACTGATGGATATCAACCAAATTTCACTGGAATGATCCTTGAGTGACTCTTTATCAGTCTACAAAATCGTTGTGATCGGATGGAAAATATGCATTTGATGGGCAGAGGTCATTTCTCTTTATGTTATATAATGGAAAATTTGAAAATCATTTTCCCAGAATCTAAGTTTTTGATATCAACCAAATTTCACTGGAATGATCCTTGAGTGACCCTTTATCAGTGTACCAAAAATTATTTTGATTGGATGAAAAATATGTATTTTATGGGCGGAGGTCAATTCTCTATATGTTAAAAAGTGGAAATTATGAAAATCATTTTCTCAGAATGTAACTGATGGATATCAATCAAACATTTTTGGTATGATCTTTGGGTGACCCATTATCATGCAGCCAAAAATTATTTTGATTTGATGAAAAATATGTCTTAAGAGTGGAGGTCATTTCTCTATTTGTTATATAGTTGAAACTTTGAAAATCATTTTCAACATCAGTAGAACCCCAAATATTTAAAAATCTAGTCAAACATTTATTTTTTTACAAGAATTTCAAGCCTGTGGAGCGACACAAGCCATTCATGGCTTTCTTGTTTAAAAGTATAGGATCAGTTTGAGATCTCATTTGAGACAAGCTGAATCAAGTCTAGAATTGAAATGTTGTTAAGGGAGCCATGGCAAGCTTAATTACTTTTTATGTTCCCCAAAGGGAGAGCATATAGCCGCCACTTTGTCTGTCTGTCCGTCCGTAATTCCATCCATCGGTCCCCAGCCATTTCTCCATAACCCTTGGGCCAAATCAAATGAAACTTACCATGTCAACTTCCTATGATATAGTGTTGATGCGTCTATGACATTTTTTGGATTTGAGGCCTCGTCACGGGAAAAGGGGACTTAGGGTAAAATACAGTTTTTCTCAAATTTCTCCTAGTCTTATGGTCAGAATTGAATGAAATTTCATATTTGAGTAGCAAATCAGATGACCTTGACTATAAACAATTTGAAATTTTCATAAAAATAAAAATATATTATGGAAAAAGGGGGCTAAATGTTTGTTACCTTTACCTAGGCTTGTAAAATACAGTTATTCTTTCATTTCTCCTAGTCTTATGTTCAGAATTTGATGAAATTTCACATTTGAGAAGAAATTGCCCTTCACCATAAACTATTTGAAATTTGTTTCTTAAAATATGTCATGCAAAAAGGGGGTTTAATGTTTGTTACCTTTATGTTAGCTGTATAAGATAACACCTTATTCGAGTCCTTGCAATGACCACGGAGAGAATATCTCCTAAAGTATAAAAGCTATCACCTTGAAACTTTATGTGTGGATAGACCTCACAGAGGAGAAGTGCATTGCACAAAAACTCAACTCTTGCTTGCATAATTTTGGAGTTATTGCCCTTTGTTATTTTTAAGTCGCCATTTGTCAAAATGAAAACTTCATAATCGATATCTTGATGTCAAAAGTAAATTTGAGTGGCAAAATTAGTACTCCGAGGATTCTACAAATTTTATTGGCTGCCATATTGGAAAGATTGACGTCCCAGACTTAAATATGAAAACAAAAACGGTACCGCTTTGTATTTCACTTCCACACAAATATTCGTTCAATGTATTTGATGAATTAATTAGTGCGGGGGCAATTTATATAAGAAAAAAAATTCTGATAGTGCTTGAGCCGAGGGCTTCCTTTGTATTGACCTAGTTTTATTTTGTAACCACTTTTATGATACTACGATTTTGATAATCCAGTACAAAACTTTTCAATTCTACACAATGTAGGTTAATATTGAACCGGTCAAGTAAAAATATTGTTGATAAGAATTCAATAGTGCTATAACATCGATGTCAAATCAGTCAGCTAGGTTAAATTGCTTTCGTTTTGAACTGAAGTGATAAGCTCGTGTTGGTTCTTTATTGGTTTTTTTTCCCCCAAAAATACGGCAGCCGTAATGACAAAATTTGAGTGTGGTTTGAGTGTGGTGTAACATACATATTGTCTCCTTTTAACCCTTTCCCAAACAAGACCAGGTTTGACATCCATTTATGAAATAGCTTGGGAAAACATTGAGACAAAAGAAGAAAATGCTGATAATCAGCTTTTTCTCCTTTTTATGCCCCCGATAGGTAGGCATATAGTTTTTGACTTGTCTGTCTGTCCATCTGTCATTCCACCCAAAAACTTTAACAATGCCCAAAAACTAAAACATTGGCTATAACTTCCTTATTACTTAACATATTCACTTCATATTTTAGTACAACGTTCCTTGGCACATTACCTTTTTGTAGGCACATACTTTGATGACCTTGACATCTGGATGACCTTGACCTTGTGACGATCAAAGTCCAAAAACTTTAACATTGGCAGTCACTTCCTTATTACTTAACATATCACTTCATATTTTAGTACAACATTCCTTGGCACATTACCTTTTTGAAGGCAAATACTTTGATGACCTTGACCCCTGGATGACCTTGACCTTATGATGATCAAAGCGGGTCGGGGGCATTTTCATCTTACATTGACAGCTCTTGTATCTCAATATTTTCTGAGGTATATTGTACATCCATTACACCTGCATTAACTTTTGTTTTGCTTTCTGCAGCATATTTTGAAGTGGACCACCCTTAAATGTTGTTGTTTGGGAAAGGGTTAATATAATATATTTTGTCGTCTGCAACTCTTTTCAAATTGTATCACCCTAAAATTTCGTCATTTGGTTAATTGTTGATAATCATAAACCTAAGTGCAATAAAACACTGGATGCTCAGAGAGGATGTGGTAATAGTCGTGGGAAATAGATGTGTAGGTGTTGCATCCATCACATTATGACAAACCTGTTAAAAGTGCTGTAAAACTACATTCTATCAATCAGATTCCACTTAGAATCTGCCAAACAGAACCCTTGAATTGATAGAAAAGGCTTAGAATCTGAAATTGAACAGCAAACTGAACAAAAGGAGCTTGTTATTCAGCTGTTTTAAGATCAGTAAGTGCTTGTTGTGAGCTATTGTGATCTCTTATCATCTGTTTGCCCATAAACAATACTGTCGGGTTATTCTTGTCTCAAAATCTGAGTTATTGATCACAAATAACCAAAGTTCCAAAATATCATGGTATCATCTTCATGGCGACTTTCAGGACCTTCTGTCCTCTGATTTATACTTAGATTTTGTCTAGAGCATATGTTCTTAAGTATAAAAGCTATCAACTTGAAACTTTATGGATGGATAGAACTACAACTCTTGCTTGCATAATCTTGGTGTTATTATCCTTTGTTATTTTTTATACTTAAATTTTGTCTGGAGCATATCTCCTAAAGTATAAAGCTTTCAACTTGAAACTTTATGTGTGGATAGATCTTATGGAGGAGAAGTGCAGTGCTTAAGAACTACAACTCTTGCTTGCACAATTTTGGAGTTATTGCCCCCGTTATTTTTAATACTTAGATTTTATAGGAGATAAATCTCTTACAGTGCAAAAGAATCCTTAATCTATTAGGCTTCAGTTTACTATCAAGCTTTTGTGGCGGAGGATGGCCATGTCCAACATGGCTCTTGTTTTTGTGACAATGCCTTATTAGGGGAGCATAATCCGTCTCTGACGGTTCATTGTCTATTCTAGATGTGGTTGAGATCAGCTTGTCTCAAAAAAAAATCGAGTTACAGATTCTTTTTCTGACATTTATGAATAACATTTTGTATGTGAAAAAAAAAATTTTGAAACGCTCTAATGAAAGAAATACTGCAAAAATGTGTGTCAGATGATATCATGATGACATCATTTAGAATGTGATCTTAATATGTAAGACAAGGATATCTACATGGCTGATTGTTATAGAACACAAGGGGAGCTATATGAGAATACAGTTTTCTTTACAGAATTTAACTGAATATCTTGAACTTTTTTAGCTGCTTGGCTATTCATAGAATGGTGGGGCTATTCCTGTCACCTGGGCATTGGCGTCAGCGTAATGCTTTGGTTAAGTTCTTACATGCAAATGTTTAAAATCACTGTTTCTAATAAAACTATAGCTTTGAAACTTTGCACAAACTTCTGTGACTATAATATCAGCCTCTAGACAAATTTTCATTACTTTGATATTGAATTTAGTGGAATTTTAACCCTTTTTGGACTTAAATATCTTGGTTAAGTTTTTATGTGCAACTGATGTATATCTGTAATATTTCTGTTTTTACTTAAGCTTTTGCTTGGAAACTGTGCACTTACTTCTGTGACCATAATATCAGCCTCTAGACAAAGATTCTTTTTTCTTGACTTCATTTAATTGAATTTTTCAATCTCAATATTGATTAGCTGTTACTATCCAGCACAAGGAATAGTCTAGCTTTGCTGTCCTGCAACAGCTCTTGTTAGCTCACCTGAGCACGAAGTGCTCAAGGTGAGCTAGTGGGATCGTAGAATGTCAGTTGTCAGTCGTGTGTCGTCCATAATTTCTTTAAACATCTTCTCCTCCTAAACCAGTGGGCCAATCTTGATGAAACTTGGCAGGGATATTCCTTGGGTCAAGCTCTACCAAAGTTGTTAACATAAATGAAATCCACCCTTAACTTTCCCTTTACCCTTAACAAAAAGGGTGAAAATATGAAAATCTTTAAAAATCTTCTTCTCTGAAACCAGAAGGCAGACAGCTTTCATATTTGGTATGTAGCATCATCTAGTGGGCCTCTACTAAGTTTGTTCATATCAAGACCCTTGTGTCATATTTGGGCTTTGCACAGGTGCATCCCTTTATCTCTTAAGAGCATGAAGGGTAAAAAAATGAAAATTTTCAAAAATCTTATTCTTTGAAACCAGAAGGCAGACAGCTTTCATATTTGGTATGTAGCATCATCTAGTGGACCTCTACCAAGTTTGTTCATATCAAGACCCTAGGATCATATTTGGGCTCCACCCGGGCGCAACCCTTTTTACATAGAATGGAAGAGCGAAAATCTTTTAAAATCTTCTTTAATCGAAACCAGAGGGCACACTGCTTTCATTTTTGGTATGTAGCATCATCTAGTGGGCCCCTACCAAGTTTGTTCATATCAAGACCCTTAGGTCATATTTGGGCTCCACCCTGGCACATCCGTTTCAGGTCATCTGAGCATGATGGGTTAAAATAGGAAAACCGTCAAAAATCTTCTTCTCTGAAACCAGAAGGCAGACAGCTTTCATATTTAGTATGTAGCATCATCTTATGGACCTCTTCCAAGTTTGTTCATATCAAGACCCTGGGGTCACATTTGGGGTCCACACGGGTGCATCCCTTTTTACATAGAATCAAAGAGCAAAAAAGGCATATCTGTCTTGCTCTTCGCTGAAAACGTTCCATGGTATTGATCTTAGGTAATTATCTTCTTTATGACATCTGCCTATCTAATTAATGTGTTGTCCCAGGGGTCAAAGAGACTCAGGTGAGCGATCTAGGACCATCTTGGTTCTCTTGTTTTCTTTTTCAGGGGTGATGTTGCAACTTTCTACTTTGGTCATGTTGAAACACTAGCACCCTTGTATGCATCTCTAGGTTTATTCAACGACTCATCACCATTAAAGGCTGACAGTTTCTCAAAGTTAAAAGATAGAACATTTAAATCCACTCACATTCTGCCCTTTTCTGCAAATCTTGCCATTGTTTTATACAAGTGTTCAGGGACAGAGAAAAGCTATGAACCAGACTTGGTGCTAAGGATGTTTGTGAATGAAAAGTCTATTAAAATTCCAGCCTGCAATGAATATCATTGCTTATACAAGACAGTACGGGAGTCCTACAAGGCCCATACAGATATGTGTGATTATTATAATGTGTGTAATCTGGTGCATGATGAACTTTGAAAAATTAATAGATAGAGGAAAATCGTTTGTTTCTGTTTAATATTGATTTATTTTTCATTTTGTGAACAACAAAAGCTATATTTTTAACAAAATATAGCTTTTGTTGTTCTCAAAATGAAATATAGTTATCAATCTTACATGGAAACTGAACAAAAAAAAAAAAATGTTTCTCTAATTGATAGATAAAAAAAAGTATGAATGATATTGGATAAGTTTAACTTAAAGCTGTCATTTCACTTTTGATGACATCATCATGAACATCATTAAACAAGTTATTAAACACTGAAAAACATGATGAACCAAACCTGGTGCTAAGGATGTTTATGAATGGAAAGCCTGTTAAAATTCCAGCTAGCAATGAATATCATTGTTAATAGATAGAGGATAATGTTGTTTTTCTTCAGTGTTATATTGATCTAATCTTTCATTTTGTTAACAGCAAAAGCTATATATTTGACAGGTGGAGGATCCACTCATGAAAGTATAGCTTTTATTTTTCACAAAATGAAATATCAATTGTTCTTACTAGAAAAACAAACCTTTATTCTATTTTTTTAATGCAAAATTGAGACAAAATGTGAACATTTGGGGCAAATTATCTTTCAGCGCATAATTTTGAAGTTGATTACTATGCAACTGCATGATGACATCACTTTTTAAGCTCAGCTAAGATAATGCCAGATAGGGTGAAATGAAAGAAAGTACCGGTAGGATATAAGTTTTTGATAATTTCACTGGTTTGGTGTTGAGATTTAGCAGTGAGTTTATCAACTGGTAATCTACTGTTATTTCTTTATAACCCATCAAAAAGCATTTAAGAAATCTCAATAATCAACCATGACATTGAGAAAAAAAGGTTTTTTTCTATCCCAATCCAGTTCTTGAAATTTTAGACTAATCAAAATTAAAAGAGGCTGTAGGTGACATTGAAAAGTAGATGCAATTCCACACCCCTGTGCAATTTGAAATGGAACTATCTTTTGTGATAGAAAATATTGAAACAGAGAAATTCATTGTTACAACCAAAGTGGTCCTGATTTTAGATTACTTCACGGAATAATGTTTATGAAAAACTCTGGTTGCCATGGTTGCCTTGAAATATCTTTTTCTCTCTTTTGCTGATAATGTAACTTAGTCAAGGTCTGCCAGCATTTATTTAGAAATTGTCAAGCCTGCTTGCATTGACTGAGACAGCTCAGTGTATGAGCATTAGTGTATCAATCCATTTGTCCATCTGTCTGTCTGGATGGATTTTGATAAACCGTAAAAGTTCTAATAGAGTACATTCCTCTAATATGATCCCATTTTCTTCTTCGTATGTCAAGATTGGAAAGCTTCAAGCCTCTAATAAGCCCTAAATCCCATAAGATCAATTGCACTATGATTTCAATGGAGGTTAAATGTAACTTTTCCCAACCAAATGTTAGGCTTTTGTGTCAATTCAATCCTTGATTAATTGAAAGTTTTTATTTGATTTTCCAAGTGTACTTTACCCTTGATTATTCATTATGCCTATATTCAATACTGGAGATTTCCAGTTTTAAGAGTTGAAGAATAGCTTATTATGCAGTCATAATTTTGGCTATTTTCTATGTCTTAACAACTGTAACTTCTGATAATACCCCAGTCCCTTCTAATAATAAACATAATGGTTCTAATAAACCCCTGGGGTTTAATTAGAGTTTATACGGTAACTTGGCACAAATATTCTCAATCAAAAGTAAATTTGCAGTTGGAAAAAATGTTCAGATAGCTTGAATGTCAAGTTACAACTCAAGACCACCACTTAGTAAAGAAGACATAGCTTTTGGGAGGGGGCGTGACGTCGTCAAAGGTATAAGTTATATAACTGCACATTGGTAAGAGAGTAATCCTATAACTGGCATTTATAACAAATTTATTCACGGAGCCGGTGTGAAAGAGTAGAAGATGCTGTTCATACAATTTTTTGTTGTTGTCGACCATGAAAATTGTTAAAAGATAACCTTATATCCAAGTCGAAAATAATTGCGCTCTGCTGATCCAAAGGAAAAAATACTTGGAAACAAAAGTTTGCTTGCTAGGAGAAACATTCATAATCCCATTCTTTGAATCTTGTGTAAGAGATTTTTAGCATTTTTTACACTTAAATTTTGTGTGTCAAACAAGTTTAGAGTCATTCGGCCCGGATCACTTTACATTTGTTTTTGTTTCGCTGAACGGCTGCTAAAATGCCTAGATGGTATACACGACTGCCTTTAACGCCTTCCCCGATTCCCGTGAGATAGAAAGACCTGCGTTCAGGATTACAAAACGGTGTTAATAGTTTGCCTGTTTTACCCCGCTTTGCTCACAAGCGCGCGTGCAAAGCGCGCGTGTGTGTGTGAAGTGATTTTTTATCCAATTGCGGAGTGTCTGCCTACGCTCGTAGAAAGACCGTGTATGGTCATTCTTCGTACTTCATCTGAGCTAACTCCGAAAATTTAACTATTCAATGAGTTACTGCATTAATTTTTGAAAAGGAATGTGGAACACAAATACATTGCACAATTACGTGGACTTTGAAGAAAAAAAACAAGCCTATGTTGCAAATGTGCGTAAATACGCACTTTGACATAAATCGGAGTTTTCTTTGTACGCCAAATATTTTACATTCACAAGTTTTTTTTACCTGTAAACACAAATGGCCTATTGCTTGCAAGCGCAAAATGACAGCTTTTGAAATCATGATCTAGAGTGATGAAATAATAATATTCGGACAAAAACACATAAAATATTCCAAATATATATATTAAGATTTTGCGCCCGTACGCAGATATTCCGAATTTGGATGAAATATTAACTCGACGGCGGCCATTTTCACTGTCAAGGTAGAAAGATACGAGTGCGAGATGCGTTTATTTATACCCCGCCTAAGCCTAGTTCACCTAGCGCCTACAGCGCTGAATTACGGACGTCGAAAACGTTTCGATTTTGATTAAAAAGTCATGGATCTTTACTTTTATAAAATGCAATGCCATGCGAAATTGAAGACACGACGAAAAAGCATCGCGTGGACGCCGCTCAGATACGTCTCGATGCAATGGTTTGCTTCTTAGTTTTGACGGCAATATCATATGGCCTACGTCAGATCCTTTTGGTGTGGCAAAAATCTTGATCTAGATGACAAATCTTTCTATCTCTGCTCCGGGATTGCGCGATTGCACGGACGCAGCTGATGCAAGGATTAGTATGACGACTGATATAGAAACCACTCGGGCACCGTGCGGCGATTTCGTGAACAGAAAAAAAAAATTTCAATGTTTAACAGCGTATTAGAACGGTTTAAAAAGATGAGAGGACAATTGGCTATGAAGCGCTTACCTGGGATATAGTTTGCGAATTGACTGAAATATGTATCCTAAATTTCATCTTTGTGTTTTAGTTCACTTAGCTTAGCAATCTGACCTAGATCCAAAACATTTTAGGCAAATTTATTGCCTCTAGAGGGCGCACAAGGTTTTTTTTTACTCTGTGATCTTGTTTTGGACCAAACTTGACCCTATGTCGAAACTCTTTAAGCAATCAGACGAACATTCTGGCTAAGTTTTAAAGCTGTAAGCAAATAGAAATGAACACAATAGTGCACATGAGATTTTTCTTGTTTAATAAAAGTCTTTCTCGTTTGACCATATGACAGTTTTTTACCCCATTTGACAAAATGTCTTGCTTGTCCAAGTATTCATGCAGACCTTCATTCAGTTTTGACATATTTAAGCCATAAATGTAGCTTCTAAAGTGCACAAGAGGTTTTTCTAAGATTTTCTATAAATTGTAGCTCAATGTAGCCTGTAGAGTGCGCACACGTGTTTCCTAAGATTTGAGAACTACCAGAGTTCCAAGGTTAGGTCTTGAAACCAATCAAAAACCCCGACACTGAAAACAAATATGGCAAAAGTAATTCTTTTGACTTGTCCAAATTTAGATCTTGAAAAACGACCTTGGCTAACAAAGCCCCCACATTGATATAACGGGGGAATATTGTTTTTATCCGTGTTCGATTGACTGTCTGTCAAGTTCTGCGTAAACTTAACTTGCGAACTAAGCCGCTTGAGTTTGCTGCATCTTCAACACTAATTGGCTAACAATGCCCATATTTGGATGAAGGTTCCTCCCATAGATACACATCAGTCAATGTCAGGGTCATAAATCAAGGTCAGTGTCTATCAACTAGGTCAAAAAATACCGTTTCGGGGGAAAAGGTATTTCTACTCATATTTCAAATGTTTTATGATCGAGGACATCTGGAATTTCAATTAATTCTTACCTTTAGAGAGACAGGGAATGAGAGAACAACTGTTTTTTACATTGAAGCCCCCTTTTCCATGATACAGCCTCAAATTCAGAAAATTAAAAAAAAGATGCCTTTGATGATTTAATTTATAAACCAAATGTTTACTAAGCGACCACTGGCTTTCTTTAACGACAGCGTTTCAAAAATGGTGTTCCCGTTAGTCCACGCTGAATTTACCTTTAACTGAACAGATGAACAAATCTTTTTTTTTACATCCGAGTTTATATATGTACAATAAGGACAAATAAATTGGAACATATGTAATAGGAATTTTAACACATCCGGTTATCCAAAACTGAAGATATAGTAAATATGTTCATGTTTCGAGGGATAGATTATGAACGAGTCCATTTTAGTCACCGAAGAAGTTAGGAGTCGATCGAATGCTGTAACTACAGTCACGCGAATCAGACCGCCAGCTAACACTTTCATTTTTTTATTAGCTCGGCTGTTTTCGGTTTAAACCCGAGGTATTGCTATAGCCTCCGTGTCGTCGTCGTCGTCGTCGTGCGAAAACTTTGACATTTTGTTATATCTGGTTCTACTGAAGGCATTCACTTGAAACTTGGCACACATGTTCACCATCAAAAGAGCAACCTATACTATCAAGGGGGATAGCTCTAGATGCATTTTGTGCAAATTATGCCCCTTTTTCGACTTAGATTTTTTCCCCACCATTCAGCACTCGACAGCCGAGCGTAGACATCCGTAGGCGGTGCTCTTGTTTAATTATTACATGTATTATTATTATTTGTTCAGAGGATGTTATTCAGAAAGCTTATGGGAATTGGTGAAACGGTTGCTCGGGCAACGGAAATCAGCATCCACAGCTTGTGTTTGAGACAAGCCGCTTTTGCAATGATTTCCGAAGCCAAGTGAAATGTTGAAGTCAGTTGACTGGTAAAGGAGTTAAAATCAAGAAAACGGACTATATCCCCTTTTTGCCTCCTTGTCCGAAAAGAGAAGACAAGGGTGGAATTGGGGAATTTATATTATTTACTAAATAGAACATTGTTTATTGGAACAGTTTACATTTCTTGGTCGATATATATTCAGTGCAGACATGTGTCTATAGCGTTTTTATTCTTAAGCACATGCGGTCTGGACCACTCAGAACTATCAGCAAGGGGAGGTCCAGCCACCATCTTACTATACATGTACATGTATTTGGAACGGTCCAGTCGCTGTATAACTTACTGAAAAGTTTTTTACCAAAATAAGCGTTATCATTTTTACCTTCAGACTCCGCAAATAAATCCCGTAAGCTAAATATGAGCCTGTGCGCGAGATTTCAACAATTTCAAATATGCGCAAAACAAAGACTCTGACCCTCATAGGTTAGAACATTTAAATATGAAAGACATGCGAAAAGGCTTAATATATTAACACATTGGCAAAAAGAAAACTTATTCAATGATAAGGCATGCATACAAAGCTAAAGAAAATGAAATAAAAATTGAGCAAAGCATAAAACTTATCACAAGTTGAAATCAGCATGTTTGGAAAAACTGAGTCTAGTTAGAATTAAAGCATTTAAGAAATACATAAAACATAAAAAAGCACTTTTTAAGCTCAGCTTAGATAATGCCAGATAGGGTGAAATGGAAGAAAGTAGGATATAAGTTTTTGATAATTTCACTGGTTTGGTGTTGAGATTTAGCAGTGAGTTTATCAACTGGTAATCTACTGTTATTTCTTTATAACCCATCAAAAAGCATTTAAGAAATCTCAATAATCAACCATGACATTGAGAAAAAAAGGGTTTTTTTCTATCCCAATCCAGTTCTTGAAATTTTAGACTAATCAAAATTTAAAGAGGCTGTAGGTGACATTGAAAAGTAGATGCAATTCCACACCCCTGTGCAATTTGAAATGGAACTATCTTTTGTGATAGAAAATATTGAAACAGAGAAATTCATTGTTACAACCAAAGTGGTCCTGATTTTAGATTACTTCATGGAATAATGTTTATGAAAAACTCTGGTTGCCATGATTGCCTTGAAATATCTTTTTCTCTCTTTTGCTGAAATGTAACTTAGTCAATGTCTGCCAGCATTCATTTAGAAATTGTCAAGCCTGCTTGCATTGACTGAGACAGCTCAGTGTATGAGCATTAGTGTATCAATCCATTTGTCCATCTGTCTGTCTGGACTATCTCAACGTAACACTTTAACCGTGCTACTGAATTACGGACGTCGAAAACGTTGCGATTTTGATTAAAAAGTCATGGATCTTTACTTTTTAAATTTCAATGCCATGCGAAATTGAAGACACGACGAAAAAGCATCGCGTGGACGCCGCTCAGATACGTCTCAATGCAATGGTTTGCTTCTTAGTTTTGACGGCAATATCATATGGCCTACGTCAGATCCTTTTGGTGTGGCAAAAAATCTTGATTTAGATGACAAATCTTTCTATCTCTGCTCCGGGATTGCGCGATTGCACGGACGCAGCTGATGCAAGGATTAGTATGACGACTGATATAGAAACCACTCGGGCACCGTGCGGCGATTTCGTGAACAGAAAAAAAAATTTTTTTTCAATGTTTAACAGCGTATTAGAACGGTTTAAAAAGATGAGAGGATCATTGGCTATGAAGCGCTTACCTGAGATATAGTTTGCGAATTGACTGAAATATGTATCCTAAATTTCATCTTTGTGTTTTAGTTCACTTAGCTTAGCAATCTGACCTAGATCCAAAACATTTTAGGCAAATTTATTGCCTCTAGAGGGCGCACAAGGTTTTTTTTCACTCTGTGATCTTGTTTTGGACCAAACTTGACCCTATGTCGAAACTCTTTAAGATAACAATCAGACGAACATTCTGGCTAAGTTTTAAAGCTGTAAGCAAATAGAAATGAACACAATAGTGCACATGAGATTTTTCTTGTTTAATAAAAGTCTTTCTCGTTTGACCATATGACAGTTTTTTACCCCATTTGACAAAATGTCTTGCTTGTCCAAGTATTCATGCAGACCTTCATTCAGTTTTGACATATTTAAGCCATAAATGTAGCTTCTAAAGTGCACAAGAGGTTTTTCTAAGATTTTTCTATAAATTGTAGCTCAATGTAGCCTGTAGAGTGCGCACACGTGTTTCCTAAGATTTGAGAACTACCAGAGTTCCAAGGTTAGGTCTTGAAACCAATCAAAAACCCCGACACTGAAAACAAATATGGCAAAAGTAATTCTTTTGACTTGTCCAAATTTAGATCTTGAAAAACGACCTTGGCTAACAAAGCCCCCACATTGATATAACGGGGGAATATTGTTTTTATCCGTGTTCGATTGACTGTCTGTCAAGTTCTGCGTAAACTTAACTTGCGAACTAAGCCGCTTGAGTTTGCTGCATCTTCAACACTAATTGGCTAACAATGCCCATATTTGGATGAAGGTTCCTCCCATTGATACACATCAGTCAATGTCAGGGTCATAAATCAAGGTCAGTGTCTATCAACTAGGTCAAAAAATACCGTTTCGGGGGAAAAGGTATTTCTACTCATATTTCAAATGTTTTATGGTCGAGGACATCTGGAATTTCAATTAATTCTTACCTTTAGAGAGACAGGGAATGAGAGAACAACTGTTTTTTACATTGAAGCCCCCTTTTCCATGATACAGCCTCAAATTCAGAAAATTAAAAAAAAGATGCCTTTGATGATTTAATTTATAAACCAAATGTTTACTAAGCGACCACTGGCTTTCTTTAACGACAGCGTTTCAAAAATGGTGTTCCCGTTAGTCCACGCTGAATTTACCTTTAACTGAACAGAAGAACAAATCTTTTTTTTTAAATCCGAGTTTATATAAGTACAATAAGGACAAATAAATTGGAACATATGTAATAGGAATTTTAACACATCCGGTTATCCAAAACTTAAGATATAGTAAATGTGGCCATGTTTCGAGGGATAGATTATGAACGAGTCCATTTTAGTCACCGAAGAAGTTAGGAGTCGATCGAATGCTGTAACTACAGTCACGCGAATCAGACCGCCAGCTAACACTTTCATTTTTTATTAGCTCGGCTGTTTTCGGTTAAAATCCCGAGGTATTGCTATAGCCTCCGTGTCGTCGTCGTTGTCGTCGTCGTCGTGCGAAAACTTTGACATTTTGTTATATCTCTGGTTCTACTGAAGGCATTCACTTGAAACTTGGCACACATGTTCACCATCAAAAGAGCAACCTATACTATCAAGGAGGATAGCTCTAGATGCATTTTGTTCAAATTATGCCCCTCTTTCGACTTAGATTTTTTCCCACCATTCAGCACTCAACAGCCGAGTGCAGACACCCGTAGGCGGTGCTCTTGTTGAATTATTACATGTATTATTATTTGTTCAAGGGGTGCTTTTCAGAAAGCTTATGGGAATTCGTGAAACGGTTGCTCGGGCAACGGAAATCAGCATCTACAGCTCGTGATGGTGTCGTCGTTGTCGTCGTCGTCGTGCGAAAACTTTGACATTTTGTTATATCTCTGGTTCCCCTGAAGGCATTCACTTGAAACTTGCCACACATGTTCACCATCAAAAGGGCAACCTATACTATCAAGGGGGATAGCTCTAGATGCATTTTGTGCAAATTATGCCCCTTTTTCGACTTAGATTTTTTCCCCACCATTCAGCACTCGACAGCCGAGCGTAGACATCCGTAGGCGGTGCTCTTGTTTAATTATTACATGTATTATTATTATTTGTTCAGAGGATGTTATTCAGAAAGCTTATGGGAATTGGTGAAACGGTTGCTCGGGCAACGGAAATCAGCATCCACAGCTTGTGTTTGAGACAAGCCGCTTTTGCAATGATTTCCGAAGCCAAGTGAAATGTTGAAGTCAGTTGACTGGTAAAGGAGTTAAAATCAAGAAAACGGACTATATCCCCTTTTTGCCTCCTTGTCCGAAAAGAGAAGACAAGGGTGGAATTGGGGAATTTATATTATTTACTAAATAGAACATTGTTTATTGGAACAGTTTACATTTCTTGGTCGATATATATTCAGTGCAGACATGTGTCTATAGCGTTTTTATTCTTAAGCACATGCGGTCTGGACCACTCAGAACTATCAGCAAGGGGAGGTCCAGCCACCATCTTACTATACATGTACATGTATTTGGAACGGTCCAGTCGCTGTATAACTTACTGAAAAGTTTTTTACCAAAATAAGCGTTATCATTTTTACCTTCAGACTCCGCAAATAAATCCCGTAAGCTAAATATGAGCCTGTGCGCGAGATTTCAACAATTTCAAATATGCGCAAAGGAAAGACTCTGGCCAGCCTTCTGACCAGAGTCTTCCCTTTGCATTTAGTAGATAGATAATGTCTCAAAGTATCTGTAGGTCATCGGGTAACTTCATATTTACAGTTTGCACCTCGTGAACATTTCAAATTGTTGGAAATGTCACGCACAGGCTCATATTTTAATCGGGCTGGCGTCATAGGCTGCCTACTGGACAACAAACACGATGCATCCACTGTCTTATGATTGACCTCGCAGGGATTCAGTACATGATGATCTAGTCTAAAAAATATATATATGAAAAAATAGTGTATTAATAAAGAATAACATAATAATAAATATATATATTTACCGATCGCCCTATTTTTTCCTCCAATGAAAGGCCGCTATTTCGTTTGAAATTCAAAAAATATATCCCGTAACCTGACGATCTGATCGAATAAGTGAGCTACGTGACTTTAGGTCATAAATGGCGGGGACTACATTCAAAACCAGACAGTGACGTCATAATCTTGTCTGATAAAATGTACCGAAAGACCCTTAACTTGTAATCGAGTATTTATAAAAAAAAAAAAAAATGAATGTCGTTTTTAAATTATGCTTATACAAAATTACTCGAAAAAAAGATGTAATATTGTTAAATAATTTGTCTGTATGTTAATCAAGAGAAGATTTAGCTGATAAATCAATGATTCTGAAAATAAAATATTAATCTACATGGTATACAGCAGAATGACACCGACGAGTTTGCTCGAACCAAACCTTTCTGTACTTCACATTTTCACATTGACATAAAAAAGAAAAGAAGACAGGGTCGAAACGATATAAAATCTCACTTCCTTTTTAAACATTAATACGCTGGATCTTTTAAACGAAATTTTAATGTCTCAAGTTGTCTCTACGTTGTTTCTTAAAGTCCCAATCTTAACAAAATGCAGTCAAATGTTCCTATGAAAGGTACATGTATGCAAATTAATTGTAGAAAAAATATAAAAAAGCCTAGCTCTACTCCAAGGATTCTAGGTACACAAATATTTGTAGAAAGAGATTGATTCAAAACATGTTAGGCCTGTGATAGCTGACCAATATCGAAAGCCAACGGTACTCGTTTAACTGTGACTTATTGGTGGGGAACCCAAACTTGGTTACTACAGCTTTTCAATACATTATGGGTTATTTACTTACGTCTTGTTGCAAACAATATATTATTGATAATGAATATGCATGTTTTATTTTGTAGGGGTTTAACACCGCTTTTAACAATCTTTCAGTTATATCTCTGCGGCTGGAACACCCAACAACGAATTCTTGGTATTTCCTAAACCAATACTACTATTCCTTTCCTAGCCTCCAGCTGCTATCCCACATAGGTCTACGATTATCGATCCATAGGTGGGAGCGACTAGTCGGAAAGGATTAGTGTCGCCGTCGGAATCGAACCCGAGACCTTTTGAATGAAAGTCCGGCTCGCTTCTACTGTGTGGCTGAATATGCTATATATAATCCAACAAAGGGAGGAATTAGCCTATATCCGCAAAAAAACTAACTAAAAAGAATGCAAAACCCACTTGCAGCAATAACGCGGTTGTGTTCACCGAACGTTCTCAACTGATTATGTCTCGCCAAATGACAAAATGATTACAGAAACCCAATGGAAATTAAATTCGCTCCGCCCACTTTCTGTTTACCTCGATTTGATTGAAGAATGTATGACGCAACAAAAATGACTGACATCATTGATTGACGCGCAGCTCATTTAACCTAGCGCTATTTGACGAAAAAATAAGTCGATCGGTAAAACAGTTATAGTTCATATTCTGACAATTTACGCGTATAACCTTGCGCTCCGCTAACGCTCCGCTTAGGTTATATCGCGTAAATTGTCAGAAATGAACTATAACTATTACTTATACATTTTTTTTTTTCTTTTTTTTTTTTTTGGGGGGGGGGGGGGCTAAATCCTCATGTGCTGAATCCCTGTGATTGTCCTGATAGAAAAGGGAGTTGCTATTCAAGTTCATTGGGGTCGCATGCACTAATTTAACCTCGGACCCTATATAAACTGTATAGCCCCAGCTGTATAGCCTGATTTAAGTTTGAGAATAAATCTAAATCATATTTGGATCTAGTTAAAAAAAAAAGACCCTCCGTTCGTGATTAGAATGATTTATAGCCCACATAGACTTTGATCTAGGCAAGAAAAAGGTGCTGTGATATCACTTTTTGTTGCATCATGTGTGAATTTTTAGAGTCGGTTTGTTTACGTCTGGCTCGTTGGCCGAGTGGTTAGCGCGCTTGACTCGTAACCTGGTGGTTGCGGGTTCCAGCCCCACCGGAGGCGGGTAGTGTATTTGGGCAGGACACTTTACAGACAGAGCCCCAGTCCACCCAGCTGTAGAAATGGGTAGCAGTGGTTAGAAACCATTGCCTCTCTTCTATGTGCAGGACAAGATCTTGAATGAGTTAGGACCACGATTGAAATAAGAGTCATTCGACCCTTTATCATGTTATCCTCGAGTAAAATAAAATATATATATATATGATCGATTCAAAATGATGAATATTCACTAAGATAAGAAAAGCCCTTTTACCAAAGGAGTATTGTACAAATAAGATTGTTCTTAAGCGACGTTTCTTTTGTGGCTCATATATAACACCAACGAGCAGATGGGCTTTCCGTGTACTGAGTTAAGCCGGGTCCGTGCTGCGGTACAAAACAAGAGGCCCAAGAGGGCCTGCATCGCTCCACTGGCTTTAAAATCTTTGGACTTTCATTAAATAAAGCTTACTTTAAACGAATACATTAACACTCCGAAATCTCCTTAGACCTATTTAATAATGATAAACTGGTTCTGGTCCATATTGCACCAAAATACTCAATCACAATGAACCTGCAATCCTTTACCCATCTTATTAAAACATAAGGTTCAGAAGATGTCATTCAAAGATTTTGGGCTCAAATAAGGCCCCGCCTGCCACGCCCATATTTATGAACCAATCAAAATTTCTTGAACAATTTAGGTAAATAGTCACCCAAGAAACATTCTGGAAAAGTTTCATTGAAATTGGCAAAGTGGTTCCCGAGGAGATATCGTTCAAAGATTTGGTCTCAAAATAAGCCCCGCCCAGCCACACCTAAATTTATGGGTCAATCAAAATTTAGCAAAAATTTTTGAAGAGAGACACTCAGGGAACATTCTGGTAAAGTTTCATTGAAAACAGCCAAGTGATTCAGGAGAAAATGTCATTTGAAAATTTCGGGCTCAAAATAGGCCCCGTCCTGCCACGCCCATATTTAAGGACCAATCAAAATTTCTTGAACAATTTAAGTAAAGGGTCAACCAAGGGACATTCTGTTAAAGTTTCATTGAAATCGGCCCAGTCGTTCAGGAGGAGATGTTCAAAAATTTCGGGCTCAAAATAAGCCTCGCCCTGCCACGCCCATATTTATGGGCCAATCAAAATTTCTTGAACAATTTAAGTAAAGGGTCACCCAAGGAACATCCATGCCAAATTTCATTGAAATCGACCCAATGGTTTGGGAGGAGAAGAATTTTAAAGATTTCAAAGTGAAAAAATTCCACGCCCTGCCACGCCCACATTTGTGGGCCAATCAAAATTCTTTGAACAATTTAAGAAGAGGGCCACCCAAGGATCATTTCTACCAAGTTTGGTTAAAATCCGCCCATTGGTTTGGGAGGAGAAGATGTTTAAAGAAAAAGTTTACTCACGGACGGACGCACGGACGGACGCACGATGGACACCCCGCCATGACAATAGCTCGCTGGCCTTCGGCCAGTGGAACTAAAAATCATAGTAACTTGGATCACGGACCCTAAATATGTATATTTAGAGTCCCTGTTTGGATCTAGGATCACTGCTACCTCTCTTCGCACTTTCAAATGGGTAGATCTAAAACAGAAAACGCTTGTGAAAAACGTAAGTCCGCATTGCAAGAGAAAAGTACATAACGATATACAAGAGAAAAGTACATAACGATATACAATTCTAAACGTTGACAAACGTTTTTTCATCCGGAACGCGATTTGGCGCGAAAAATAAGTCCACGTAAATTACCGAACACTTCCGTAGCTGTTCGACTGTTTCCGAACAGAGAAATTCCACAACCAAAAATAAAATGGGAATATTTATTGAAAAGGTGACTCCTTTCTATAAACCTTCTATTGCACGCAAATTTAACGAAAATTTGACACATAAAGACTATTTCATCGATGTAAGTGAGTGCGATTAGCGCGAATTTATTTGTTTTAGCAAACAGTTCAGTATTCGGACATTCCCTTTATTTCGGATGATATAAACAAACAGATCCCTTAAGTTATGAGGGAACTTGCGTAAAGATCGTTGTGTAAATTATGTATATTTTTCCTTTTATGAATCAACCCAGAGTTCTTAGTGGATAATCATATTTCTGTCATTTTTATTTTATAACATGTTTCAGATTCAAATCATTGCCAGATAACCAAACAACATAGACAATGGATTGGCTTAATGCACTTTACTTAAAGATTGAAGCACAGAAGATAGAGATTGAGCAAACCACTAGAGGCCTTCAGTCACTATTTCAGTCATGGTAATATAAGTATTTATAGAATAACAAATTCTTACCGTTGTTTATTGAATATTTAACCACGCTTCTGAGTTCTAAGGCTCAAAAATTAATCCACGAGAGCTTTAGCTCGAGTGGATTATTCATTGAGCCTTAGACCTAAGAAGTAATAACAGCCACTTATTTCGACGATTGATGCTCATTTAACCACGATGCTACTGCAGACTTTGTATAGACATAAAATCAATTGCCATGATAGAATGATCGTTTGTTGAGTGCACAGGGGTGCCAGTCCACACCTACATATTACAAGGGATTCAATAAATCTACAAGGCTTTTGTATCACTTTTCTGAACAGAACTTGAACATTTACTGGAATTGCAAAAAAGGCAAATGATCTAGAAAAGAATACATTTTTTGCAAGTAATTTCTCTTTTTCTTTCAATATTATTTTTACATATATAAATTGCCATATATTTTTTTTATACGCCGCCGGAGGCGGACGTATATTGGCGTCATCTTGTCCGTCCATCCGTCAGTCCGTCCGTACGTCCGTCCACTTTTCTTGTCAACGCAACTCCTCGATTTTACGGTTCGTTGATTTTTGCCTGAGTTATGCCCCTTAAAAACTTAGTCTCTGGGTCCACTTTTCTTGTCAATGCAACTCCTCCTAAGTTTCTGACTGGATCTTCTTGAAACTTGGTCAATATTATCACCTCAATAGGTAGATGTGCATGAAGGAAGGATTTTACAGTTCTTTGATTTTTGCCTGAGTTATGCCCCTTAAAAACTTAGTCTCTGGGGCTTATTGCCTCAGTTATGCCCCCTTAAAATTTAGTCTCTGGGGCTTATTGAAATTGCATCCTTGTGAATGCAACTCTTCCTAATATAAATTGCCATAATCTTTTTTTTATGCCGGAGGCGGAAGTATATTGGCGTCATCTTCTCCATCTGTCCGTCCATCCATCTTTCCGTCTATCGGTCTGTACCTCCGTCCGTCCACTGTTCTTGTCAACGCATCTCCTCCTAAGTTTCTGGCTGGATCTTCTTGAAACTTGGTCAATGTTATCACCTCAATTGGTAGATGTGCATGAAGGAAGGATTTTATGGTTTGTTGATTTTTGCCTGAGTTATGCCCCTTAAAAACTTAGTCTCTGGGGCTTATTGCCTCAGTTATGCCCCCTTAAAATTTAGTCTCTGGGGCTTATTGAAATTGCAGCCTTGTGAATGCAACTCTTCCTAAGTTTCTGGCTGGATCTAAATGAAACTTGGTGGATGTTATAACCGAAATTGGTAGATGAGCATGAAGTAAGGATTTTATGGTTCATTAATTTTACCCTAAATTATGCCCCCTTAAAACTTAGTATCTAGGGCTTATTGAAATTGCAGCCTTTTGAACACAACTCCTCCTTACTTTTTGTCTTTATTTAAATGAAACTTGGTCAATGTCATCACCATAATTTGTAGATGTACATGGATCAAGGATTTTATGGCTCATTTATTTCTCTGAATTATGCCCCCTTAAAACTTAGTGCCTGGGGCTTATTGAAATTGCAGCCTTGTGAAGACAACTTTTTGTCTTGATTTAAATGAAACTTGGTCATTTTCAATTTGATTCTGTCAAAATAAGTGTCTACAATTATTTTCGTGAAACAGCAGCAAAGTGGCGGCGTTTTTTGTGACAATGGCACTCTTGTTTTATCTCAGACTCATCCCTCTTGATTCTGTGGACATCAACATAATTTGATAATTTCAAAGAGAAACAACATTGACATCTAGATTTCGTCCTTTAAGCATAATGAATTTAGCTGCTGATGGGCTGTAAAGCACCATTTAAGATGTATGAAGAGAGTATTTTATTAACTTCATGGAGAAATGAAACAAGAAACTGTAGTTGTCTTTTGTATCCTTCAAAAATTGTCAAAAATCTCAAACTCTTCCGAGACTTGGTCTGAAACAGCTTAGAACCAGTAGATTCTTAGAAGTCTTAACCTGCATCTCTCTGAACACATGGTTTCAAACACTTCTGGAACTTTGTCTGAACCAGGTCTGGACTACCTACTACATTTAATAAAATACCTGGTTAATGGTGGTGGCACAGAACTAGTTCTGCCAGAGTATCTGCATTGCAATAATTCAGATATCTAGCAGCACTTAGTCTTATTCACCGAATGTACCCAAATCAAGATATGAATATTAAATTGATTTAACAGCTTTTAATCTAAGAGATGTTGTCACCTCAAATAGGCTCAATAGACAATTGCTGTCTGGGCTAATCTCGGAGAAATCAGCTCTTTTTATTCTTGATTCAAGGTGCATGTGCCATCCTGCATGCGTCACTATGGCAACAACACAAACACTGCCAACCTGTCCATCTAATGGACTTAGAGAATGTCGGTACTTTGATCCTGTCTTTTATAGACCGTAACTCTACAAACCAATTTTGTAACAAAACCTTACCACACTGTATGAATATGTGAATCTTATAATTTAACATTTTGAAGTGTAAATATTAAAATTCCTTCTTAAAAAGTAAATTTTTTATGTGACTATTTTGTGTGCAAGCTTAAAAAGTAGCTGCATTCTCAAAATTGTTTTCATTGGGGAATAAAAAAAACAATTTTCAGCCAATAAGAATGTACGGATATTGATGGACTCAACTGAAATTGAATTATCAAAAAATAATAAAAATTATTATGCGCCACACTCCCCTTATAACATGCTTGGCAAGACATGGCATCATACTTCGTTATAAATGGGTCTCGTTGTAACTGAGATCCACCTACATTTTGTTCACTTTCGATTTAGCTGGAAATATCAATACTTTTTTCAGTTGAAGAATTACAATGTACTTGCTGTAAGCGGTACCTAGTTCTAACCGATCTTGTTATACATTAAGAGCAACATCTTCAATTATTACATTGAAAACTGTATAAACATCAAGTCATGATTATGGAAAGGAAACTTGTAACCATTGACATCATCCATATGGATCATTGAGCATGTCGCCATTGCCATGACAACATCAGACTATCAAAGGTGGATTATGTTATTGCAAGTATAACCACAAGGTCTTAAGTTGCCTGATGACTCACAATCCCTCATTTTGAAGGTTTGGTGCAAGACTGTAGTAGGTGTATATACAATGTATATACACAATGTATATACACCTACTACAGTCTTGCACCGAACCCTTTGATTTGTAAAAAGATAAATTTATTCTTTTTAGGCTCCGATCAAAACCTAACAGAATTGAAAACCAAGGAAGAAAAAAGCATAACTTTAAATTGATTAATCATGTATTCTGTTTCAGGCCAACCCAAGAAAAAGAACCAAAACTTGATGATGGAAGTAAAGAAAGGGTTAAGGGAAAAGGTCTGTATTTGATTTTAGCTAAGTTCATTACCATGCAAGCCGTATCTTGTCACATCAAAAGATAATAAAATATTGTTTTCTAGTAATATTGAATCGCTCAATCTTATAGTTTGTACAACTAGGTTGATATTAGAGCATGACCTTTTGTAAGATTTAAAGATTATTTGAAGTAAGAACTTGTGAAAGATTAAAAATATTCAGAGATGACATAATTCAATGGCTCAGCACGAAACAGTTGTAACTCCCTATAAACATGATGTGTAAGCCTTGAAAAATGATTGCATGATAAATATAATGATTTATATATGACCTTTGTCGTGGGAGTGAAATAAACCTGTTGAATATTTTTGTATTTACACAAGTGGGATGACTATGCAAATTAGCTAAGAACGTTTTGCAATGTTTTGTTTTTGTTGCAAAAATGACATCATTATGATATGATGATGTCAATTTGCAAACAGCGTTATAAGTTATGCAGAATAACTTGAAATCATAAATATATATAATTCCCTAGAATTACTGCGAAAATTTAGGTCATACCATAGATAGAATGTCAATTTTGTGCTTAAAAAAACACAGCCTTGTTTTTATCTATTCAAAGATGGCTCTTTAATAAATTCGTTATTCAATGACCGCTCATTCAATATCCTTTAAATCTTAGTGCCTTACATCATCAATGTTATCTTGTCTTGGATGTGAGAAATAGTCGTGACTCGACAAAGCCTTGTCATGCTAAATTCGCCCAACCATGACCAGAGGCAGAAACATTGATATTTTAAGAAACTTACATACTCAATTATTCTCTATGAAGGATACCATTCTAAGTAAAAAAGACTTTATGCTCTTTTATAGGTCAAGAAGGTGACATAGTTGGTACTGTAAATCTCACAGAAGAAGAGAAAGAAGGTGTAAACCTTGTAGATAAATTGTTATTGAAAGCACAAAAAGCAAGACAGGTTCAGCAGAAGGTATCACCATGTTTCCTCTTCTTTCAAATGGGAATGATGGGAAATAGGTGTAACCAAGTTGTCAGAGCTAAAGATGAGTGGGAGCAGTTTAGTTTTAAGACCAAATATTATAATAATATTTGCTGAAAACCTATGTTGTGGGCTAGATTAGACAGTTCCAATGAATACATGTACATACATAGAATTTCATTGAGAAATAATGATAGCTTTAGACTAATTACCCTCTTATCAGTACCTCTGAAGCAATATTACTTAATGATTGTATTTTATCAAGGCTGGGTAATTTGCATTCTTGTTTAAATTAAAAAAGCATACTATCCATGAATAATGCAACTTGTAGCAATGAAACACTGACATGAAAAATTTAAAGATTAACATTAAAAACTTCTAGAAATGGAGACTGTCTTTAAAATGAATAAGCTACAAACTACCAACATTTTATCAGTAGCTGACAATAATCTCATAATAACTGCAGCTTTATTCAAGTTGTAGTTACAAGGTTTTGTACATCTGTTGACTATATGATGTAAAAAAATGGCATTTCATAAAACAAAAAAGCTATTTCATTTGTCACCAGGTAATTTGATTGATGAAAGAAGGAGGCAGAAATTTTGCTGGTTCAAAGAGTTTTACATGTTTTATACTACATGATCATGGCATCAAGAATGATTTAAGCTAATATAATTTATCTTATAACTTTACAAATATCTATGTGATTTCATAGAAAAAAACATATGGGATGCTATCACATAGATATTTGTGATATCATCCCATATGCTTTTAAGCTCACCTGAGGACAACATGCTCAAGGTGAGCTTTTGTAATCACCTTTTGTCCGTTGTGTGTCGTATGTTGTGAGTCGGTCGTCGGAAGTCGTCAACAATTCTTTAAACATCTTCTTAGTAACAAATGGGGCGATTTCAATCAAACTTGGCAGGAATGTTCCTTGGGTGACTCTTCTCAAAACTTTTTTGTGGATTTTTGATTGACCCCCAAATATGGGCGTGGCAGGGCAGGGCTGTTTTTGACCCTGAAATCTTGACACATCTTCTCCTCAGTAACCATTGTGCCGATTTCAACCGAACTTGGCAGAAATGTTCCTTTGGTGACCCTTCTCAAAACCTCTTCGTAAAATTTTGATTGACCCCAAAATATGGGTGTGGCAGGGCGGGGCTTATTTTGAGCTCAAAATCTGACATTGATTGACATCTCCTCCTGAACCACTGAGCTGATTTAAATGAAACTTTACCAAAATGTTCCTTGGGTGTCCCTTTTTAAAAATTGATTGCAAAATTTTGATTGATTCCAAAATATGGGTGTGGCAGGGAGGGCCTCATTTTGAGCCTGAAATATTTGACTGACATCTCCTCCTGAACTACTGGGCTAATTTCAATGAAACTTTACAAGAATATTTCTTGGGTGACCCTCTTCAAAAATTGTTTGTGAAATTCTGATTGGCCCATAAATATGAGCATGGCAAAAGGTTGGCCTATTTTGAGCCCGAAATCTTTAAACATCTTCTCAGTAACCAACAGATGGGAGGGGTCTATTTTCACTTTGAATTCTTGGAATAACACCTCCTCTTCAACAACTAGGCAAATGTGAATGAAACTTTGCAAAGTTTCTTTGGTGAGATCCACTGGACCAATAAAATTCAGGTGAGCGGTTAAGGGGCCATTCTGGCCCTCTTGTTTATGATATTGTATAGATATTTTTAGAACTTTGACATAATGGGGTAATTTTTAGCTCGCCCGGAAAGAGCTATTGTCATACCCTCGGATGTCGGCGTCGGTGTCAGCGTCCGCATTAGGTTAAAGTTTTTTATTTCTATCAATATTTATCCTAGAGGCTTTTTTTTACAGAAACACTCATTAGGGCATAGGCTTTCATTTGAGACCAACATCCATGTCAAAATGACCTTTAGACTGTGACCTTGACCCTTTCAGAAAAAACTTTAACCAAAAACTTTAACCAAAAAAACTTTAACCTTGCTTATATTTTCTGCAAGCTTTAAACTAGAGACATCATTACTTCATATGCACACTCATTAGGTGATAGGCTTTCACCATAACCAAAGGTCCTTGACAATTTGACCTTGACCTTGACCCTTTGTGGACTTAGAAAAACTTTAACCAAAAAACTTTAACCAAAAACTTTAACTTTGCATATATATTTTTAATGCTCTAACCTAGGGACATCGTAGCTTCATATATATACTCACCAGGTGATAGGCTTTCACCTGAGACCAAGGTCCTTCACAATTTGACCTTGACCTTTACCATTTGTGGACTTAAAAAAACTTTAACCAAAAAACTTTAACCAAAAACTTTAACCTTGCTTATATTTTCTGAATGCTTTAACCTAGGGACATCATTACTTCATATACATACTCATTAGGTGATAGGCTTTTGTGAGAGATCAAGGTCCTTGATAATTTGACCTTGAACTTTTATGAACTTAGAAATACTTTAACAGAAATTCTTTTACCAAAAACTTTAACCTTGCTTATATTTTCTGAATGCTTTAACCTAGGGACATCATTACTTCATATACATAGTCACCAGATGAAAGACTTTCACCATAAACCAAGGGCCTTGAAAATTTGACCTTGACCTTGACCTTTTATGGACTTGGAAAAACTTAAACTGAAAAACTTTAAGCAAAATTGTAACCTTGCTTATATTTTCTAAATGCTTTACTCAGGGACATTATTACTTCATACACATACTCACTAGGTGATAGGCTTCTACAGAGACCAAGGTCCTTCACAATTTGACCTTGATCTTGACCTTTTGTGGACTTAAAGAAAAATTTTAAAGAAAAACTTGATGTTTGAAACAAAGAAATTCCATTGGTAACCTCATCTGCTTGTAGGCTTTCACTTTACCCTAACCTTATACATACAATTAAAACAAAAAAGTTTTTATATTTCTTAATTACTACTCAAACAGATATATATTAGATCATGGACTTTAACATTGAAAGAAACCACTTTGAACTTCAGTCTTCAGTCAAGCGCTGTTTTTGACAAGCAGCTGTTTGGGCGAGCTATGTTGTCCGTGGACAACTCTTGTTAGAAACTTGTATTTCTGTTAAAGACATCGATGAAAACAAGGTAAATAGAGATTTTAAGATAAATATAATACATAATTAGTGTAAGGTATTATATGAAAAATATGGAACTGGGTTTTGGGAATTGACAACTTTCACGGCAGAGCCTCGACAATTATAGATTCCCCCAACTTTGTTAGATTTTTTTTCATACAAAACACTTAGTACATGTATGTATTATATACATACCATAAAATAAAATTATAGACTGGTTTAAATTGAATTTGGTTTCAACTGCAGACAAGTAAGTAAGTATGAATAAGCTTAAAGCTAAACTGGACAGAAAACATTTTGAAAGGGCTTATCTTTCAGTGCACTTTATTACGGGATTGTATCTTGTGGTAATTGGGCAAACACTTTTCTTTAAAGAGATGAAGAGAGTATTTGTTGATTGCATTGAGGTATGAAACAAAAATTTAATCACACTATGAATACGTGAAGAGGATTCATACATTAGTGTGATAAGGTATTTAGTTTCATACCTCCATGAAATGAACAAATATTTTCTTCATATCCTATGATTTAATATCAAAAAGCAAAAATGTAAAGATTTGTCTGTTTAGAAACAGATTTCTTACCAGGCTATTTTTTGAAGGAGTCTTACAAAACAGCTGCATACTCAAAATTGATTTCATTGGAAAATGAAACCACTTTTCAGCCAATCAGAACACATGAATGTTGATGCACACAACTAAAGTTGATTTTTTTTTCTGTATCAAGCTTGAAGAGCCTAAAAGATCTGTTCTACGTAAAGATGTACAATCTAGATTATCATCCTCAACCAACAAAGATACAATTCCAACAGAAAAGGATCAATCTACTAAAAATGGATTTGTTAAAGTGAACACTAAAGATGCAATAGAAGAAAAGATTAAGGCAGGACCTAGATCTCATTCTGGTAAAGATATAGACCAGAATGACAAAGTTTCCAGTTCAAAACAGAATTCTAAATTTGTGAAGGATTCTCGTCAGGAAAGGAGTACAAAACATGCATATAACTCTGGTGCTCCTACCAATCAAAGTAAAAGAATCACAGTTGCGGAGAAAAGTGTTAAACCTGGGTGTAAAGGTAGTGAAAAAAGTCAAAGGATATCAAGTGGACCTCCTGGTAAAAGGGTAGCACCAGCACATGTGAGTGCACCATTTCAAACAAACCCTAGGTTAGGTAACACTAAACTCAAAACAGAATACAGATCTTCAACAGGTAGAGTTTTATCTGCAGTGAAGAATTCTAAAAACCAATCTGTAAGGGGCAAGAATACATACTCTGCTCCAATTCAAAGACCTGTATCACAGTGTGTAAAATCACAAACTAATACTTCAAAATTTACTGCATCCAAGGCTTTTACCAGTGTAATCAGGGATAATTCTTGTAACATAGTTGGTCTCAACATAGATACAGAGTTTCAGAGTTCATCTATAGATTCATGTAAACATTCAGACACCTCTGAAACTGACCATGGAGGTGTGAACCTTTCAGCTCTAGCCACTGACTATAACAGAGCTGATAAGTCTGTAGAGAATTCTGATGAGACAGAGATAAGAGATGATCTTGAAGATTTGCAACTACAAGATGCAGTTGGCTTCAAACTTGTAAAGGACGGGTCTGTATTACATAAATATGACCCGTCACAAGAAAAGGGACCATCTGGGAACTTTGTAAAATGAATATTTGAAAAAGAGATTGGGTCCAGCATTGGTCAACCAGAGGTTGCATTTCAAAAATTCTTTCACTGGAAGGTAGATTGAACATTCCAGATTCAGAAAATAAGCCCATTGCAAAAAGTTTCAACCCTAGTCAGTCTGCGCAAACCGCGCAGTCTGACTAAGGTCGGCACTTTACGCACTACCAAGATGGGCCCTTTTAGTGTGATGTGTCACAAATACTTGCTTTACCCCTACTAATTGATCTAAAAAATTAAATACTTGAATTTAAGTAATTTTTAAGAAATTGTACATGTAATTACATTTATCATTGTGTTGCGTAACCCAGACCAATTAGTTTCCAGAATTTCAATTTTTTGATGACAGACATAGATATTGCCATGGAGTACCTTAAGGTAGTGGAACCCTAATAGTTCCTCAATTTTTAGGAACTCATGATCTTTCACAATGTTGACCTAGGTTTCCTAATAAAATCATTAGGGAACCTCAGGTAAAACTGTTAAAGTTTATTACTTTCAAAGTGTTGCGGAACTATTACGGGTCAACTACCTTAAGGGATAAGCTTGAAGTGACTCTGGTTTTGATTTTGATATAATCAGGGAACATTGATGTTCTTGTGAATCTGTTTGAAACTTCAGCTGTAAATAGGAAGTAATGCACTACTTAGGATATTCGTGTAAAGAAAGAGTCTATGACATTTTGCCAAAATACAAATTGTCAAGTTCTACACATTGTTGAATCAGATAATCTATTGAGTTGACAAATTGTCTCTAATGTAGCGACAAGCTAACTCATAATGCAACATAATCTCAAAGAGAATTTATACTTTTGATTTTTGCCTCTACATACTGCTCTCAATAAGCAGATGCCAACAATAGTCTCATATCGATGGCTTAGCACAAAATAGTTGTAACTGCCTATATGTTTATAGGCAGTTACAACTGTTTTGGGCTGAGTCATCAATATAGGATAGGAATTGTTCACAGATTTATTTCTTGGTATCTTTCAGGCACTCTTTAAGTATTCCACAAAAATACAAAAAGTTGGCTGGTATGAACAGAAAGTTGAGACAGAAAATGTTTACACAGAAAGTTACTACAAAAGTAGACTCCCCACAGCCTAATATACAATTTCCTCTACAGTTACAGCAAACAGTAAGTAACTATGGATGTAGACATAATTTAAGGGGTTAGTACATGTATTGTGGTGTGGTTCAGGTAAAGTTTTAGAATCAAAATGTGATACTTTGTCAAAACTTTCATGATTTATTTATTGCTTCCCAATTTTTAACTCACCTGAGCACGAAGTGCTCAAGGTGAGCTTTTGTGGTCGAGTGATGTCCGTCGTGTGTCGTCCGTCGTCAACACAAACCTTGTAGACACTCTAGAGGCCACATTTTTTGCCCGATCAACCTTAAATTTGGTCAGAATGATTATCTTGATGAAATCTCGGACGAGTTCGAAATTGGGTCAAGTGGGGTCAAAAATGGGGTCACAGGGTCAAATTTTAGAAAAACCTTGTAGACACTCTAGAAGCCACATTTTTTGTTCAATCAACCTGGAATTGGGTCAGAATGATTGTCTTGATTAAATCTCGGACGAGTTCGAAATTGGGTCAAGTGGGGTCAAAATTGGGGTCAAGGGGTCAAGTTTTAGAAAAACCTTGTAGACACTCTAGAAGCCATTTTTTGTCCAATCAACCTGAAATTTGGTCAGAATGATTGTCTTGATAAAATCTGGGACAAGTTTGGAATTGGGTCCAGTGGGGTCAAAAATGGGGTCACGGGTCAAATCTTAGAAAAACCTTGTAGACACTATAGAAGCCATATTTTTTGCCCAATCAATCTGAAATTTGGTCAGAATGATTGTCTTGATGAAATCTCTGACAAGTTTGGAATTGGGTCAAGTGGGGTCAAAAATGAGGTCACGGGGTCAAATCTTAGAAAAACCTTGTAGACACTCTGGAAGCCATATTTATTGCCCTATTAACCTGAAATTTGGTCAGAATGATTGTCTTGATGTAATCTCTGACAAGTTTGGAATTGGGTCCAGTGGGGTCAAAAATGTGGTCACGGGGTCAAATGGAAGAAAAACCTTGTAGACACTCTGGAAGCCATATTAATTGCCCAATCAACCTGAAATTTGGTCAGAATGATTGTCTTGATGTAATCTCTGACAAATTAGAAATTTGGTCAAGTGGGGTCAAAAATGGGGTCACGGGGTCAAATCAAAGAAAAACCTTGTAGACACTCTAGAAGCCATATTTTTTGTTCAATCAACATGAAAATTGGTCAGAATAATTGTCTTGATGAATTCTCGGACAAGTTTGAAATTGGGTCAAGTGGGGTCAAAAATGAGGTCACGGGGTCAAATCAAAGAAAAACCTTGAAGACACTCTGGAAGCCATATTTATTGCCCAATCAACCTGTAATTTAGTCAGAATGATTGTCTTGATGAAATCTCCGACAAGTTTGGAATTGGGTCAAGTGGGGTCAAAAATGAGGTCACAGGGTCAAATCTTAGAAAAACCTTGTAGACACTCTGGAAGCCATATTTTTCGCCCAAGCAACCTGAAATTTGGTCAGAATGATTGTCTTGATGTAATCTCTGACAAGTTTGGAATCGGGTCAAGTGGGGTTAAAAATGAGGTCAGGGGGTCAAATTTTAGAAAAACCTTGTAGACACTCTGGAAGCCATTTTCATTGCCCAATCAACCTGGAATTTTGTCAGAATGATTGTCTTGATTAAATCTCGGACAAGTTCGAAATTGGGTCAAGTGGGGTCAAAAATGGGGTCACGGGGTCAAATTTAAGAAAAACCTAGCAGACACTCTAGAAGCCACATTTTTTGTCCAATCAACCTGAAATTTGGTCAGAGTTATTGTCTTGATGAAATCTCTGACAAGTTTGAAATTGGGTCAAGTTTGGTAAAAAAATAGGTCATGAGATCAAATCTTAGAAAAACCTTGTAAGCAGTGTAGAGGCATCATTTTTTGCCCAATTGACCTGAAATTTGGTCAGAATTTTTCATCTTTTCTAAACCTACTTTAAACAATTTTTGACAGTTCATTCAGGTGAGCGATTTAGGGCCACTATGGCCCTCTTGTTTATCTAGATTTTTCTGTAGATTAGCAGTTGGTAATACACAGCATAACTAGCGAAATTGCAAAAAGATTAAACTCTGCATTCGTTTATTTCACCATTTAATATATTATACTTTATTCCAAAATATATACTATAAATTTTGCATTTTATTTCATTTTTATGCCCCTGTATCGAGAGATCGGGGGCATATTGTTTTACTCATGTCTGTCTGTCCATTTGTCTGTATGTCCGTCTGTCCGAAAACTTAACTAAACTTAACCTTTGCCTTTTCTCCAAAAGTATTTGACATACAAGGCTCATATTTGGCATGATGATAGATCTTAATGATCCGCATCTGCTGGTACCAAAGTCAAGGTCATGTGACAAGGTCAAGGTCATCTGTCAAGGTCAAACTTTGAAAAAAATGCTGTTCCGGGGGCATTTGTGTTTCACAAACACATCTTGTTTAATATAGCAATAGAAAAATTGTGAAAGATAACTAAATCTTTCATTTTGTGAAAAATAGAAGCATTATTTTTCGCTCGCAGCTGGTAGCTTTTATTGCTCATTTAATTAAAGATAAGTAGAACCGTAATAGTTCCGCAACATTTTGGAACTTGTGATCTTTAACAGTGTTAACTGAGGTTTCCTAATGAAATCATTAGGGAACCTTGGTTAACACTGTTAAAGTTTATGACTTTTGAAACATTGTGGAACTATTACAGGTCCACTACCTTAATCTGAAACAAAAAATAGTCATCTTTATCTGATATTTTTCTATTTCAGTTTGAAGATCCAGTTACTATACAGTTACAGATGGCAACAAAACAAGCTACATATCTAGTCAATGTCTATAAAAACCTTGGTGACCTGCTGGAGTCTTTAAATTTACAGACCTTGGATGGTAAATTTATGACTTTTTAATTTGATAAACCGAATTGGTAGAAAAACAAATCTTTTGTGTGTTGTCAAAACATTGTGTTGCCAAAACCAATTTTGACGAATTTATTCCACTCATTCAATTTCATTCCAATATCATTCACTTTTTCAATTTCATGATGTTACTAACCGTACTGGCAAGAAAGCTCTGTAGTGTGTTCTCATCGTAATTGTCCAAATAAGACAATGAGTATCCACAACACAGTGCTTTATTGAAACATAAAAATGATTAAACAGACTTCACCTCCCCTTATCTAGAACTCTATGTAATGATCAAGGTTCTTATTAATGGTGGTAAATTTTAGAACAGGTTTACAATCCTAAAGGATGAACACTTTGATGGGACAGTGCGAAACTATTGTAAGTGCCTATATATTAATAGACACTTACAATAGTGTTGCACTGACCTCTTGACTTACACCAGGCCAGGGAGGACCGGTAGTAGCTTCCATCTTGCAGGTCCTTCTGGTCTGAACTAGTTTAAGCTCCAATGGGTGGAGTGAAGGGGGGTAATTGACATGGCCTGTTGTCTGTGCATCTGTGTGTCCGTCTGTTAACTATTATTTCAAACATCCTCTTCTTTGAAACTACAGGGCAGAATTCAACCAAGCTTAAGTTGAATGATGCATTGGACAAGCCCTTCCAGATTCCTTGATTCAATCGGGATCAGGCTTATAACTTAGATGCTACAGACTGTGGTGTCATTAAAAAAGGACCTGTATCGAGAAATATAAAAAAGACTTTTTTTCTCTGAAACTACTTGTCAAAATTTAACCGAATTCAATCCATAATAGCAAACCATGTCATCTGGACATGCCTTTCCATGGACACTGGTTGAAAAGTTCTGATTTCAAGAAAGTACTGTCACATTGCGTTGAATTTATACCAGGATGAAAATATCATCCAATTCAAATGACTTTCTTGTAATAAAAACATTTTATGTTTAATTAATTTTTAAGGGGCAGCTCATTTGGTTTAAGGGCGACTTGAAATTTTTGGTTACTTGTCCTACAGTACTATTTGGGTTTTTAGCTCACCTGAGCACATCGTGCACAAGGTGAGCTTTGGTGATAATTGAAAGTCCTTTGTCTGTCGTCCGTCGTTCATTGTGCGTTGTGCGTCGTCAGACGTAAAAAATTTAAGTGTTTACACTCTAGAGGCCACAAATATTGTCCAATCTTCATGAAACTTTGTCAGCATGTTTGTCAGGTCACAAGTATGAACCCTATCGAAAAGGGGAGGGATCCGTCCATATTATGGGAAAATGGGCCTTAATGACATTTTTTTTGTTTACGCTCTATGGTTCAATCTTCATGAAATTTGGTCAGAATCTATGTCAGGTCACAAGGATGAACTCTATTGAAATTTGGAAGGCTCCATACCATATCATGGGAAAAGGGGCCTTAATGACAATTTCTTGTTTACAGTCTTTGAGGCCTCAAATCATAAAAGTACATTTATGACTGCTTGAAAATTTGATTTATTAAATGAGACAAAGATAGGAAGGTGAGTGATATAGGACCATCATGAGTGATATGGGACTTTTATGTAAAATTGTTTGTAACATAAGATATTTTTCATTTAATGCATTAACCTACCTTGGCCTTTGATGACTTTCTGCTTACAAATATATTATGTCTTTGCTGAATACTTTTAATGCAACATATTGATGATCATATATGTGCTAGGCCTTAAGTGCCAATGGAGCAATATTGGCCTCTTTGGGCCTCTTGTTCAACTTTACTTCTAATGCTTGCAGTTGTGAATATATAAATCTGCTGATTTTCATACTCATATTTTAACAACTGAAGGAAAATTTTATGGAAAAAGAAGGAAATGATTTTTAGCTCCACTGGCTGAAAGCCACTGGGGCTATTGTCATGGCGTTGTGTCCGTCGTGCGTCCGTCCGTCCGTGCGTGCGTCCGTCCGGTCGTAAACTTTTTCTTTAAAAATCTTCTCCTCAGAAACTACTGGATGGATTTCAACCAAACTTCACAGGAATGATCCTTGGGTGAAATTTTGATCCAATGAAAAACATGGATTTAATGGGCGTGGCTAATTTCCAAATATGGTAAAAAGTGACTTTTCTCAGGTTCTAATAGATGGATACCAATTAAATTTTACATGATTGATCCTTGGGTGACCCTTTATCAGTCTACAAAAAATTATTCTGATCAGATGAAAAATATGCATTTTATGGGCGGAGGTCATTTCTCTATATGTTATATAGTGGAAACTTTGAAAATCTTTTTCTCAGAATCTAATTGATGGATTTCAACCAAATTTTACATGAATGATCCTTGGGTGACCCTCTATCAGTCTACAAAAAATATTCTGATCAGATGAAAAATATGTATTTTATGGGCGGAGGTCATTTCTCTATATGTTATATAGTGGAAACTTTGAAAATCATTTTCTCAAAAATTAACTGAAAGATATCAACCAAATTTCATTTGAATGGTTCTTGGGTGACCCTTTATCAGTCTACCAAAAATTATTGTGATCAAATGAAAAATGTGTTTTTCATGGGCGGAGGTCATTTCTCTATATGTTATATAGTGGAAACTTTGAAAATCTTTTTCTCAGAATCTAATTGATGGATTTCAACCAAATTTTACATGAATGATCCTTGGGTGACCCTCTATCAGTCTACAAAAATATATTGTGGTCGGATGAAAAATATGTATTTTATGGGTGGAGGTCATTTCTCTCTGTTATATAGTGGAAACTTTGAAAATCATTTTCTCAGAATGTAATCGATGTATATCAATCAAACTTCATTAGTTTGATCCTTGGGTGTTCCATTATCATGCAGCCAAAAATTATTGTCATTGGATGAAAAATATGTCTTTTATGGGCGGAGGTCATTTCTCTACATGTTATAATAGTGGAAACTTTGAAAATCATTTCAACCCAATATATCTAGAAAATCTAGTCAAACCTTAGGTAACAAGAATTTCAAGCCTGTGGAGTGACTCAAGCCATTCATGGCTTTCTAGTTACTGAAAGCTCTGGAAATTTTTCCTTCTCCCTCTGTCTGATAATCTTCACCATAGATATGCTCTCTCTCTCTCTCATTAAACACCCCACCTACACAGTAGAGGTTTCACCATGTCTGTCCATCTGCCTGTCAGTAAACCTTTTGTTTCAGGGCCCTAACTTGAGAACCAAGCCACCTAGAATAATGAAACTTCATGCAAATGTTGCTTATGACCCAAGGAAGTGCCCTTTTGTTTTTGGGTCACACAGGTCAAAGGTCAAGGCCATAGTCAATTCTTGTTCAATTTTTGTTTCTGGATTCTAACTCAAGATCCACGCAACTTAGAATAATGAAACTTTATGTAAATGCTGCTTATGACCCAAGAAAGTGCCCTATTGTTTTTGGGTCACATAGGTAAAAGGTCAAGGTCACAGTCAGCCTTTGTTCAATTTTCGTTTCCAGACTCTAACTCAAGAACCAAGTGACCTTAAATCATGAAACTTCATGCAAATGCTGCTTATGACCCAAGGTAGTACCCTATTGTTTTGGGGTTACATCATTAGTTATACAGTTTCTTGCCGGGGTATATGACTATTTTATCCCCGCTGGAAAAAATGATGTCACCCAAGCCGTAGGCGAGGGTTTACATCACTTTTTATTGCCGGGAATAAATTGTCATATACCCAGGCAAAAAACTGTATTACGAATTTATTATAACTAAAAGTTTTAGGCCTAAATACCTGTCTTTTGCCTATTTAAGGCCTTGGTATAAACCAAATTCTTTTAAACCACCAATATCCTTTTATGCCTATGAAAAGTAAACATGTACAAAGTGACGTCATATATTGTTGTGTTGTCACACTACTACACTCTGTGATGTTTTGATATGAAAGCGGACCTTTTTGGCTGAACCTGCGAGAAAGTTGGCACTTTAAATGTACAGATTTGTAAAAATTTAAGTTATTTATTGACATCTTTATCATTTTATTTGCGCATTATTACCTGACATGCTTTTTGATTGTAGCTTAATGTGTATACTCGGGTTGCGTCATCGGCGAAGCGAGAGAATCATGGCTGCCATTATCGTTTCGATTTTTTGTCTATGTTCATGGCGAGGCGCCTTTAGGAAACATTAGAAGTTATAGGGGAGCGGCCGTAGATATTAATGTTTGTCAGGTCAGCATTAACCAATGAAAATGCTCGATTTTTCTTTGCAGTATAATAAAGGTCAGAGGTAAAGGTCAAAGTCAAGTTTTGTTAAATTTTTGTTACGCCTTTTCGTTTCCCGACTCTAACCATAGAACCAAATGACCTACAATCAATCACAGGCATATTACTTGAATTCTAAATATTTGCATATTACTTGAATTCTCATTATTTGTTTCAAACACATCCTGCACTAATAGCAATTATATTTTGACGAAGCTAGTGGGGGGTATTATTCTTCTTTGCGACAGTTCTAGTTTCTTCAACAGTATGAATTTTTTTTGTCATTTGCCCATTTTGTATATATATTGTATACTTGGGTGACAAAAGGTATGTTTTCCAGTCCTATGGGTAGGGACTCAGATAAAAACAGACAAATTAGTCTTAGAACAGGGTGCAAAGACATTTTGTCGAATGGCACTTTGTCAATACGAAATTTCATCAAATGAATTAAGAACGAATGGACTGTTTGGCTTATACGACAATAGGTTTAATGAAATTTTCCATGAACCACACTTGGTTGAATATATTGGAAGCAATGAGAGAGCAATGTTTTATTACAGAGTAAAAGTTCAATACCTCCGCAAATTAGATATCAAGATTTTCATGTTTGTATTGTTAAATGGATGAAGAATATTGTTCACAGGTGTTACTATTGATGAAGATGAATTATCATAGAGAATCGTTTATGGTTTCTGAGTAACAGTAATGTTTGATATGGCGATGGTTCAGTGTAGCACCTCAGTTTTTAGCTCACCTGAGCACAAAGTGCTCAAGGTGAGCTATTGTGATCGTAGAATGTCTGTTGTCAATTGTGTCGTGGGGCGTCCATCGTCCACAATTTCTTTAAACATCTTCTCCTCCTAAACCAGTGGGCCGATCTTGATGAAACTTGGCAGAGATGTTCCTTGGGTCAAGCTCTACCAAAGTTGTTCAAATAAATGAAATCCACCCTTAACTTTCCCTTTACCCTTAACAAAAAGGGTGAAAATATGAAAATCTTTAAAAATCTTCTTCTCTGAAACCAGAAGGCAGACAGCTTTCATATTTGTTATGTAGCATCATCTAGTGGACCTCTACCAAGTTTGTTCATATCAAGACCCTAGGATCATATTTGGGCTTTGCCCGGGCCAAACCCTTTTTACATAGAATCAAAGAGCAAAAATCTTTAAAAATCTTCTTTAATCGAAACCAGAGGGCACACTGCTTTCATTTATGGTATGTAGTATCACCTAGTGGGCCTCTACAAAGCTTGTTCATATCAAGACCCTTGGGTTATATTTGGGCTTTGCATGGATGCATCCCTTTATATCTTATGAGCACGAAGGGTAAAAAAATGAAAATCTTCAAAAATCTTCTTCTATGAAACCAGAAGGCAGACAGCTTCCATATTTGGTATGTAGCATCATCTAGTGAACCTCTTCCAAGTTTGTTCATATCAAGACCCTGGGGTCACATTTAGAGTCCACCCGGATGCATCCCTTTTTACATAGAATCAAAGAGCAAAAAGGCATATCTGTCTTGCTCTTCATTGAAAACATTCCATGGTATTGATCTTAGGCAAATATCTTCTTTTTGACATCTGCCTATCTAATTATAGCTTTTTTGACAAGATTCAACGAAAATTCTATTTTAACAAAATGTCAGTTTTACATATTGTTGACAAATTTGCATTAAAAAATATAACAATCGACAAAAAATGAATTTTATGAATTAGCATTTGACAAATTTTCATGGACCTGCAATGATTTATGATGTATGATTTTATTTCATATTGCACTTGTATAATTGCTATACCTTGGTGATATAAAAGGATTTGTTCTGTTCCGTTACAACCTCTGAAGAAATTTAATTGGAGAAACTGTTGTATATAAATTGTACATCATTTGTGTGAAAAGGTTTTTTCTTCGTCCTTTAAGTACAATGATTTCAGTCTTGAAAGGCTCATCTTTTCAAATAAACTTGATATTTTATGAATTTTATAATATTTTTTTTAATAATTCAAAATTATAAATCTGAATTATTATTTTTTTGAAATGTTCAAGATAGGCAGATGTTTGAATGCTCATGTATCTATGTTGTATTAATGATAAATCAAAGGCATTGGAAAAGGGAGACAAATTGATATTGCAAAAAGAAAAATAAGAAAAAAAATGATAATAAGAACATCAATGAAACAAACACAATAATTATCCCTTAAATAAGCTCACCTTAATTGGTGATCCTACCTAGTGATCAAAACATCAATTTTACTTTATTATTTAATTACCATGTTAATTAGCAACAAACATTGATATGGTTTTAATTTAAGTGTGTGGTAAATCATAGATCAATGAAGGTAAGATACTAATCTAATTAAGAAGTGTTCACATTTATCTGGGAAGTTTGCCAACCTGTTTAAGTCTTACTTCCTTAATTAATTATTTCTTAATTGGGTCACCATGCATGACCATAGAGAGTATAAATATTGAAAAAATGCATCCTTGGTCATCTCATTTCTGAGAATTATCTGACTTAGATATACATATATTACAATCACTGAAGCATAAATTCAGTCATGGATCTAGTCAAAGTAGCTTCCAGTCTTCAAAAACAGCTCATTGTCCTCATTACAGTACATAAACAGAAAGATATCTTAGGTAAGTTAACAGAAATATTTGGTTGTAGATAACAAAGTAGATGCAAATTCAATAAAATAGTCATGAATTGTAAGACATTAAACTGACTAAATATTCAGATATTAATACACAATCTCAGATTTTATATTTAAAATCATTGTGAAAAAAGAAGTAATTGATCATTGATAACATTTTATTTCTCCTTTTCCCACATCACTTTCTATCAAAATTGATTGTTTCATATCAATTACAGTCAACAATTCACTACAACCTGTTTGAAATAGGATGAATATTTTATGGAGAAATCTAGGAATTATACAGTTAAACAGTTATAAAACTTAACTTGTTAATGAGAATATTATTGTTGTTAAACAATGTTTTACAAGTGAATTAAGTATAAGTGTAAATGGACAATCACTTTCACATATATATACTTTTGATATCATGTAACTTAATTTAATCTTTCTATTCTTCCAGATCAACCAATCTCTCGACTACAGCAAGAGTCCTTGATGTCTGATCTTACAGGTAACACAACCAGGAGTTTACACCTGTCTCTCCGTCTGTCTGTCCATGAAGGTGTACAACACATGTATCAACAGATTGCTGACAAACAGTGGAATAAGGTAGGTGTAGAGGGATTAGCTTCATATTTCTGGAGTGTGAATTGATAAGAAAAAGAAATATGAAAATGCAGTAATTTTTCTGTTATATCTACATAAATTCATAAATCTTTTATAGTATTTATACAAACCCTTGTCATGCTGAATAAAAAACCTTGCTAAAATTATATTAAAACAAAGTGCTGAATGCTCTAATTATGAGTCAGCATTTGATTTTGAAAATAAAATTTTGAAACATCTCTGATTTAAATAGAAAAATCAGGTGGTTTTGACTTAGATCAGACTGCACATTATATGCAGGCTGATCTCTGTCGATACCTCCTGCCAAAGTAGGAATATTCAATGATCAGCATGACAAGGGTTAATAAGAATTTGGTGTTAAAAGATATTTCAGGTACTCATCTTCATAGAACAACTTCCATGTATTAACAGAGCATAAATTTTACTAAGCTTCTATATTTCTCATCAACAAGTCATTTCTATCCATTCCAGGTTCAGTCCACTGCTAGATCCATCATGTCAGATCAACAAGATACAGACTACCAGTCATCACCATCACCAGCCAATCTCATCACCAGTACAGACAGAACTGCAGCTACATGGTCCAGACATTACTGTGATTTCTACAGACAATCATAAATGTTGCTAGCATGTGACTGATGTATGTGTTCTTGTAAAGATAGTGCTGTTATTATGAATGCAATGAATGTTTTTGATAAATAAAATGTTATGATGAATAATTTCATGTTATTTCTTTTCTGTTAGCCTTGATTTAAAGAGAATAAAGACAAAATGGTCGGAATGTGGATTGAAATGGATTCTACAATTTCACATAATTGCCTTCTTATAATCAATTCTAATAAATGGTAGATTGGATTATTCTGCCGTGCATTCAGGAAGATAAACAGTGCAAACTGCCAATTTGACCCCGCTTTGCACATTCACTTGCTTGCAAAGTGGGGTAAAATTGGGCAACAGTCTGCACCATTTTGTCATCCCAAATGCAGGGCAGGTTTACCCCTGTCCTCCTGGGTGTCTTTCTGTGACCCAAATTTTTTGCCTTTTATGCTTGATATCTATGAATCACAGCAATTAAAAACTTGGTATGGGGTATCATCTACAGGCCCTTTACTTTACTAATTGAAATATGATCATTCTGGTTCTACTTCTTCTTGTGTGGCCAAAATATTTCAATATCTTAGGCAGTTTGCTGAGATGTTAAAGATTAGCTAGTGACCCTAATCAGGAACCTTTGGTGATTCTATGGAATAGACCTTTGGTATAATATGGCACAGCCATAAATTGGTTATCACATGTGTGGGTTAATCTGGGGTCATAAAAATTACTTAACATGACATTGTGAAAATCGCAATTAAGGTAAGGTTTTCATAATTGGATTTTCGTAATTTGAAAACAAAACACAGTGTTTACTGTGTCTTGTTTCAAATTATAACATGCCCAAAAGATCTCCATAGATGATCGGAAAGCATCAAAAGAATTTGCTATTCTTTAAGCTTTTTGACAAAAGCACCATCAGAAGTCAAATAACCAATAAAATATCCCTAAATTACTTCACCTATTTCAGAGATACTTTCCAGTTATTGAAAAAGTCTGAGCCTTATTGGGAATGCTTGTGACCCCTTAATAATTTTCTGGCTTGTTGGCCGAGTGGTTAGCGCGCTCAACTCGTAACCTTGTAGTTGCGGGTTTGAGCCCCACCAGAGGCTGATAGTGTATTGGGCAGGACACTTTACAGACAGGGCCCCAGTCCACCCAGCTGTAAAAGTGGGTAGCAGTGGTAAGAAACCATTACCTCTCTCTCTATCTGTGGGATAAGATCTGGGATGAGTTAGGACCACAATGGAAATAAGAGTTCTTTGACCCTTTTTCATGTTATCCTCCTGAGTAAAAAAAAGGCTCCAAAATAATGACAATTTTTGATAATACACCCCTTTTTTGTGGGTACCTATTGGATTCAATTCCAAAACAAAGGTTGTGGTAGTTAAATAAGAAATAATCATCTTGAAATGCTAGGTCCTGCCATTAGTAGCTCTGTATTCAAGATTTATGTAAGCCATTTTTAATTTTTAAGGGTCTGCTCATTCAGTTTAAGGGGGAGTTGAAATTTATGGATACTAGTCCTACAGGACTAATGGGTTTTTAAGATTTTTCAACCCCTGAAAACCTTTGTGTTAAATCATATCCTATTACCACATCTTTTACAATTATTGACAGATTTCATGAAATCTCACAAAATGGTACTTATTGAATGATGCATACATTAAACCTGCTTAGAAATATTGTTCTTAATCATGGAAAAGGGACTTTCATGTACAATTGTTTAACATAAGATATTTCTCATTTGATGCATTAACCTACCTTGGCCTTTGATGACATTCTGCTAACAAATATATTATGTCTTAGCTAAATACTTTTAATACATCATATTGATGAATTTTCATAAATGTGCTAGGTCTTAAGTGCCAATGGAGCAATACTGGCCTTTGGTCCTCTTGTTCAACTTTATTTCCAATGCTTGCAGTTGTGAATACATAAATCTGCTGATTTTTATACTCATATTTTAACAACTTTTATGGAAAAGAAGGAAATGATTTTGACTGAAAGCTCTGGAAATTATTCCTTCTCCCTCTGTCTGATAATCTTCACCATAAAGATGCTCTCTCTCTCGTTAAAGCCCCCAACTATGAAGTAGAGGGGGGGGGGGGGGTACATCGGTTTCACCATGTCAGTCTGTCTGTCTATCTGTCTGCCTGTATCAGGACTCTAACTTGAGAACCAAGTGACCTAGAAAAATGAAACTTAATGCAAATGCTGCATATGACCCAAGGAAGTGCCTTTTTGTTTTTGGGTCACATAGGTCAAAGGTCAAGGTCACAGTCAGCCTTTGTTCAATTTTCGTTACCAGACTCTAACTCGAGAACCGAGTGACCTAGAATCACGAAACTTCATGCAAATGCTGCTTATGACCCAAGGAAGTGCCCTTTTGTTTTAGGGTTACATAGGTCAAAGGTCAAGGTCAAAGTTAATTTTCGTTTCCAAGCTCTAACTTAAGAACAAAGTGAACTACAATCAATCACAGGGATATAACTTTAATTCTAAATATTAGAATATTACTTGAATTCTCATTAAGTGTTTCAAACACATCCTGCACTAATAGCATTTATATTTTGACAAAGCTGGTGGGGGGTATTAGTCTGCTTTGCGACGGTTTTAGTTTCTTCATCAATATGAAAATATTTTTGTCATTTGCCCATTTTGTTTATATTGTTTACTTGGGTGACAAAAGGTATTTTTTCCAGTCCTATGGGAAGGGGCTGAGAAAAAACCCAGACAAATTAATCTTGGAACAGGGTGCAGAGATCCAATGCATGACATTTTGTTGAATGACACTTCGTCAATACGAAATTTCATCAAATGAAATCAGGTCAACTGGACAGTTTGGCTTAAACGACAATAGGTTTAATGAAATTTTCAGAAATTTTCCATGAACCACACTTGGTTGAATATGCTGGAAGCAATGAGAGAGCAATGTTTTATTACAGAGTTAAAGTTGAATACCTCGGCAAATAAGATATCAAGATTTTCATGTTCGTATTGCTAGAATGACTGAAGAATATTGTTCACAGGTGTTACTAATGATGAAGATGAATTATCATAGTTTAATATTTTGTTTAGAGAATAGTCTATGGTATCTGAGTAACAATAATGTATGATATGGCAATAATTCAGTGTGGCACCTCAGTTTTTCTGTCAGATTAACACTTTATACAGAGTAGTGTTGGGTCATTCATTACCTCTTGCTTTTCGTTTACTTATCAGGAAAACTAAATCATACTAGAAACTTTCTGAAACTGAACGCCAATATAACATTCTTTATTAAAAGTGTCAATATTTTCCATTCAATTAGACTTCAAAAATAAAAAGGAATTGTTCAGTTAACATTTTAAATCATTGTCTTATCTCAGTTTTTTGACAAAATTTGAGGAGATTCAACGAAAATTCTATTTTGACAAAATGCATGTTGACACATTGTTGTTAAATTTGCATTCAACAAATATGACAATTGACAAAAATTGAATTTTATGAATTGGCTTTCGACAAATGATGTATGATATTATTTCATATTGCACTTGTATAACTTCTATACCAGGATGAAATAAAAATATTTGTTCTGTTCTGTTACAACCTCTGAAGAAATGTAATCAGAGAAAGTTTTGTTTATAAATTATACATTATTAATTTGTGTGAAAAGGTTTTTTTCTTATTTAAGTACAATGATTTCTGTCTTCAATGGCTCTTCTTTTTAAATAAACTCAAAATTTTGAAAAATATTCAAAATAATATAACTTAATTTTAAGCTCGGCTGTTTTTTGGAGAAAACCCGAGGTATTGCTATAGCCTCAGTGTCGTCATTGTCGTTGTCGTGCAAAACTTTGACATTTTGCGATATCTCTTGTTCTACTGAAAGCATTTCCTTGAAAATTGGCACACATCTTCACCATAAAAAGAGCAACCTATACTATCATGGGGGATAACTCTAGATGCATTTTGAAAAAAATTGTGCCCCTTTTTTGACTTTTGAAGCCGCCACCATAGCGCAGTTGGTTAGGCATAAGACTTCCAATCTGGAAGTCGTGGGTTCGATCCCCGGTGGCGGCAAATATCCTTTGTGATATTTGTCTCTCACCAATGGGAAGATAATCGTAAACCTATGTGAGATAGCAGTCGGAGGCTAGTAAAGGATGTAATGGTAGTACAGGTGTAAGAAATACCAGGATTCCTTTGTTAGGTGCTCCGGCCGCTGCGATATAACTGCGAAATTGTTGAAAGCGGCGTTAAACCCATTCAAACAAATTGACTAAGATTTTTTCCCACCATCCTGCACTCAACAGCCAAGCGTAGGCACCCATAGGTGGTGCTCTTGGGGTTTTTTTTTTGAAATTGTCAAGATAGGCAGATTTTTGAATGCTCATGTATCTATGTTGTATAAATGATTAAACAAAGGCATTGAAAAGGGGAGAGAAAATTGATATTGCAAAAAGAAAAATAAGTAAAAAATAAGTTAATAAGAACATCAATGCAGCAAACACAATAATTTTCCCTAAAATAAGCTCACCTTAATTGGTGATCCTACCTAGTGATCAAAACATCAATTTTACATTATTATTTAATTACCATGTTAATTAGCAACAAACATTGATATGGTTTTAATTTGAGTGTGTGGTAAATCATAGATCAATGAAGATTAGATACTAATCTAATTAAGAAGTGTTCACATTTATCTGTAAAGTTTGCCAATCTGCTTCAGTCTTACTTCCTTGATTAATTATTTTCTTAATTGGGTCACCATGCATGACCATAGAGAATATAAATATTGTGGAAATGCAACCAAAGTCATCTCATTACTGAGAATTATCTGATCTAAACATACATATATTACAATCACTAAAGCATTAAAACAGTCATGGATCTGGTCAAAGCAGCTTCTAGTCTTAGAAAACAGCTCATTGTCCTTGATACTGTACAGAAACAGAAAGATCTCTTAGGTAAGTTAATAGAAGTATTTAGTTGTAGATTACAACATGGATGCAAAATCAATAAAATAGGCATGAGATGTAACAAAATACATTAAATATCCTTTGATACACAATCTCAGATTTTATATTTAAATTCATTATGGAAATAGAAGAAATTGATTGTAACAAGTTATTTCTCCTTTTCCTACAAACCTTTCTACCAAAATTGATGGTTTCATATCAAAGAACAACTACAGTCAACAATTGACTACGACCTATTTGAAATAGGATGTATACTTCATGAAGAAAACAAGAAATTTAACAGTTAAACAGTTACATTAGTTAACTTGTCATTGTGAATATTGTATATTATATATTTTGATGTTAAACTATGTTTTACAAGTGAACAATTTAAGATATCTGAAGAATAAGTGTAAATGGGCAATCACTTTCACATTATATTTATGCTTGATATAATGTGACTTAATTTAAACTTTCTATTCTTCCAGATCAACCAATCTCTCGACTACACCAAGAGTCCCTGATGTCTGATCTTACAGCCAAATTAACCAGAAGTTTACAACTGTCTCTCCGTCTGTCTGTCCATGAAGGTGTACAACACATATATCAACAGATTGCTGATAAACAGTGGAATAAGGTAGGTGTAGAGGGATTAGCTTCTTATTTCTAGAGTGTGAATTGATAAGAAGAAACAATATGAAAATTGTAGTTTCTCTGTTATATTTACATATAATTCATAAATCATTTATAGTATTTCTATTAACCCTTGTCATGCTAAATAAAAAACCTTGCTAAAATTATATTAAAATCAAAGTGCAGAAAGCTTTGATTTCCTAATTATGAGTCAGCATTTTATTTTGAAAATACAATTTTGAAACTTCTCTGATGTAAATAGGAAAATCAGGTGGTTAAGACTTAGATCAGACTGCACATAATGTGCAGGCTGATCTTTGTCTATACCTCCTGCCAAAGCAGGAATATTCCCAAATCAGCATGACAAGGGTTAATTAGAAACTGGTGTCAAAAAAAAATTTCAGGTATTCATCTTCATAGAATAACTTCCATGTATTATCAGAGCTTTACTGAGCTTCCATATTTCTTATCAACAAGTTATCTCCATCCATTCCAGGTTCAGTCCACTGCTAGATCCATCATGTCAGATCTACAATATACAGACTACCAGTCATCACCAGCACCAGCCAGTCTCATCACCAGTACAGACAGAACTGCAGCTACATGGTCCAGACATTACTGCGATTTCTACCGACAATCATAAACATTGCTAGCATGTGACTGATTTATATTTATTGTTGTAAGATAGTGCTGTTATTATGAATGTAATAAATGTTTTTGATAAATAAAATGTTATGATGAATAATTTCATGTTATTTCTTTTCTATTAGCCTTGATTTAAAGAGCAAAAAAGACAAAATGGTTGGAAGTTGGTTTGAAATGGATTATACAATTATCACACAATTACCTTCTTGGGTTTGAAGTTTAAACCTATTTACATCAACCGGGAAACAAGTTCTTACGATTTTACTTCCTGGATAATTTACCAGTACTGGCGCCAAATGTGTGGGCCAATGAAAGAACCAAGATCGATTGCAAGATCAAACTCCGGACCTTTGGGTCAAGAGGCCGACACTCTACCTCTAGACCACAGACACCACACTTAATTACCTTCTTATAATCTATTCCAATAAAAAAAATCTTAGAAGTAGAGGGTTATCTTGTCCCGCATTCAGGATGACAAAATGGTGCAAACTGTTTGCCATTTTGTTCCAGCATTGCACTTGCTTGCAAAGTGGGGTAAAACTGGCAAACAGTTTGCACCATTTTGTCATCCCGAATGCAGGGTAGGTCCTCCTGACTGCCTGTCTGTAACTTAAACTATGTTCACTTTATGCTTGGCATCTATGATTCACAGCAATGCAAAATTTGGTATGGGGTTTCATCTAGAGGCCCCTTAAATTATTGTAATCAGGTCATTCTGGTCAAATGCCAACTGAAACAGCAAAAAGATCTTGGTATATTTCTCGAAAAAAAAAAAGGCTGGGAAACTCTATTATATACAAATATGAAAGGATGAGTTCCAAATTAATTTGATACTGCCTTACAGAACAGTTGAACCTCCCTATGATTCTTGTCACCAGATAGTACAAATTATTAAAATATAGATGTATGGTTATTAGTCCCCCAATGGTTACTGGTTGGGGGACTATAGGCTTGCTCGATTACGTCTGTCCATCACACTTTTGTCCGGGCTATATCTTCTAAACCATATGATTGTGCTAGCAACTTCAAACTTGGTACACTTATAGATCTCATTGAGGAGAAGTGTCATGTTCAAGAACCGTTACTCTGCCATGCCACTTTTTTGAGTTATTGCCCTTTGTTGTTTTTACCCTTACATTCTTGTCCGGAGCATATCTCCTAAACTAAACTAACTTCAAACTTTGTTCACTTATAGATCTCATTGAGGAGAAGTGGCATGTTCAAGATCCATAACTCTGCCATGCCCACTTTTTTAGTTATTGCCCTTTGTTGTTTTTACCCTTACATTTTTGTCCGGATCATATCTCCTAAACTATGTGTGCTAGCAACTTCAAACTTTGTACACTGATAGATCTTATCGAGGATAAGTGTCATGTACAAGAACTGTTTCTCTGCCACACCCACTTTTTGAGTTACCGGTATTGCCCTTTGTTGTTTTAGTCTTACATTCTTGTTCGGATCATATCTCCTAAACTATAAGTGCTAGAAACTTCAAACTTGCTACACTTATAGATGTCATTGAGGACAGGTGTTATGTACAAGAACTGTCACTCTGCCATGTCCACGTTTTGAGTTATTGCCCTTTGTTGTTTCTATCCTTACATTTTTGTCCTGTACTTATCTCCTAAATCATAAGCCCTAGCAACTTCAAACTTTGTACACTGGTAGATCTCATTGAGAAGAAGTGAAATGCACAAGAACTGTTACTCTTCCACATCCACTTTTTTAGTTATTGTCTGTTGTTGTTTTTTAGCTCCACTGGCTGAAAGCCACTGGGGCTATTGTCATGGCGTTGTGTCCGTCGTGCATCCGGACGTCCGTGTGTGCGTCCGTCCGTCCGGTCGTAAACTTTTCTTTAAAAATCTTCTCCTCAGAAACTACTGGATGGATTTCAACCAAACTTCACAGGAATGATCCTTGGGTGGCCCTCTTTCAAAGTTGTTCAAGAAATTTTGATCCAATGAAAAACATGGATTTAATGGGCGTGGCTAATTTCCAAATAAGGTAAAAAGTGAGTTTTCTCAGATTCTAATCAATGGATACCAATTAAATTTTACATGAATGATCCTTGTGTGACTCTTTATTAGTCTACAAAAAATCATTGTGATCGGATGGAAAATATGCATTTTATGGGCGGAGGTCATTTCTCTATATGTTATATAGTGGAAACTTTGAAAATCATTTTTTCAGAATGTAACTTATGGATATCACCCAAATTTCACTGGAATGATCCTTTAATGACCCTTTATCAGTATACAAAAAATCATTGTGATTGGATGGAAAATATGCATTTTATGGGCGGAGGTCATTTCTCTATATGTTATATAGTGGAAACTTTGAAAATCATTTTCTCAGAATGTAAGTGATAGATATCAACCAAATTTCACTGGAATGATCCTTGAGTGACCCTTTATCAGTGTACCAACAATTATTTTGATTGGATGAAAAATATACATTTTATGGGTGGAGGTCAATTCTCAATATGTTAAATAGTGGAAACTAGGAATAACATTTTCTCAGAATGTAACTGATGGATAACAATCGACATTTTTGGTATGATCTTTGGGCTACCCATTATCATGCAGCCAAAAATTATTTTGATATGATGAAAAATATGTCTTTTAATAGCAGAGGTCATTTCTCTATCTGTTATATAGTTGAAACTTTGAAAATCATTTTCAACATCAGTAGAACCCCAAATATCTTAAAATCTAGTCAAAGCATTTATTTGCTTTTACAAGAATTTCAAGCCTGTGGAGCGACTCAAGCCATTCAGTTATCCTGTCATTTTTGTCCGAACCTTATCTCCTGAGCCATCAGTGCTAGCAGCTTCAAACTTGGTACACTTATAGATCTCATTGAGGACAAGTGGCATGTACAAGAATCATTCTTCTCCACCCACTTTTGGAGTTTTTGCCATTGGTTGTTTTTACTCTTATATTTTTGTTTGGGACATTTTGTTCAAAACCTAATTTGCTAGCAACTTCAAATTTTGTATACAGTTATAGATCTAGTAAGTAGGAGATATATTATAAGAAAGTTTTTTTGTTATCCGGTGGGGGACTCCTGTATTGCATCGCATTTGTTTACTTATAGGGGACTCTACAATTGAATCAGTGATGATGGCAAAAAAATCTCTGGAATACATTCTCACCAAGTTCCACGAAACAGAGTTACAATTACACTCTGCTGATTTGGGTGAGTACTCAACCTGTTCAATATTAACCCTTGTCATGCTGAATAGATTTTGGCTAAAAAAATCATTAAATTCCAAGGTGCAAAAAGCACTGAAAGTATCAACTGTAGGTCGTTTTTTATTTGAAAAACTAAATATATTGACAATTATGGTTTGAAAGTGAGAAAGAGGTGGTATAGACTAACATCAGACTGCACACATGTGCAGGCTGATGTTTGTCTATAGCTCTAGCCAAAGCAGGAATATTCGGGGTTCAGCATGACAAGGGTTTAGTCCCTGCATTGATAGAATTGGAGCATGTGTACATGCGAAGTTTTATACATGTATTAGATACATTATCCTAGGTATTGCAGCAGGAATCCATTTCCGGGGCACTCAATTTTCAGGGCTTTAAGGGATGCAGGTTTGCCGCACCCGAGACACAAAAATAAGTAGCCATGATCCTCAAAACTATGTGATTTGAGTCCATTGGCTTCTGCCCTCCAATACACATCTGCCTTCGGATTTTACCTTTTGCATATAACTCCTCCTCCATCAGACTATTCATAGACAAATCAACACCTAAGTTAAATCAATTTCCTAAATGGCTGATATAAACTATAAAATGAGCTGATGTGCTTTGTGTTGTAATGTTTAAGATTATTCAGATGTCCTGATCAAATGTTGAAATTATAACAAGTATTTTATCAATATCTAAGAATTGTTTCAAAATGGTTTGACATAATGTTTCTCAAGTATTAGAGGGTCAAGGTCAAGGTGATGGTCAAACTTTTGTCACATTGACAGCAGTTGTCCTGGAACAATCATTTAATTTACCAACAATACTTGGATAGATACAGATGAAATACATGAACTACTACGTATTCACTCCTGATGAGATTATTATAAACAGTTTACCCAGGTTTCAAATTCAATTGGAAGCCTCATCAATGAAACATTATTTTAATCAATTTCAAGGGTGTAACTTCCATTATGCACATTACGGGATGCGTAAGTATGTAATACAAATAAATCCTTTTTTGCAAAAGAAAATCTTTGATGAATTATTAAAACATTGTAACTACAGCTTAATCAATAACATTCTGCCTTTCTCCTATTTTTTGGTGTTTGCCTTCTGAGTGTGTTTCCAAATCCTAATTACGCCAATTAATTTGGAGTTTTCGTATGCCCCATCATCATTAAGATTGGGGCATATTGTTTTACTGTCTGTCCATCTGTCAGTCCATCTTTCAATCTTTCTTGAAAGCTTAACCAAAAAAACTTTGTATTGAAAATAACTTCCAGCAAATTCAAGATAGAATCCTCATATTTGGCATGATGATAGATCTCATAAATACTAATCTGCAGATACCAAAGTCAATTGCATGTTACAAGGTCATAGTCATCTGTCAAGGTAAAAATTTTGAAAATAAAAATGCTGTTTTGGGGTTATTTGTGTTTCAAAAACACTTCTTGTTGACAAGTATTTATTTGAGGACTTATTTAGTGTTAGGTTTCAAACACTGAGGTGGGTTTCTTAGATTGAGATGTCGAATGTTTTCACTCAAAATGTTAAAAATTGTTTCTCATGACATCTTTGTGATCTTTTTTAGCTGTTTTTTTGCATCTTGTTCTATAAAAATGCACCTCAGGTATGCATTTTTAGCTCGGCTGTTTTCGGAGAAAACCAGAGGTATTGCTGTAGCCTCCGTGTCGTCATCGTCCTCATGGGAAAACTTTGACATTTTGTTATATCTCTGGTTCTACTGAAGGCATTTGCTGGAAACTTGGCACACTTGTTCACCATCAAAAGAGCAACCTGTACTATCAAGGGGGATAACTCTAGATGCATTTTGTGCAAAATATGCCCCTTTTTTTTACTTAGATTTTTTCCCACCATTTAGCACTCAACAGCCGAGCATAGGCACCCGTAGGCAGTGCTCTTGTTTATTTCAAACAATTTGCATTTTCAGGTATATTGAAGTCAATGCCTGAGAGTCCTAGATTCTGTAAACAGACAATCCGTGAACCAGTTAGAAATAGTTCTGTGGTCTGGAACTATGTAACCCATTTAGGTAAACTTTGTTTTAACTTTTTTATTATGCCCCCCCTTCAAAGAAGAAGGGGTACCAGTTTATTGCTTTGCTCTTGTAGGCAGTTGATTGCGTAGTCCACCCAAAGACCTCTTTTGTCTGGAGCATATCTCAAAAAGTATGCAAGCTGGAATCATGAAACTTCACAGGTGGATAGATCTCATTGAGGAGAAGTGCAGTGCATAATCCACCAAAAATCATTAAGTAAGTGAGGTTGATGTGAAGTTATAAGTATCATTCCAGATTTTTCACAAGTGGTACAGTTTCAAGTCTCCATGTATCAGGGATTGACACTTACACCACTCCTCAGGCCCAACCCTGGTGAAAATAGCCATGCTGCAGGTCCTTCTGGTCTACAGTTAATGGCCATATCAATTGCAAGCTTTCATGTTTTGGAAGATAGTTGGCTTTCCAATACCAAATTTGTTTCATTACCTTATGGCAAACATTGTGGAAAAGGAAAAAAATTGCTAGCCACAAGCAATTTCTTCTTTTCCCGCAAGATTTCCTTAAAATTACTCCTTAAATTACTTAAGAATAAATTAGGTTTTCATGGAGGATCTTTTAAAATCATGGAGGACCTGTAACATGTATTGCTTATAGGTCCTTCAGGCTGGTGGCAAAGAGCGGTTAGTTTTGAACCCTGCTGTGAATAAAAAAAAATCCGTCATCCCCTAAATAAATAAATAAATTTAGACGTAAAATTATAACCATCATTCCAGGTCCTAGCCATACAAGGTTATTGAAGTACAGAAGTTTTAAACAGCTAGAGAGATACACCAGTCTTTTACATAAATTACAGCTAGTCCAGTTTCAAATAGATGCTATGGATAAAATGGCTGAACAGACATTACCTGTACTTAACAGTCTCGACCCAACTTCAAGGTAACAACCATTCATCCTTGTCATGCTGAACCTGGAATATTCCTACTTTGGCAGGAGCTATAGACCAACATCAGCCTGCACATATGTGCAGTCTGATGTTAGTCTACACCACCTGTTTCTAACTTTCAAACCAGAATCGTCAATAGATTCAGTTTTTTCAAATAAAAATTGACCTACAGTTGGCACTGTCAGTGCTTTTTGCCCTTTGATTTTGATGAAAATCTTAAGCCTTTTTAGCCAAAGTTTATTCAGCATGACAACCATTAACAACACAATGATAATTAACAAAAAGTTGAAGTCACTGATCTAAATTGTCTTTAGAAAATATTGTGGGATTAGAAGTACATGTAATTGCTTGTAACAAGCATTTTCTCCTTTTCTTACAATATTTTCTAAAGCAAAAGGACCGTTTCATTTTTAATTGCTGACCTGGGTTCCATCACTGACACAGACACTCATCTTTCCAACCATTTGTCTTGCACCAATAGATTGATGATAATAGAACTATAGTGGGAGCAGCTGGAGGCTAGGAAAGGATATACTGTGTAGTGGTTGTACTGGTGTTAAATGCTGTTATTAACAATCTTTCAGTTATATTGCAGAGGCTTGAGCAACTAACAATGGATACCCGGTATTTTTCACACCAGTACAACCATTAGGGCCTTTCTCCAGCTGCAATCCACATAGGTGTAGGATTATCAACCCATTGCTGGAAAACAAATGGTCAGAAAGGATGAGTGCCACTGTTGATGATTAGTGCCGCTGTCGATGATTGAGCACGAGACCTTTTAATTGATAGTCTGACGCATTATGACAGCAGCCAATGTACTAATAGAAGCCATGATCTATCACTTTTTCAAGAACATAAAAAAAAAATGACTGAATTATGTTATTAGCTTTTCTGGGTATATCATGCTTACAGTGAGGTTTTGTCATTATTGCATGTTTGTCATCTGTAGTTTGCTTTGCCAGTAACAGCCCTATCAGTAGATACCAAGGACAGGGTTATCAGTCTAGATCAAATTTGTGAATCAGCAGTCTTAAAAGATAATAGAGAGCTTAACATGCATCAAACCAAAGTTATACCCCCCCCAAAAAATTTGTTTGAGGGTATATAGGGGTCAGCTTGTCGGTCGGTCCATCTGTCAGTCCACCTGTCTGTAGGTTTTTTTTGTCCCAAATTTTTCTCGGCAACTGATGGGAGAATTTCATTTAAACTAGGGATGGTAACGAGTATCAATTTTACTAATCGATTACTCGGTGACCTTTCCGATCGAGTACTCGAGTACTCAGATAGATTTGATGACTTTATTATTGGCTCTGTGTTTAAAACATGTCAATATATGATATTCACAGCATATCTGTCAAAATGATAGTTGACATTTTTTCTCTTATTCATTTGAGGAAATGTATTTTTTTAGTCCCCTACCGGTGTTCACACCGGAGGGGACTATAGGTTTGCCCTCCGTCTGTCCGTCCGTCTGTCCGTCCGTCTGTCTGCTCAAATCTGGATCCCGCGATAACTAAGCAAGCGTTTTTGATGAAAGTTGGTATATGACTAGATGGCAATGTGTAGATTATGCACATCATTTTATTTTTGTTTTTCGACTTAAATTGAGGTTGCTATGGTTACAGAAATAGTGAAATATGGCCAAAAATGGGATCCTGCGATAAGATAATAACTAAGCAAGCTAGTTTGATGAGACTTGGTATATGACTATATGGCAATGTGTAGATTATGCACATCATTTTATTTTTGTTTTTAGACTAAAATTGTTGTTGCTATGGTTACGGAATTAGTGAAAATATGGCAAAAATTATTGGATCCTGTGATAAGTTAATAAGTAAGCAAGCTAATTTGATGAGACTTGGTATATGACTAGATGGCAATGTGTAGATTATGCACATCATTTTATTTTTGTTTTTCGACTTAAATTGAGGTTGCTATGGTTACAGAAATAGTGAAAATATGGCCAAAAATGGGATCCTGCGATAAGATAATAACTAAGCAAGCTAGTTTGATGAGACTTGGTATATGACTATATGGCAATGTGTAGATTATGCACATCATTTTATTTTTGTTTTTAGACTAAAATTGTTGTTGCTATGGTTACGGAAATAGTGAAAATATGGCAAAAAATATTGGATCCTGTGATAAGTTAATAAGTAAGCAAGCTAATTTGATGAGACTTGGTATATGACTAGATGGCAATGTGTAGATTATGCACATCATTTTATCTTTGTTCTTTGACAAAAAGTGCGGTTGCTATGGTAACGGAAATAGTGAAAATATGGCAAAAAATGGATCCTGCAATAACTTAATAACTAAGCAAGCTAACTTGATGAAACCTGTTTTAAATTGTAAAAAAATTTATAAGCCATGTTAGTCAGGGTGGTGATGCAGCAGTATTAATCACCTCCAGTGAAAGTTCTCATTTCTTACCAACAAGACTGAAGAAAAACATCTTGGATCAGACAAGGTAACTGTTATTGATACTATTTCTTGCATCTGTCTATTGCTTGCATGAATTGTATAGTGGGCACAGCAGAGACAACAACTCATGTAAGTCTTGTTTAACCCTTTCCAAAACAAGACCTGGTTTTGACGTCCCTGATAGAATTGGCGTGGGAAAACATTGAGACAAACGAAGCCGGTAGGGGACTTTATGTGTTGCATACAACACCAGATACTTGTTTAATAGGGACTACATGCTAAGAGAAGGCCATTCGTTTCTCAGTATAATTCGTTGCTTCATATATCATCTCCGGTAGACCAAAACCAAGTAACTACAGCATCGATAAGCTCGAGTTGAAATGTTTTGGTATGACAGTAAAGCATTCCGTTGATCAGAAGAGATCTTGATCATTTAACATAAAGGAAAATCTAGCGAACGTTGGATTAAAATGCCGACCTTAACCAGGGTGTCAACATTGAAGGTGGGAAAATTGCGTCATTGGTTGACATTGCGAACAAAAACTGTTGACACTTGACTGCAATTTTTAAAATTTAACGACGATTTAGCTGATCGGCAGACGACCAGTTGTTGCAAATTATTCTTTCGAATATAGCATTGAAAATAAAAGATAGATAAACTCAGAAAATGTTTTATAGAAAAATAGTTTGGTAATGATTTTGCTATAATTCTATTTTTCTTTCCGATTAATCACTCAGTGAAATTGGTAATCGATACTGGGACGTTTGATCGAGTATTCGATTAATCGGGTAATCGTTCCCATCCCTAATTTAAACTTTACAGATGTGATCAGAATCAGCAACGTTCACGCTGCCGATCGCCATCTTCACAAATGGCGAATAAAAATTAGTTTTGGCCCTAATTATTTTCATTGGGCGAAAATATATGGCTCCAAAAAAAAGAGACAGACTTTCTCTTTTGAGACAAACCTTGATTTTCCTCCTAACATAATCCACGAGTCAGGTGTTGTTTGTCAATTATGTAAACAGGTTTGACACGCGACAAACACATTTCCTTATCCAATAAAGTTTTAATTGACAGCTTACTCAGTTGTATTAGGTAAACAAGCAGCTCATTGGATGATCTTTAATATATTTTTCGTAAGTGGGCGTGACTAAATTACACAACATCGTTGGTAATTAGTTCTGGAAGGAATTTAATAGAGCAATAAATTCTGACCCGCATGTAGGAATTCGCTTTATTTATGTCGAAAAATTGTCACACTAGCCCCCTTTAACATTTTTCTGACCAGTTTATTTAACTTAGTTGGTCCGCTATGCTCTGATTTATTTTGATAGTTTCACGGCAGCAGTTCCGCAATAGAGGTATTTCACGTAATTATCTCCCTTGCGTACTCTCCAGTCAAATTTACATAACAATGCAAACGAGGGGGCGTCCTTCTTTTCTCCACTCTTTATTTCATTGAAATTTATCCGAATAAATCAGTCGATTTCAACTATTAATAAAATGGATCATTAATCTTTTATAATTCAAAACAATACTTAAATGTCATTAGAAACTATTTCGACCGCTTTTAGTAATTTTTATTTTTAAATATGGACAAAAAGCGACGTTTGATTTTAGTTTGGTGGAATGAATTGCAAATATAACTCTTCAGAGTTTATCCACTTGATGAATTTATATTTGGTCGAAACAGATATCCTCCATCGAAAATCTACCGTTTTGAAAAATCACTTCAATTTGATAGTTTGTATGGATTTCTTTCATTTTGACTATTCATTTTCATTATTTCAATACTAGAACTAGTCATTGTTCGTCACAAATCGATCGTAATTGATTAACTAAAATAACAAAAAACAAAAGATTTAAATAAAGAGATAATAAAAAACAGACAACAAAATGCAAATTCGACACATGTTTTTGTTTCTCTCTCTCTAACGAATAATAATAATAAAAAAAAAACAAAAAAACACGGAACCATATCGAGAGTGAAAGATAATGTAAAGGGAGAAATAGTTCCACCGTAGGTTTATTATTACGAGTTGCTATTTCATTTTAATAATGATTCAAATTTGAACACATACTTGCATTGGGAAGGGCTTTTAAATACATTGGAAACGTGCATTCGCTGTTTCAAATTAAAGATTTGTAGTTCTGAATTTCACTTGATTTCTTTTCGTACAGCCTTTTTTTAACACTCACCTCTTACGATTCCAATTAATTTTCCAAATTCATGAATTATTGAACGCATTATTTAGATACCCCTTTTATGGAAATATGTTGATCTTGAAGATGTGGTAGAAGTTAAATACGAATACGTAATACCATATGTCACATACGACGCTTAATTGTCACCAGTACAATGTTTATTTAGCGCACGTGTTGTAACTTATAACTGCTGCCTTAGTGTTTTACCGCTCTTTGATCTGGGGTCTATGGCATATTGAAAAACCCTTTCTAAAATCATAAACAAACATGAAGATTAAATTCAGCCCTACATCTTTTAACGCTTAAGTTTTATCAAGCAACATGAAAAATAACAGTGCTGCAAGGGGCTTGTGCTAAAATATTTTAACGATTCTAAATGAGTATCAGATATATGGCCCCTATACGATAAAAACATTAATCTAACTTTAACTAAGTGTGGTCTTTCTGTGATTTTTAAAAAATACCACGTATTTATCTATTTAATATTATCATTAAATATTTCCTTAGTATGAAAATTTCTTGTGCAAAAAAAACCCGCTGTTGTGAATGGATAACATTTTCACAAAGAAATATATATTGCACGGTCAAAATACATTGTATCACATAGGTCTACTTTTCATCAATCATGATTCACAGAGTGAAAGATCGTCAATGTGTTGGTTTCAGTTTTCTCTTTGCCACGAAGTTTCAACAGCGCAATATCACAAACAATCTATGAAAACGAGGTGGCGTATTTGGTTGGATTATTCGCTCAACGATTTATTTATTTATTTTATTTTTTATTATTACTTTTTGCAAGAATACATTTCCTTGTCTCAGTGTGTTAATTACGATGTGATGGTAATAATGTTTTATACAAAGAAATTACTATATAAAGAAATGATTGAGAAGGCTAAGTTTTTTAAGTAATACATGTATTGGTATTTTAATGAAAAGAGAGAAATAAATGATAAGATCTGAATTAAAAAAAGGAATAATATACGCATAAATATAATTCAAAGACAAACTTTGATGACAAAATTTTAAAAAAAGTCAGTACATAATTACCAACAAGAAATACAAAATACTTCTTCATAGGTCAGGAACGCGAAATAGAGTTAGATTAATATAAGTTAATCAAAAGCAAAATATAGAAAAATGACAAAAATAAGCATGAAGAATTAAAGCATTAAAACTACATTCTAATTATGTGTAAAAATAACTTTAATTTCGTTTGTAACGACGAGTATTTTGTGGTTTAAAATATATTATTTTTCTATAAACTATTACTTGACTAAAATGACAATGCCCCCTCGTTTGTATAAGGGGCGGAGTCGAGAGATTTCCGCGCATGCGTAGACTTATGTGAAATAGGTCTATTCAGAATCCGAAAAATTAAAGTAATATTGTATTCACAAACAGGTAGTATTGAAAATTCTTCACATGATTTTTGGAAGATTAAAGTTGATTTTGTTTAGTTTCACCCAAAAATTATGATTTTTGATGTTGAATAATCACACAGATGAAATTTATTTACTGTGCATTTGTCCCCAAAAAGTTTCGACCCATCAGGTTTAAAATTGATTGAATCCATATAAACACTATGCTAATTTGAGAAATATCAGTGTTACATCAATTCCACTTTGTTCCAAGACTCATGTCATATCAAAGCACTGAAGATACTGATGGAAGAGTGACAAAATTCAACTTTCTTGTTTTACTATGCTAGTGTTTATGTGGCATTTAAAATTTTATTTTGGAATGAATTTTTTTTACTCCAACCATTTAAAACAAAATGAAAGGCACATTGGAACAACACAACAACTGACAAAAAAAATTAAGTTCTTTAATAATCTGATCAAACACAGGCCAAATTGAACTTGGTACACAGTCTCATCAATTTGGCCCAAACTATGAACCATTTGGCCCCAACTTTTTTCATTTGGCGAAAATGATGGCGACAACTTTTTTCTAGCCAGGGTGAACCCTGGTATCAGGCAGAAATGTGCAACTGATATTCTGGATACGAACCATTGACTTTTGACAGAGTTATGGCCCTTTGATGGAAAATGGCTTTTCATTATTGACAAGTACTTGTAGGGGGTTTTAGTCCACTTTGCGCCAGTCTAGTCTCCTAAAAACAAGCATCCTGTCATGCCTTACTTATAATTTTTTCTAATGTTCTTATTACAGTGATTTCATTCAAGTTCTCCACTGTTCCTACTCAATGTTGTCAACCAATCCTAACTGGGTACCAGTTATTGTAAGAGATACGATACAAGATGAAACAGATAACCAGGAAACAGAAATAACCTGAAAATAGAGGACATTTCACGTGGGATTTTGATACCTCCCACTTACAAAGTAGATGAAATTATATTGGTATAAGCTTGTCTGTCTGTCCTTTCATCTGTCCATCTGTCGACCTTTTTCATTTCCTGACTCTAACTCAAGAACAAAGTGACCTAGAATCATGAAACTATACAATTATTATCCACGACCCAAGGAGGTGCCCTATATTGGGTCACAAAGGTCCAAGGTTAAGGTCCCGATAGAGCTTTGTCCGATAACAGTTTACAGAACTGGTACAAAGCATGAATGGGGGGGTCTTAGTAGGCTTTGTGGCAGATCTAGTTGTACTAATATTAGATACAAAATTACCAAATGTCTATTGGTTGCATACAACTTTATAGTGTTAAATTTTGCCTTGACCCTCACTGGATTTACTGGATTCCTGGGGTGCGGAGATTGTAGAGGGAGATTCTTAAGATTCTCATCAAGATTTTTAAGATAAAGCCTTCTTTAGAGCCCGGTCTTTTAACTGCTACATAAGAATATTTCAAAAGAATTCTAAATGAGGAAACGAAGCATGTCTTAAACAAATGGTTTGAAGATGTTGAATGTTTTCACTCAAAATATTATTCATTCGATTAGATGTCTTAAAAAAATCTTAATGGGCTGGATTTTTCAGTTTGCCCTAACAAACACATCTCTGATTATCCAAACTGCCCTGCATTCAGGATGACAAAACGTTGGGAACAGTTTTTCAATTATACCCCACTTTGCATGTGCACTTGTGCGCAATGAGGGGTATAATTGGCAAACTGTTTGCACTCTTTTGGCATCCTGAATGCAGAGCTTGTTTTCTTACCTTATTCAGGGCACAGTTACAGTATACAATTATGATTTAAGTTTATATACAGGAAGATGTTATTGGGTAAATTCACAGTTATTCTCAGGTAATTTGATGTTACAAATAAATATTTTTATGGTTTTTGAGAGTTACTTGTGATTAAATCGGGTTTATAAGCTCCACTGGACTGGACATAGTCCAGTGGGGGTATTGTCATGGCCTGGTGTCCGTCGTGAGTGCCTGGGTGTGACCGTCAGATGTCTTTTTCTTTAAACATCTTCTTCTCTGAAACGACTGGTCAGAATTCAACCAAACTCCACAGGAATGATTCTTAAAACATGCTCTTTCAGATATGTTTTTATAAATTTCTTATCTGGCTTATGACATGGGCTCTATGGGCTGACGTGTCACTGAAAAATGGTCCCATCTGATGAAACATTAAAAAAAAATTCTTCTCTGAAACTACTCTTCAGTTTTCAACCTTACTTCCCAGGAATTATGCTCAGAACATGTTCTTTCAGATTTATTAATTCTGATCGGGCTGATGACATGGGCTTTATAGGCTCTCATGTCACTGAAAAATGGTCCCATATGATTAAATTTTAAAAGATTTTCTTCTCTGAAACTACTGTTAAGAATTGGACCAAACTTCAAAGGAATGATGCTTAGAACATGCTCTTTCAGATTTGTTTGTGAATTTCTGAATGGGCAGATGACTTAGGCTTTACGGGCTGTCATGTCTTTGAAAAATGGTCCCATATGATGAAATATAAAAAAAAAAATCTTCCTCTATTGAAACTTCTGTTCAGGATTCATCCAAACTTCAAAGGGATGATTCTTGGGACTTGCTCTTTCAGATTCCTTCTTGTAATTCTGATTGGACTGATAGCTTGGGTTCTACTAAGATGTTATAAGACAAAACATAAAAAAAAAATATTCTTCTCTAAAATGCATTTTTGGTTGCAATTGATTACTATTTGGTAAGACCTCTCTCTGATATCTTGGTGATTGAGTTGCTGTGTCATGGCAAAAGGGGCCTTTGTGATGCAACATTACTTGTAACCTGTACACTTATTGACAGATTTCACGAAACTTTCACAACATGGAACCTATCATGTAACTATGCACACATTAAACCCCTTTGAAATGATATTCTGTGTCATGGAAAAAGAAATTTTCATGAAAGATTGTTTGTTATCTAACGATTTTTTCATTTCATGCATCAACCAACCTTGGTCTTAGATGATTATCTACTTACAAATAGATTATTGCTTTGCTTAATACTTGTTAAACAATTTATTAATGAATTTCATAAATCTGTCAGGCATTAAGTGCCAGTGGAGCGATAGTGGGCCTCTTGGGCCTCTTGTTTGATATTTCACACTATTAGGCCATTTGTTGGATGACTGGACAGCCCTTAGTGCCCAAGTTATCAGCTTGATCAAGATTAAAACAGGGTAATCTGAAAGAGTATGTCCTTAGCATCACTACTTTGCAGTTTGGTTGAATTTTGACCAGTGATATCAGAGAAGAAGATTTTTTTTATATTTCACCATTAAGGGCCCTTTTTGGATGACGTGACAGCCCGTAGCACCCAAGATGTTGGCATGATCAGGATAAAAAAAGGAATCTGAAAGAACATGTCCTAAGCATCATTCCTGTGAAATTTGGTTGAATTCTGCCCAGTGGTTTCAGAGAAGAAGGTTAAAGAAAAAGTTTATACACTGACAGACGGACGCTCAACAGACAATAGGTTATGACAATAGCCTGCTGGACTTTGTCCAGTGGAGCTAAAAATTTATAGCCGCTTTTGTTCATTTCCCATGTCGGACACCATCTAATTGGGGCCCAAAAAGTGACGTCATTGTGAATGTTACATAGAAATAATGAGCAAAATGATGTGCTTTAAGAAAATTTGTCCTAAATTTTCACATTTTATCTCATTTTCGCATAAAAGAAATACCAGTGATCATTGAATGTCCGTGGTGCTGTGTGCGTCGTTCGTCGTCCGTTGTCCGTCGTAATGCAATTTAAGTGTTTACACACAAATATGGCCCAATCTTCATGAAACTTGGTCTGAATCTTGGCCAGGTCACAAGGATGAATCTTATCGAAAATGGGAAGGATCCATGCCATATTACGGGAAAAGGAGCCTTATTGAAAATTTTCTTGCGTACACACTAGAGGCCACAAATATGGCCCAATCTTCACGAAACGTGGTCAGAATGTTGGCCAAGTCACAAGGATGATCCCTTTTGAAAATCCGAAGGATCCATGCCATATCACAGGAAAAGGGGCCTTAATGATATTTTTCTTGTTAACACTCTAGAGGTTGTAAATATGGCCCAATCTTTATGAAACTTGGTCAGAATGATTGGCAAGTCACAAGGATGAACCCTATCAAAAATGGAAAGGCTCCATACTATATCAAGGGAAAAGGGGCCTTAATGATAATTTTCTTTTAAATGCTCTAGAAGCCACAAATATGGCCCAATCATCTTGAAACTTGGTCATAATTTTTGCCAGGTCATAAGGATAAAACCTATTGAAAATGGGAAGGATCTATGCCATATCACGGAAAAAGAGGCCTTTATGACATTTATTGTTTACTTGCTAGAGGCCACAAATATGGCCGAATCTTCATGATACTTGGTCAGAATATTGGTCGGATCATAAGGATGAACCCTATTTAAAATGGGAAAGATCCATGTTATATCACAGGAAAAGGGGTCTTTATGATAATTTTCTTGTTGTAACTCTAGAGGCTACAAATTTGGTCTAAACTTCATGAAACTTGTTTTTTTGTAGAAATTATCTCCTTTATGACATCTGCCTATTTAATTGATGAGATGTTGGTCAAAGAGACTCAGGGGAGCGATCTAGGACCATCTTGGTCCTCTTGTTGAATTAAGATTGATTGATATTTCATATACCGAACAACAAAAGTTATGTTTACACTTGTTGCTCTACCACTAGTGAAAATATAGCTTTTATTGTTTTAAATGAATCTATCTTACAATGAAACAAATGATTATCCTCTATATACTTTAATTTCATGACAGTTTGTTAAAGTATTAATTGTCATGACTGAACCAGTCACTTGGGAATATTGTATCAAAATCAAAGTGTTGAACACATTGAACGACTAATTGTGAGTCAGTATTTTTAGCTCGCCTAAGCATGTGATGCTCAAGGTGAGCTTTTGTAGTTAGGTGGATGTCTGTCTTGCGTCATCCATCATCAACATTTACTTTGTTTGCACTCTAGAGGCCACATTTTTTACCCAATCAATCTGAAATTTGGTCAGAATGATTGTCTTGTTGAAATCTTGGACGAGTTTGAAATTGGATCAACTGGCATCAAAAACTTGGTCATTGGGTCAAATAATAGAAAAACCTTGTATGCACTCTAGAGGCCACATTTTTTGCCTTATCAACCTGAAATTTGGTCTGATTGTCAATATGAAATCTTGGAAGAGGTTGAAATCGTGTGAACTGGCGTAAAAAAATTAGGTCATTGGGTCAAAGCTTAGAAAAACCTTGTATGCACTCTAGAGGTCAAATGTTTTGCCGATTAACCTGAAATTTGATCAGAATGTTGGTCTTGATAAAATCTGGGACAAGTTCAAATAGGGACAAAAACTAGGTCAAACAAGTTTTGGACAGTTCACTCAGGTGAGCATTTAAGGGTTACTATGGCCCTCTTGTTTTTTATTACAATATGTTACAAAATATTACAAACTTTTCTGGTTGAAAAAGGAAAATTAGGGGATATAGGCTAAGATGAGACTGTATTTATGTGCAGGCTGATCTTTTTCTTTACCTTCTGCCAAAGCAAGTATGTTCAATGTTCAGCGCAATAATGGTTAAATTTACTTAAAGTCTCAATTCAAAAAGGTGTTCATTTAATGATAGCTCATGTTTACTAAATAATGAAGCCTTGTTTGGATTTTGATAAAAGGTATTTGAGTTAAGTTAATAAATTCAGTATAAGGTCAACACAAATCTGATTTAGCCGTTTAACTCTGCAGCCAAATAATGTATGACCTCCATTTGATAATTCTAAGGACATAAGAAGGTATATCACTCAAAAATAGGCAATCTCAAACTGCTTTCAAATAGTTTGTGATCTGGATCTGAGAATACTCTGGACACAACGTGACACAGTATTCCTAAATATGTCATTTAAATAATTGAACTTAAGTCATGTCCACCAATTTTCATGCATTCTGGCCAAAAAATTGGTTTTGTTCATCAATTAAAGCAATTTAGAGTAAACAGTTATTTGTAAGCTACACAGAAAATAGTTCCACAAGAAATCTGTGTCATTATGGGAAAAATCTTTACTTTTTAGCCCTTTTTAGCTATAGTTTTGGTGTTATCATTGTCATGTAAAAACTGGCATTTTGTGATATCTCTGGTATTACTACAGGCATTCACTTGAAACCTGGCACTCATGTTGACTATCAATAGAGCAATCTTTACTATCAAGGGAGATAACTCTAGATGCATTTGGTCTTTGATTTTTTAACTTCTTTTCAGCATCTAAAATCAGAGTGTAGGCACATATTGGCATTGCTTTGCTCTTCTTTGCTTCATATTAAATCAATAGATATTAAGATTTTTTTTGATACGTCTTTTGAAAGATGGGGCGTATTATTGGATCACCTGTGATGTCCAAACCAGCATCTGGCAGGCGGGTTGTTCCACTTCTTAGTATGGAGCAAAACTATGTCCCCTTATGTCTGATTTACTTGGCAGTTATGTTCCTGTCATGTTTATGGAAAGCAGTGCGTAAGAACCTTAGTTCTTCCTACCTGATTTTTTTAGTAATTTCTCCTTGTTGTTTTCATGCTTGGGAATCCAGCACTGCAATACCTTTGGGTTTCTGACACTAGGTAATTGACTGCTAGATGCTGATTGTGGTTTAGATATGGGAAATATTGTTAGCCTGTCTGTTTGAAGAAAATACTAAAGGTATTGCTTAAGTCTTGCTATTGTCGTGTTGGGAAAACTTTGACATTTTGTGATATCTCTTGTTCCACTGAAGGCATCGACTTGAAACTTGGCACACATGTTCACGTTCATAAGATCAACATATACTATCAAGGGAAATAACTCTAGATGCATTTTGTGCAAGTTATGCCCCTTTTTCGACTTAGACTTTCATCCACCATCCAGCAATTAACAGCCAAGTGTAAACCTGTAGGTGGTGCTCTTGTTTAGGAATGCATTTGGAGTTGCCCCCTTGTTCGCTAGGTTTGCTCTTTAAATAGCAAACATTATATACCTTGTTTGATATCTTTTAATAATAATATATAAATACACTAGCTTTCAGCGGCACAGCCGCCTTCATCAGGTGAATCCTATGAATTGAACCGTTATGTATGACGTAAAGGTAACGTTGACGTCATCAAAATGCTACAAAGACCCGGAATAACGTACGAGTGTTAGACCCGCCACAAAGACTCAATGCATGCGGGAACTATGAAATACCTTAAAAAGCGTTTAAAATACCAAAAATAGAACAAAAATAGTGATTAAAAATAGTGCTGAAACTCTAATACGAGAAAATAGGTCGGACAAAACTTTTATCGTTATTAGTATGATCAAACGGATACACATGCATAAAGTCCCTGGGAAGGGGACACACCGAGCAACTGATGGATCGCCTATCGTGCCTATTAAGGTAGTGGACCCGTAATAGTCTCTCCACGTCTCCGAGGAAACGAACCCTCATTAAGAAACCCTGGTCAACACTACAAAAGATCATAAGCTCAGAGACACCGCGCAACCATTACGGGTACATAACCTTAAGATACCGGACAACAAAAGATTGCAAATATAACAATAAAAAAAAACAAACAAAAACCGCTGTATAAAAAAGAAAGAGGAGAAAAATATTGGCGATATAATCGCTATAACAGAAGACCAAGCATGTCTTATTTACAGCAATTACGGCGCCCAACAATACGAAAAAAAAAACAAAAAAACCAGAGGTCAATCGCTTATTTGAAATTGAAATATATATCCAAAATACTAAACAGCGGCGATACATCAGTAATGTTAGAAATATGATTATAAACCTTTAAATTCACACCCAGTCTACCGACAACATATCAAATGTATGGCTATCAAACTTAGTGAGTCATATGTGATCGATCCAAACGTCGCGACTACAGCATATTTATGCTGATGCCACGACGCACAAGTCGCGCACTCGCAAACATTATCGAACAAAAATATATAAAAGTTTAAAAGGCATCCCTACACAATCTATACAAGATAACCATTGGTCACAATTGGTCAGAGGACCAAATCGCCGTTTCTTTGGTGAGCAACGCAAAAGTCACAACCACAGCTTATAGAAGCTGCTATTCCGACGTCTACGTCCTCCATCCACGAAAATATGTAGAAGGAAATGCATAGTGAACAACGGGGGTCAACCAGACTATATTTGATAATTATCTGTCAGAAAGGTATTCAACATGGACATTCAACAAAAAGCGGCTCAATGTTGAACACCCAAAATACTGCAGCTTTAGATTATTAAGATAATAAAGGTAAAAAACGGAGGTCAATAATCATCCCATAACAGATAGTACATGTATTAATTCTTATAAGTTAGAAAAATATTTCGCTAAGTAATTGAATGCCCGGCGTTATGAGCGACCCAAACATCGCACCTACAGCCCATCCAAGCTGCCGCCATGACCTATAAGTATCCCATCCCCGAAAATAGCAGTAAATAACGGAGGTCAACAATCATCCCATTATAAATGATATTGAATTTCTTACTTAGACGTCATAGCGGCAGCCCAGGCACGATGCTTGGGTCACGATAATAACGGAGGTCAACAATCATCCCATTATAAATGATATTAAATTTCTTAGTCAGAAAGATATATCTCCGTTAACATCAACCAACAGCAAAATATTGGTGAGCACCCAAACGTCTCAACCACCGCTTATTCTGAAAAGACCGGCAAATAGCGGAGCTCGTAATAATTTCATTTCAATGATATTAATCCTTATAAGTCAAAAAAAAATAAAAAAATAAAAAAAAAATAATATTTTCACGGTAGACATAAAACAAAACGAAAGTCGTTAGCGAGCAATCCAAAACTTCGTTACTACAACTCGTTTAGAAAATAGCGGTAAATAGCAGAGGTCAACAATCATCTCATTATAATGATAAAATGTATCTACAGCTAACTCATTCTGCCGTCATGACGTCTTATCCGCATTTCCGCGGAGTATGTAAAGAAAATAGCGTTAATAGCGGAGGTCAACAGTTATCTCATAGTAAATTGTAGTACATCACTTTTGTCTGAAAATACTTTACAAAAGACATAAACCTAAAAAAAACAACAAAAAAAACCACGATTCATAAGTGGGCAACCAAACGTCGTACCTACATCTTATTTAGATGCTGTTACAACGTCCGAATCGCCCAACTATGAACTTATATCCATGAGAACAGCAGTAAAATACGGAGGTCAAAATTAATCTCTATTACAAATGGTTATTCTAATAGGTCATTTGTTAAAATTATAACCTAAACTACAGTAAACATCGTGAAACTGGTAAGAAGAATGAATTTGGAATGATTAAGGAATAAAATTCAATGAGTGTGGAGAGCGTATTGAACCAAATTATAGTGGGTAATCCTATATCGCAAATTCTGTTCAGGATGAACAAAATTGGCGATAGTTATTACATCTCTATGATAAACAAGAGGACCCTGAGGGCCCTAAATCGCTCACCTGATATTTCAAGTAAATTATCATTAAGACTCCATTTCCTATGATATGGCGCAGATCCTTCCCATTTTCAACAGAGTTCATTCTTGTGACCTGGCAAACATTTTGATCAAGTTTCATGAAGATTGGACTATATTGGTGGCGTTTGGAGCTCTTACGAGAAAATTGTCATTAAGGCCCCTTTTCCCGTGATATGGCATGTATACTTCCCATTTTCAAATGAGTTCATCCTCATGACATAACAAACATTCTGACAAAGTTTGGTTGATTGGACCATATTTGTGGCTTCTAGAGAGTAAACAAAAAAATTGTCATTAAGACGCCTGTTCCTGTGATATGGCACCGATCTTTCCCATTTTCAATAGACTTCATCCTCATGACCTAACAAACATTCTGCCCAAGTTTCATGAAAATTGGACCATATTTGTGGCTTCTAGAGTCTAAACAAGAAATTTGTCATTAAGGCCCCTTTTCCCGTGATATGGCACAGATCCTTTCCATTTGAGCAATTTTCATAAGGGACAACCCAAGAAATATTTCTGCCAAGTTTGGTTGATTTTGACACATAAGTTTAGGAGGAGATGTCGTTTAAAGATATTGTTGACAAAATTGTCATTAAGGCGCCTTTTTCCGTGATATGGCATGGATCCTTCACATTTTCAATAGACTTAATCCTCATGACCTAACAAATATTCTGACCAAGTTTCATGAAGATTGGACCATATTTGTGGCTCCTAGAGTGTAAACAAGAAATTTGTCATTAAGGCCCCTTTTCCCGGGATATGGCACGGATCCTTTCCATTTGAGCAATTTTCATAAGGGACCAACCAAGGAATATTTCTGTCAAGTTTGGTTGATTTTGACGAAAAAGTTTAGGAGGAGATGTCATTTAAAAATATTGTTGACAAAATTGTCATTAAGGCGCCTTTTTCCGTGATATGGCATGGATCCTTCACATTTTCAATTGACTCCATCCTCATGACCTAACAAACATTCTGACCAAGTTTCATGAAGATTGGACCATATTTGTGGCTTCTAGAGTGAAACTAGGAAATTTGTCATTAAGGCCCCTTTTCCTGTGATATGGCACGGATCCTTTCCATTTGAGCAATTTTCATAAGGACCACCCAAGGAATATTTCTGCCAAGTTTGGTCGATTTTAACCCATAAGTTTAGGAGAAGATGTCGTTTAAAGATATTGTTGACAAAATTGTCATTAAGGCGGCTTTTTCTGTGAAATGGCACGGATCCTTCCCATTTTCAATAGACTTCATCCTCATGACCTAACAAACATTCTGACCAAGTTTCATGAAGATTGGACCGTATTTGTGGCTTCTAGAGTGAAAACAAGAAATTTGTCATTAAGGCCCCTTTTCCCGTGATATGGCACAGATCCTTTCCATTTGAGCAATTTTCATAAGGGACCACCCAAGGAATATTTCTGCCAAGTTTGGTTGATTTTGACGAAAAAGTTTAGGAGGAGATGTCGTTTAAAGATATTGTTGACAAAATTGTCATCAAGGCAGCTTTTTCTGTGAAATTGCACTGATCCTTCCCATTTTCAATAGACTTCATCCTCATGACCTAACAAACATTCTGACAAAGTTTCATGAAGATTGGACTGTATTTGTGGCTTCTAGAGTGAAAACAAGAAATTTGTCATTAAGGCCCCTTTTCCCGTGATATGGCACGGATCCTTTCCATTTGAGCAATTTTCATAAGGGACCACCCAAGGAATATCTCTGCCAAGTTTGGTTGATTTTAACCCATAACTTTAGGAGGAGATGTCGTTTAAAGATATTGTTGACAAAATTGTCATTAAGGCGGCTTTTTCTGTGAAATGGCACGGATCCTTCCCATTTTGATAGACTTCATCCTCATGACCTAACAAACATTCTGACCAAGTTTCATGAAGATTTGACCATATTTGTGGCTTCCAGAGTGAAAACAAGAAATTTGTCATTAAGGCCCCTTTTCCCATGATATGGCACGGATCCTTTCCATTTGAGCAATTTTCATAAGGGACCACCCAAGGAATATTTCTGCCAAGTTTGGTTGATTTTGACCCATAAGTTTAGGAGGAGATGTTGTTTAAAGAAAAAGTTGACGCCGTGACGGACAGATGGACAGACGGACGCCGGACAACGATCGATCACAATAGCTCCCTTGAGCACTTCGTGCTCAGGTGAGCTAAACATGCATACATGTGCCACACATAGCTTCATATTTCTTCAAAATCCCATGCGAAGCTAACAATTTGAAATATATCAGTGAAAACACGATTTATCTCTATCAAAAATTTTATATTGAGAAACGTTTTTGAATCCGTATTACTAAATGGGCTGAGCGATTTTGAATGGTTTGAGTGAGTGTTTGGAAAGAATGAAACGAGGGCCGAGTGAGCGATTTAGAATGATTTTGATTGAGGTGGATGTCAATTTCACGATGCAACTAACTGTACTCAAATTAATGCCGTAAATCTATTTGTTTAATATTTAGACCCTGCTCAATCAAGCCATATTTCTTTATCAAAATGGACCCCCTCTGTCAACGATATAGCGTACGCTCCTCACTTACTCTTTCAAGGCCAACATAGTGAAAGTCTTCAATACTATGGTGATTTTGATTAAAGTGTCTAGGCACCGGCTCATAGTCATTCCCACGTCGATTGTTGGATAGATGATTGGACATTTGCGTTTTCAACATATTTCTCGTTTCCCCAATATACACAAGACAGCTACATTCCTTACATTATATTCCATATATGACATTATGTGTACGGCAGTTTATCGTCAAATCAGTTCGTACCGGCTTGCCAGTCATATCCCTGATGGGTGTCGTGATATGTTTCTCACATAGTTTACAGTCTCGCCCACATCCTTTCGTCACGTGTTTTGGAGATCGTTTAGACTTGGTTCTTAATGATTTGTTTGTTTTTCTATGAACTAAAATGTCTGCTAGATTTTTGTCTCTTCTGTACGAAATGATTGGTTGGTCAGCAAACACCTTCCTCAATCTGTCAGACTTCATTAAGATCTTCTGATTTGATTTTAGAATCTTATTTATATCTGGTAGTTTTCTACTATATGTTAGTACTAGGGGAACTCTTTTCATCTTTTCAGCACTTTTCTTCCAATACTCTAGAAGGTTGTCCCTTTTCTTCTCATCCGCCTTCCTTAACTCTACCTCCACCTTGTGTCCCTTATAACCTCTTTTAATGAGCCTATTTTTAATCTTTTTCCGTTCAGTCGCATATTCTCTCTCTGTCTGGCTAATCCGTTTGGCCCTTATTGCTAAGCCGTACGGTATAGATTTTTTTACTGAATTAGGGTGGTCTGACTTCCGATGTAAATACAAGTGTTTGTCTGTTGGTTTTTCATACAGGCTGGTGGTAATAAATCCATTTTCAAGTTTCATAATTGTGTCTAGAAATTCTATTTTGTCGTTGGAGTGTCTCAGTTCTATTTTTATCCTTGGGTGAATAGAATTTGCGTGTTTGTGAAAGTCTTCTAGCGACTGTAGTCCATGCGTCCATATACCCCACACGTCATCCACATATCGAAAATATGCTTCCAGAACCCTTTTAGCTGTTGTCATTAATTTGTTTTCCCATTCTCCCATATAAGTAGAGGCATAATTCATTCCGAGTCGACTTCCTATTGCGGTGCCATCAATCTGTATGTAATGTTTGCCATTGAACTCAAAATTTTTATTTTCTAGCGTGATGTCTATCATATTGAGTACTTCGTCGGTAGGAATTGTTTTATCTATTCTATTATTTAGTGCTGTCTCACACGCATGTCTTCCTTCAATCTTTGGGATACTTGGGTATAATGCCTTCACATCCATACAAAACAATATTGCGTCCTTGTGGAGGGGTTGCTCAATGGATCTTAATTTATTCAAAAAATCCGTCGTATCCTGGATATACGAAGGCAATGATCTTACATGTTGTTCAAGTTATTTTTCGGCTACTTCTGCTATTTTTTCTGTAGCGTGACCGATACCACTTATTATAATTCTGTATGGTATTTCAGGTTTGTGCATTTTAGGATTTCCTTTTACCCTCCCAGGTCTTACGTTTTTTGGAAGCATGTATTGTTGCATGTCCTTCGTTATAAACCCCTTTCTACATAGCCTGTTGACGATTTGTTCAACCTTCTTAGCCACAGATTTTGTTATGTCTTCATCAATTTTTTTATATGTTGTTTCGTCTTCCAGTTCTTGTTCTATATTCCTGATATAATCGTTCGTATCTATGACGGTAACGCCACTCCCTTTATCAGCGGGTCTAATTACTATCGAGTCATCTTTTATTAACTCTTCTATTGCCTGTAACTCCTTGTCTGTTATATTGATTTTAGGGTTTTGGTTTATTCCATGTATGATTTCCTTAGTAACCGATTCGAGGTAGATGTCTAGCCATTTATCTCTTCCTTCAGGTGGTGTCCAGTCCGATTTTCTCTTATATGGGTTTTCTTGTGGGTCATAATTTTCTTCCACCATATCCGCAAAAAACTCAGCTAACCTCATTCTACGTTCCCACTCTTTCAAATCTGTTATGAGCTCCGTCAAATCAATATTAAGATTCGTAGGTACAAACTTAAGGCCATATTGAAGGACCCTCTCTTGGTGATATGTCAGTTTCTTTGATGAAAGATTAAACACCATGGGCTCTTTTCCTAAAAGTTCTCCATCATTAATATTTTTCTTTCTTTTCGTCAAACAGCATGTAGAGTCGGATTTTATAGCTTGGTCTCGATTTTCAATTGTATAATCCCCCTCATTGTTGGCTGTATTTTCTTCTTCGATCCCGTCTTTGTATTTCGGACGCTTTTCTCTCCCATCAATAAGTCGTTTTTCTAGTTCCGTCTCATTTATATATTGTACCTGAAACTTTTGAAAAGCCGTGATAGCGTTTGATGTGGAGTCTGGTCGTACTGTTACACAATTACAATGATGATTGTTTGATATCAATATCTTTACTTAAACCCATGCAGCGAATCGGCCAATCAGAGGACAGTATTTCAAAAGTATATAACTCGGATACAACTCTGAGTGTTGTATTTACAGATATACGGTTGCATGTGAATCTCAACAGGTTTTGTGGGCAGAGTCATTTTAAACTGATGACGAGCATTTTATTCAGCTCTTTTTTCCTAAAGACTTTCAACAGTAGCAAAAGTGCAAAAGATCTGAAATAGTAACGAAAATAGATTCATAAGTAATTTCAGAATATTCACAACTGATTAGAGATATACCACAGCAAGATTTACTCTTTTTCATTAACTAGAGGTTCTGGTTAAAAATACACAAAGTGTAAGAAAAGTATGGTCTAAGGCAGATAGAAAATCTCATGCGGCGGTATATGGGAAATAGACACTCGCTAATGCTTGTGTCTATTTCCCATATACCATGGCTCTCGTTTTCTATCCTATTCTTATACCAGACAAATATCAATTTTCCACAATGAGACAACAATCAAACAATACAGACAGCAAAAGTAATAGTATACCTTTGCTGTAAAATTTAGTGCTAAAAGTAGTCAATGCACTTGGGGTTTTTTTATTTATCTTTAATTAAATATTTTTATTATTTTCTGGTTTAAGAATAAAATTCAAAGATCAGACGGCACATATGTGCAGGCTGATCTATGTCTATACCACCTACAAAAACAGGGATATTCCACATACAACATGACAAAGGTTATAAAAAGTATGATTTGAGAAAAGACAGTTATATAGAATTTATGAATCTTTTAATAGATGATCCAAAATCAACATCAAAGTACCCTTTCAAATATTCTCTAACAATATTCTTGCACATCAGTAACAGGCACCATAGCAAACAAATCTTAAGATATGTACATCTTCATAACCTAAACACATGGTTTTAGAACTATTTGACCTGTCTGGGGAAAAGGGACTATCTATGTAGTGTGTAAAGTATTCACCCTTGTCAGACTGCACAGGCTAAACAGGGATCAAACATTTTACACCTGGCTGATTTTCTAAGTCAAGAATGATAGTTTTCCCTGGTTGCTTAAGAATTTTTGAAATGTGACTTTCAGATGACCTCTATTGAAATCAATCCCTTTTTCAAATAATTGTTTTACAGAGTTCCCAGATGGTCCTTTTGTGTGACAGGTCACATGTAGTCAAGCGTATGAAATGCAAAGAAGACTCTGACTGATCATGATTGTCAGACAACCATGTCAATGAATAAGATTTTTTAAATTTCAAAAATTTCTTAATTTCTTAGAATATCATTTTGATTCTTAATGATCGTGATTCATTCAGCCATGATGGGCTTGCTGCTGGATCAAGTAATCTTGGTAAGCACTTTCAAACAAGTCAAAAGATTTAAAAAGATAGAAGGGCAAGTTCAAATCGATGGCTAAGCACAAAACAGTTGTAACTCCCTATAAACATATAGGGAGTTTCAACTGTTTTGCACTAAGCCGTCTAAATATAGCCTGATTGTAAATAGCTTATTGTGTGTTAAATGCTTAAAAAAATGAAGCATTACATGAAAAAAATATTTTTTTAAATACATAACAAATGTTTCAAATGGAACACAAGGACAAACAAGGGGATAGATAAGGGGTGAATTCACTCAGATGCAGTGTAAAACAAGGATTGCAATGTGCAAAGAAAATTACGAATCACAGATGTATAGTACAGGACTTGGCCTTAAACCCGAGTCACAGACTTGGAAAATTAGACAAAAATATGATAATACTGATACACATATAAATGAGCAGATTATGCTGTTGTGAAAAATATATCTTTAAATAAGTCTCTGTTCAAATCTTTTAATTCACAACAGATTTATAGTAGATGAATTGATAATTCAGTGATAGTGTTGAAAGGTGCTTTAAGTTTATAAGTTCATGACAAAATGGGTTGTTATAAACATCAACTTGATTTCGTCATTTTAAATTACTAAACTACTATATATTGCCACTGTAATACTTTTTTTTCTTAAGGTAGTGGACCTTTAATAGTTACGCAATGTGTCGGAAGTCAAAAGCTTTAATAGTGTTAACTGAGGTCTCCTAATGATTTCATTAGGAAACCTAAGTCAACACTATGAAAGATTATGTGCCAAATTGTTTTGAAACTTTTACGGGTTCACTAACTTAACAGATTTCTGAGAAGTTTTGCATATGAATGGAACTATGGTTTTAATTAATCATAACTTCTTAAACTGAAAGATGTTATTTTTATTTAAGATCACACAATAATATAAAATAACACCATAAATATAAACATAGATTTTAAGTCGTTTTGTGTATGTCATCATTATTTTAAAATCATTATAAATTAGTCACTTATGATAACAACAATTGTCTATTTAAAACATAACTACTGATATCCCTGCAGTTTGAGTGTACTGGGGTATCGAGTACGGACGCTCATACACTTGTCTCTGTCGATGAATAAACTGTTCTTCTTTATGGAGATCTCCTTCTCGAGGCTCATTCGGTTATCTTGGAGATCCTTCAGGGAGTTCATGGCCTGGTTCAGCTGTTCTGTCAGGGCGTCAATAGATGAGTGGATCTCATTTACCTCTCCAACCAGTCTGAAAAACAAAGTCATAAAATGATGTTAGGTGAGCAAAATGTCCATAATGCAGTTATTACAATAATGTTGCTGTCCAAGACATTATTGAAGCTCAAGGGAATTTACCACACACTTTAGGTATATGTGACAGCTTTATAACAGCATGCAAATAAGTATGGAAAATTATCAATTGCTTTCGAAGATCTAGGCTGATTCTATAAATCGTGTAGAAGAAAGAGATTATAGTAAATAATCTTCCCAACTGATTCAGTAGACTGATCAGAATTTATTTTGAATCATTATAGGGTTTACTAGTATTTCAAATTAATGAAAACTAGTCAATTGTATCGAAGCTTTAACTTATATAAGAAATTAGTACTATATCCTGAACCTCTTAAAGATTAGACAGCACACATATCGATGGCTCAGTGCAAAACACTTGTAACTCCCTATATGTTTATTGGGAGTTAAAACGGTTTTGTGCTGAGCCATAGATATACAGGCTAGTGTATACCATCCTTAAAAACGAGAGTATCGCTCACCATGCAAAGGATTTAAGGCTGCAGTATTTTGGAAAGGTAAAAAGATGTTTCACAGAAGACTTACTTGTATTGCACAGGATCTCTGCAGAGTTCTACACCTGGTCTGAAGGTCCTGTTTTCTAATCTAGTCTGCGATACTTTCATTGGGTTCTCTTTATCTCGGATAGCCTTCTTCAAGTTTTCTATGTTCTTCTCCATTTGGGTGATCTCATCACAAACCTGGAAATTAATAGAATTATTGAATTAACACTTTCCTGTTTTACAAAATTTTAGACCTGTCCAAAGTCAATGGTTTTGTAGATCAAAATTTGAAGTGGATTTAATTTAGAAAAATAACCATTCAGTAGGTTATAAAATAGTGTGGGAAAAGAAGAAATTGCTTGTCACAAGCAATTTCATCTTTTTCAACAATGTTTTCTCAATCATAAAATCACAGGCACGTAAAAACAGATGTTATACAGGAAAGGGTTAATTCATTTTATAAACACTTTATGGTTAGGATAAACTATTATTTACCCTTCTTATGCTATTAATGGCAAATTTCTACTTTATACAAAGCTTTAGCAATCTGATCTTAGCCTATTCTGCCTACTATTAATTAATCATTGTGAGAAAAGATTTAGCCAGACTAGTTGAAATCTCCCAAAAATTGGTATTTGAATTCAGCAAGACAATGTTTAGTTGTAAAAATCTATGTCTCAATTTGGGTGATCAGATACAAAAGAATTGCAGAATTGATATTCGGCTAAACATAATATGTTCTAGACAAGTTATGACCAAGGCAAAATAGCTTTTTTCTGCATTTGCATCAAAATAAAGTCTTATGTTATCAAGTTGTTTCATAATTCATTTAGTTTGAATTAGAAATCTTAATTAACTATGTGTTAAATTCTTATGTCTTGTCCATCCAGATTGATTGGTGTTTGATGCCACTTTCATTATTTTTGCAGTTATATCATGGAGGCTGGTAAAACTACCCATTGCTTCCTGTTGTTTCTCACGCAAGTACAACCACCATATTTCATTCGGCAAACTACCTATCAATACCCCATTGGTGGGAGGCAAAAGTCCCTTGTCACAATGTCTGTTGACTGAGGAGGGATTCAAACTCGCAATCCAAGGATTGTCAACCCAACATATTACTGATTGAGCTAGCTAGGCTTGGCAAAATACCCAGTGAACATCCTTCAGATAAAATCTTTTATAATTCTGTTCATATGATGACACAACCTCCCACATTTTAACTCACTGTAAAATCTTGTAAGATTGTTAGGAAAGAAGAAATTGTTGTGAACTATTATTTTCTCCTTTTCCCAGAAATATTCTCTGCCTTTAAGTGATGAGAGTTTTATAAGTTATATATGTTTAAGCAACCATTTCCATTTCCAATATAAACTAGAGAAAAAAGGTAGTGTTTTGAAGATGGGTAACCATAATTACTTTTGTTTGAGGAGTTTACCATACCTTCTTCAAGTTCTCTTCCATCTTTGTCTTGGCATCTTCCATTTCTGTTACTCTCTTCTGGAATGCCACGTCTACGGCATCACACTGTTCTCTCTCGTCCCTTGAGGTGTCCTCCAGAATGTTGTCAATCAATTGACGTAACTGCATAGAGGACATCCTTTCATGTTCACCACGAACAATGTTATCATGGGAGAACTGGGCCCAGGATTCGGGGGTAGATTGACTGAAAAAGAATAATTGGTAAAAATAGGATCTAATACACTGATTCAGATTGGGTTTATCATTCATTGGAAACAAGTTCTAAATGATGCATTTTTTAAGTCATATTTCTGGAACTGTCAAAAACTATATGGATATTTGGACATTCAATTTAGTACATGAGAATGCTAAAAAAAAAAGAAAGTGATTATTAATATTTATCATAATTGGTCAATATCAATACCACTTGGGAATATGCATTATTATCCTGGACTTACATTTCCTGGAATTTGGCAGCACCTGGGTAGAACTGTTTGTTGGTGTGGTGGTTTTTAAGAGCTCCGGAAGCTGTGTCAATTTCTAGGGCTTCCTTTTTGTCTGACCAGTCCATTTCCAAATTTTGCTTTGCTTCTCTGTTTAACCTGTAAAAGATAAATACAACTTATCTCTTGTATATAGTTGACTTCTAATATTGCATTACAAACTATTTTGTGTGATTATGAAAAAAATACCATCATAAATTGCAGGTTCTTTTTTCTTTTTTAAAGGATTTCAATAAGAATTTCAACATTAAACACAATTACCTTATCAAATATAATTAGGAAAATAACCAGGTTCACAAAAGTATGTATAAACTATCTACTTGAAATTGTATTAAATATCATACCAAGCAAGAAAACTTGAGTGGTGTACCAGGGTGCAAGACACATGTACTTACTTAATTTGTTTTTCAGCCTGATCTATGGTTTTCTTAAGTAAATCTTGGACATTATTGATAATTTCTACCTCCTGAAATGAAATTTGTAAATTGTTAACTAGATATGGTTTGAAATGGATCAGTTAATTGTATTAGACACACTTGAATTAAGGGTTCTTGAATTACTAAAACATGAAGTAATGGTTATGATTAAAAACAAAATTATTCAAAAGGATTTATTAATTAATTGACTGTATTCAATTAATATTTACAGTTATGTTATAGCAAATACATTCTTTTCCGTTCTTGAAATTATTAACAATATTGCAGTCACTTACTGAATATGGTTTTCTATTAAAAAAAACCCCCACAAATTTACAGCATTTAAATGATTAAACCACAAACCTTTTTTATACACTAAAATTAATCTCAGTATGTTGAACTGCTTAATTGAAAAACTACTGAATTAAGCAACATATATGGTTAAAGTGGACCTCTGGACTGCTAATTTGTGGAACAAGTAGGTAAAATTTTGTCAACTATGGTGTTTTGCTTACTTATTTAAAAAAAGTTATCTTTCTAACCACTCATATCAGAGGTGCGTTTTTTAGAGCAAGATGAAAACTCTTGTTAAATAAGATTTTTAAGACGTCATAAGAAACGATTTTCAATATTTTGAGTGAAAAAATTTGACGTCGTCATGGCTACTCGTTTTAAGCCAATGCAAAACCATCTTCGTTTTCTCATTAAGATATCTTGATTCTTATTAAGCCACTTAAAAACCTTAATCTAAAATGCGCTACATCTTAAAAATCTTAATGAGATTCTTAGGAATCTTAATCTAAGAAACACACCTCTGAATGGTTTGACCACTAAAGCAATTAAAATACCAACTATTACTGAAAAAGTGATAGTGAATTGTTTGTAAACATACCTTTAGCAAAGACAATTCCACATCATCTTGAACTAAATCAACATTTTCCCTTCTTTGTCTACAGTTCAGATTGTCTGTTGCTATGTGAAGTGGGATCTCTGTTGCTCTTAATGCATTCTCTAGGCGTTTCTTTTGTGCTAGTAAAAGATCAGTTTCATCAATGACATCTCTGATTTCTCTTTCCAATTCAAATTTCCAAAAGTTGATGTCTTGAATACGTTCTCCTAATTTCTTTGTCACCTCAGCCTGTGTTTTATTTGTAGTGGATTCCGTTTCATTAACCGTACGTTTGGACTCGTGTCGAATTCGTTCTGCATTATCTCTGTCTACAAATGATTGATAATATTTCGAATAATTGTTCTCATGCCACTCTGTTGGATTGTATTTTGATGACCTAAATCCCATGGTTGAGATGCCCATGTCGTTTCCCGTATTTCCAGTGTAAGTTATTTCCATATTTTCGTTCCGGGATCCTCCAGAAGTTTCAGCGAGCGGTGCCGGGCGTTCCGGTGGTATTTCCCGACTCTGTAAGGTAGCTGTTGCTGCTGCCATTCTTTATTTCACTAAAATTATGTCCAGTTGATATCGAATGTCAAGCATTTAAAATTCTGATGGTGGCAACAACGTCGTTTTGTTGGTAGTTACTATGGATTCGACAACTTCCTGTATAGATGCAAACACTTCCGGTAGCTAACTTGAACTCGAAACGTTGCGTTTTCCACTCGAAGAATCAAAGGAATGATGGTACTGCTAACTGACGACTTATGAAATGAATATGCAAATGCAGTAGAATTGTGTTTGAATAATTCCAATTGCATTTAAAATGATAACAAAATCATTTTAATCTCCACTAAAGCAGTCCCCTGAATGATATATGACCTTTTGAGTGTTGCAATAAAATGGCATATTGTTGTCTGCAGAGAAATTTTATAAAACCTTGAAACTACAAATTGATTAAGCTTCTATAAGGTTATGGCATTACACTGACAATACACATTTATTATCTCTGTTTATTTATTGTTGCTACTGTAGCATATACCCATATGAGAGATGCCTCCAAGAAGACCATAAGTTGTTGGGAGTGATAGTGCAAAGATACATGACGAAACTACTTCCGAGATCTGCCATGGTTATTTAATGTGCTCAGTGTAAAGCACTGTCTCACAGGACCTTGGTTAAACCTCTCATACAAAAGACAATTAGTTTGTTAGTGTTCCAGCCCGCCTGGAAATCAAACCAACACAATCAACCTTCAATTATTTTGAAGTCCTGAGCTCAACCATCTGAGCTAAATGGGCTGTACGACATTGACAATTCATGTATATTACTTTTCCAAGATACATGTACATGATGATCATTTAGGGCTTCACACTTCAATCCATTTTTTTTTTTTTTCTTTTTTTTTTTTGGGGGGGGGGGGTGTCTGGTACTCAAGTACCTGGTTAATTTGGTAGTGTATTTTTCCTATCTTGTTCCCGAATATTTTTACTTTACCTCACCATATTATGAGCGCTATGTGCCTTTGGGAATCAACATCAAAAAAGAATTAAGGACAGTTTAAAACTGTGTTCAACTCTTTTATGACATTGATTTCCAGATCATCCTCTATGAACTTACATCAGATGGTTTTGAGTGTCCTAGATATTAATTTGCAAGTCACAGACACGCACCACCTTGGTCCCTTTAAACCCTGTCAGAATTAGAATAATCCAACCCCCTTCACAGAAATTCTGGATCCCCCTCTTTATTCAGTTGGTAAAATAAAAATATGGTCAACTGTCATTTGGGTACAAGATTACCCAAAGGTAACGAGAACTTGTGTACCCAGGTACAAAATCTCTACTTTTCCAAGCCCTAGTTGTCTGTAACCTCTTTTAATTTAGCAAACTCACCTATCAAACGAGAGGACCATGATGGTCCTAGATTGCTCACCTGAGTCTCTTTGACCCCTGGGATGTACATCACATTAATTAAATAGGCAGATGTCAAAAAGGAGATAATTCCTACATGAGATCAATACCAAGGAATGTTTTTCAGCCAAGAGCAACAGATATGCCTTTTCGCTCTTTGATTCTATGTAAATAGGGATGCAACCTGGTGGAGCCAAAATGTGACCCAAGGGTCTTGATATGAACAAACTTGGTAGATGTCCATTAGATGATGCTACATTCTAAATATGAAATCTTTATGCCTTCTGGTTTCAGGGAAGAAGATTTTTGAAGGTTTTCCTATTTTCACCCATAGCGCTCAGATGAGCTAAAAGGGATTCACCAAGGTGGAGCCCACATATGAACTCAGGGTCTTGATATGAACAAACTTTGTAGGGTCCACTTGATGATGCTTAATACCAAACATGAAAGCTGTGTGCCCTCTGGTTTAGGAAAAGAAGATTTTAAGAGATTTTCGCTCTTTGATTCCATGAAAAAAGGGTTGCGCCAAGCAGGAGCCAAAATGTGACCCAAGGGTCTTGATATGAACAAACTTGGTAGATGTCCATTAGATGATGCTACATTCTAAATATGAAATCTTTATGCCTTCTGGTTTCAGGGAAGAAGATTTTTGAAGGTTTTCCTATTTTCACCCATAGTGCTCAGATGAGCTAAAAGGGATGCACCAAGGTGGAGCCCACATATGAACTCAGGGTCTTGATATGAACAAACTTTGTAGGGTCCACTTGATGATGCTTAATACCAAACATGAAAGCTGTGTGCCCTCTGGTTTAGGAAAAGAAGATTTTAAAAGATTTTCGCCCTTTGATTCCATGTAAAAAGGGTTGCGCCCAGCAGGAGCCAAAATGTGACCTAAGGGTCTTGATATGAACAAACTTGGTAGATGTCCATTAGATGATGCTACATTCTAAATATGAAATCTTTCTGCCTTCTGGTTTCAGGGAAGAAGATTTTTGAAGGTTTTCCTATTTTCACCCATAGTGCTCAGATGAGCTAAAAGGGATGCACCAAGGTGGAGCCCACATATGAACTCAGGGTCTTGATATGAACAAACTTTGTAGGATCCACTTGATGATGCTTAATACCAAACATGAAAGCTGTGTGCCCTCTGGTTTAGGAAAAGAAGATTTTAAAAGATTTTCGCTATTTGATTCCATGTAAAAAGGGTTGCGCCTAGCAGGAGCCAAAATGTGACCCAATGGTTTTGATATGAACAAACTTGGTAGATGTCCATTAGATGATGCTACATTCTAAATATGAAATCTTTCTGCCTTCTGGTTTCAGGGAAGAAGATTTTTGAAGGTTTTCCTATTTTCACCCATAGTGCTCAGATGAGCTAAAAGGGATGCACCCAGGTGGAGCCCACATTTGACCCCAGGGTCTTGATATGAACAAACTTTGTAGGGGCCCACTAGATGATGTGACATACCAAACATGAAAGCTATGTGCGCTCTGTTTAAGGGAAAGAAGATTTTAAAAGATTTTCGCTATTTGATTCCATGAAAAAAGGGTTGCGCCAAGCAGGAGCCAAAATGTGACCCAAGGGTCTAGATAAGAACAAACTTGGTAGAGGTCCACTAGTTGATCCTACATACCACATATGAAATCTTTCTGCCTTCTGGTTTTAAAGAAGATGATTTTTGAAGTTTTTCCTTTTTTTTACTCTTCATGCTTAGAAGAGCTTAAAGGGATGTGCCTGGGCAAAGCCAAAATATGACGCCAGGGTCTTGATATGAATAAAGGTCTTGGTAGATGACCACTAGATGATGCTACATACCAAATATGAAATCTGTCTGCCCTCTGGTTTCAGAGAAGAAGATTTTTGAAGATTTTCCTATTTTCACCCTTTTTGTTAAGTGTAAACGGAAAGTTAAGGATGGATTTCATTTAATTGAACAACTTTGGTAGAGCTTGACCCACGGAACATCCCTGCCAAATTTCATCAAGATAGGCCAAGCGGTTTAGGAAGAGAAGATGTTTAAAGAAATTGTGGACGACGGACATTGTATAATCACGATAGCTCACCTTGAGCACTTTGTGCTCAGGTGAGCAAAAAATTTAAGGATATATAAGGCTAATGTGAATAGGATGTTTTTATTTTGTTGCAACATCGTTTTCAACAGTATTGTTGTTATTTCTTCTCGGCTGGCATGCTTACCTATATTTTTTGTTGTTTCTCGAATCAATTGCAACTACATTTCATACAAGCCACCTGCTGCCAATCCCAAATAGGCTTATATGTTTATCATATGCCCATTGGTGAGATTATTCTGTATGAATTGGGTTTAAATCTGCTTATAACTATTTTTCAGTCACATCTTGCTAATTGGAACACCTGAAAATAGGTGCCTGGTATTTCTCTCACCAGAACTACCACAACATCTTTTCTGAGCCTCCAGTCACTATCCAACATAGTTTTATGATTATCCACCAAGTGGTGGGAGACAAATGTCAAAAGGATATATGCTGCAGCCTGAGGATCAAACTAATGACACCCTGTGATTACATTTATAACATCACTTGGCCATTTCTGTAAACAGCCTCGTATGTATATCAGGTAACCCCACAGTGCATTTCGTTAGCCAGGAACAGTTTAAGAAAAGTAGTACCTCAATCAGAGGTGCGTTATCAAGACTTGAATTTATATGAGTATTATTGAGACTTGAGAGACAAGCATTTTTAAAAATAAAGATTTTTAAGCAGCTATATAAGAATTTTTTAGAAATTTAGTCAAGGTAACAAAGATTTCACAAAAACAAGTAATGTTGGTAACATCAAATGTTTTCATTGCAAATTTGAAGGGCTTGCATGATTTCAACTGACGTCATAAAGAGTTGCCAAAGTCTTGCCTGTACTTTCCAAATTAGTCTGTTATTGTACATCCGAGTTTGCCATGTGATGTTCCCAATGCTTATGATTGAAGATTGGAAGTCAGATGAAGTACTGTGACATGAATAGGTAAGGAGGAAAATAAATAATAAAGAAGCAATACAAATGCAGCATTTATCCATAAATCATGGCATGAACAATACAAACACTGATAAATTTAACTTTATAATTAACTAGTTTAATAAATAAGAACCAAAAAAGATCAATATTTTAAGACAATGAAATATAACCCTACTGCTTGAAAGCTGTTGCGCATGTGTTATAAATGGCTGAAAAATTTAAGTTATCAATCAAGAAAATGGTCAAGAATCATTCAGGAACCCTTCAAAAACATAATTGTTTATGGGTCAGTGCCAAACTTTTGTAAAGGCCTATAAATCTATAGGCACTTACAATTGTGTTGCATTAATCCATCAGTATGCATTTGCTATAATTTAAGACAGCCAGATTCTAAACAGTGCAGTTTGATCTTAGTCTTTACTACTTTGTTTTCATATGTAAATTATGAAACTTTGAAGATTATATTTCAAAATAGATACCAACTCAATATAAGTGCATCCAGAGTTTTCAGCACTTTGATTTGATAGTAATTATGCCAATGTTTTTGTTAGCCTATAAAATCCAGCATGAAAGGGCTTGAGCCAAAACAATGTAGTCTTGGTTAAAGACAAACATTTTCAATATGTCACATTGAGTGTCATCTACAACTATGTAACAGTTAAGCTTACTTATGAAAAACTGTCTTTTGAAAAAAATCCAATTGATAGAAAAATTTATATTCTATTCATTCAATACCATACTTCCTTTTATTCAATAATAATTTATTTTCAGTTGATTCCATGGATTTTCATACATTCCATTTGGCTTAAAAATTGAATTATTCCTTAACAAAAGAAATTTTGTGTTCAAAGTTATTTTGTTAGCTAACACACATAGTAGACCCTAATCTCATTAATTTTGGAGAATTTTTTACTTATAAAATTAGAAAACTTAAACATTAATTATACTGTATGATTACAAGAAGCACATTCATACACAATGATTTATAGATTTTTAATTTCATACCTTAATGAATTCAAAAATACTCGTCTTATCTTAAAATTCAATTTTTTCAAACATTCATTGTATCGAAGGTTCAGTTCAAGACTGTACCAAGTGTATATACAGTGTATATACACTTAGTACAGTTTTGCACTGAACACTCGGTATGTAAAGATAAAGATTTTGAACAATGAGACAAATTACAAAAGGGACTACTTTTTTTTTATGCTTACAAGACAGCATCTTACTCAAAGTTGTTTTCATCGAGGTAAAAACCAATATTCAAGCCAATCAGAATGCATCAGTCTTGATAGATACAACTTAATTCAATTATTCACTAATCAACTTTAAAGCAGTAGGGTGTGTTAAAATCATGTAAAAGAACAATGTGATCCTTCAAAAATGTGTTCATAATATTGTCCTATGTTGTGGTACAGATAGAACCTTAGTGTATAACCTCAGTGAATAATTCTTTTCTATCACACAAGGGTAATCACTACGCAAAAGAGCTAAGAGCATATTGCAAAGCTTATGTGCAACTGTAAAATGAGTTTCTAAAGCATGTTTTGTTTTAATTTCACACACAGTGTTATGTTATCTAAAAGATTTGGGTCATATTACAGACAGAATATCAAATTTGTCTTCGTAAACCACATTGATTTCAGCCATGTTTCTATCTGTTTCTAGATAAGTTCTTAAATAAATTTGGTGTTTCATGATCACTCATTCAATACCCCCTATATATTCATGATTCTTATTCAAAATGTAAGCGAATATTATTAGCCATGAATACAATTTTACTTCCATATTACAAAATTCATAATCTTAAACTAGAAAAAGATGTGATGGGTATACTAGTATGAAACAAAATATTGGAAAAACACTTGTCTTACAGTGTTCTTTCCAACCATCTTGGGGTATGAAAACATACAGCTGTAGGGGAGAGCCTTTACCTATTTCTAGACAACAAAATTTTGAACCGGTCTAATTTAAATAAATTGCATACAACAATGTTAAGTTGAAAAATGTCCAAAATCTTTGCCTTTGTGTTAGAACACACTTATAAATTGAATGGAAGAAAGATCCAATTAAGATCCAATTGCCAAAATGCTGTTGAGTAAAACAAGAATTTGTACAGCAGGATTTGGCCCAATTATCTCAGTCAATAAATAGGTTTGTATCAAGCATGTTAAAAGACCATGCAGTTCTCAGCAGTAGTTTTGTCATTTATCCTTGAACTATACTCTAAAAAATAATCATCTCCTGGGGATCATGGCTAATATATCGATGGCCCAGCACAAAACAGATGTAACTGCCTATATGTTTATAGGCAGTTACAACAGTTTCGTTCTGAGCCATCAATATACAAAAGCCATGATTTTTACTTCCACATAGTACGGTTTCATTTCATATTGCTATTATCTTCTCATTGTTATCTCTAACCTCATTCAAATTTGGACAAGTAGGAAAGGGCCACAAACCAACAAATATGTCAAATAACAGGTTAGTTGTTCAGTCTAAGTCAGTTGTTAGACTGAAAGACTGACCCATTATCTGACAAAGTCAGTCAGGCTTTCAGTTTAACAACTCATACTGATAATATGGATCTGATCAATTGAATAATTGATTGAAGGCTGAAACTTACCAAAATGAGTGTTCCTACATATTACATGCTATTGAAAAATAAAGGCATCTTTCTACCTAAAGACAAAATAATGTAATCCTTGTACAATTTATTTTCACCTACAAATTTCACATACATTATACTTAAAAGCTATAATTGAAATCATTAAAAATCTTGGAGACCATTAAAAATTCACAGTACATCCATTCATAAGTCTATAAAAACGCCTTTATTGGGAAGATGGGTCGATGGGAACATTTTCCAAACAGATCCAATCTTAATAACAAAGAATTTGCATTTATTTTAATACATAATATTCCACATGAAATTAGTTTCACTATTTTATTTCTCTTTTAAAAAATTCTACTGATTTCAGGAATATTCCTACACGTCATTTTTCATAGTCTTCAGAGAAAAAGGATATCATAGACAAAATTAAGCAAAGCATAAATTAAGACAAAGAAACATGGTCAACAATAAATCATACAGATGGACTATATTACCATATTCCTCCAGAAAATTGCAGAGGCTTACAGACTTTCGAACAATAAAAGCTGAAAATTTGCAGGCAACAAGCATAATCATAACTTAACCATAGAGAACTACCAAGCCCATTGCTAGAACTAAATGTTCCTTAACTTGAAAACAGTGGTGAACAATACTGGTGCCCAATTTCATGGCACTATACCGGTATTCTGGATTGCATTCAATGTATAAATATTTGTGAAAGATTAAAGAAATTACATGTTTACTGTCTTATGCACCACAATCAAATGAGCAAAGCATTTAAAATTCGTATACCTTCACAAATGTCTTTGTATACTAAAACACAAGGCTGTTTTTTTTTTAATTACGGCAAGCTCCATTAATCGTTTTTTGTTTGTATGCCATCTCTTTCAGTTTAAAGGTAGTGGATCCGTAATAGTTACACAACGTTTCGGACCTCATGATCTTTCACAACGTTGTCCGAGATTTCCTATCGAAATCATTAGGAAACCTCAGTTAACACTGTCAAACTTCCTTACTTCCAAAATGTTGTGGAACTATTACAGGCCACTAACTAAATAAGTCTCTTTTTTTTTCTTAGTCTTTTCACAAAGAATTCAGTTTTTTATCTGAAGCAATTACTGTTTACACACCCTTCTAATGACTTATTTTGGGGGGGGGGGGGGGGGGAAATGATAATTTACCCATAACAAGTCTGTCATTGAATTTTCTAAAATGTTTTAATCGCTATGTTATATAAATCTGACCTGTCACACCAAAAGTGACCATCTGGGTAATGCGTAAAGTGATGACCCTAGTTAGACTGCGCGGATTGTGCAGACTGACTAGGATCGAAACTTTCCGTACATTGCTCATTTTCTGAATCTAGAATGATCAGTCTACCATCCTGTGTAAGAATCTTTAAAATCCGACCTCTGGTTGATCTATGCTGAACTCAATCTCTTTTTGAAATATTTACTTTACACAGTTTCGAGAAAGTACCTTTTTGCGTGACACTTTTAATCATGGGTTATATAACATACTGCCTGCCATCTCATTGAATTTAGACCAGTCTAAAATCTTGTTGGTGAGTAAAGCATATACTGGAAATAAGGATTTATCAGCGAGGGTTTTATTTTTGCTGATATCCGTTGATAGATTGAAATCAAGAATATGATTGGCACAAGATACATGTACATCCATTACACTGCTGAATCTCAAAGTATGACAAACAACAAAGGTAAATAACTAAAAAATTAAGCTGGGTAGAGTAATGGCTCTTGTGCATTGAACTGGAAAATAATTAAAGGAACATAACATCCAAGTTTCAAGTCAATCGGTCATCAGGAGACATAGTTATGCTAGGGACAAAGGAATGGCCACCGCCTGCTGTCAGACACCACAGGTGATCACATAATAAGTCCCTTCTTTTGACAGGGGAACAATAATAAACAGTTGAAAGTGCTTATGTAGGCTTTTACATGTACAACTTTTTGTACTGAGATAAGATCATACTGAACGCTAAAATATGGACTCTGCCAGACCCAAAGATGCAAACATTGACCAATGTGAAAATTACATGATTTACGGTTGTTAATTAAGTATAAACTATCAATTAGTGTAGGGCAATCCATTTCAAAATCAGATAATCAGATTTTATTTGGAATAGTAAATCAACTAATGATTGATTGTACAATCATTTCTTAGAAATTAGTACAGCACTCCAAGTATCATCATTTGAAAAAAAGAATGTTAAAGTCTAGTTAAAACTCATGACCTAAAGACTCTTTCTGCAGATTTTTTTCTACCAACTTCATGGCTCAGCATGAAACAGTTGTAACTGCCTGTAAACATATAGGCAGATACAACTGTTTCACACTGAGCCATCAAACTGATGTCGTTTTTGAAAACTATATAGAATGGCTTTCAATTTTATCTTATAACTATACACATATCCATTTGATAACTTCCCATATGATATTTTTTATGATATCACATAGTTATTTTTAGAACAATGATATAATGCGGTTATTTTTAGAAACTTGCATTTCGGTTATAAACATCGACGAAAAGAAGACAAATAGAGGTTATAACATGAATATAATACGTACTTAGTGTTTAGTTTGAAAAAAAAATCTAACTCTAACGGTTGTGAGAATTGATAATTGTCTCGGCTATTTTCAATTCTCTCAACCTCATTAGATTTTTTTTTTCATACAATACACTAGGTACGTATTATATATGCGTTAGGAACTGATTATTGATTATGAAATTTCATAGTCGATCATCACAAACTGACTGATTATCGATTATAATCAATTATTTTGCCCATCACTATTATCAATACACAGAAGCACAGATAAGAGGGGATATTGCCAGTATAAAAACTTTTGATTTGATGAGACGATTCCAAAGCGTATCCGAAAACTTAGGATTAGTTCAAATAATCTCAAATGAAACCCAAAAGACCCCCCCTATCTGTAGCTCTCAATACATAAGCAAAACAATAACAATACTTATCAAAGCTCAAATTATGAGGGAGTGTTGACATTCTACATCTATCATTGTTTTTCTTAAGATAGTGGACCCATAATAGTTACGCAATGTTTCTGAAGTAATGAACTTAAACAGTGTTAACCAAGGTTTCCTATTGATTTTCATTAGGAAACCTTGGTCAACATTGTGAAAGTTCATGGGTTCGGAAATGATGGGTTCGGAAATGTTCCGGAACTATTACGGGTCCACTACCTTAAGCCTGTGTTGTGGGTACCATACTCATTAAACAATTGATGAACATCTAAATTTAAAACAGGTAAAATTTCTACAACATTGCAGACTACAATGTAAAATTGGTAAAATCTAAAAACTTTGTCTATCTGGGAAGAAAATGAAGAATTTGATGGTAATAAGGAATTCTTATTTATAATGTGACCTACATCAACTGAAATAATCCCATTTAATATTTTTGATATTACACAGGTGTTATAAGACTAGTGGAATAACTATGCAAATGAACTCAGAGTGAATAGCAAGGCTTATTTTGTAACTGCAAAAATGATGTCATAATGTATTTTTGTGGCATCAGTTTTAAACGCCCTTTTCAAGTTTTGGAAATGGAAAGGTTGAATTTGAACAATTTTTGCAAAAAATTGGGTCAAATTATGAATTGAAATATTTGTGCTCACAAATACAGAATTTACTAAACCTGTCAACTTAAACAGGTAAAAACTCAGTGTAGCCTGGTTTTCTGGTTATAAACGACTTGTTTAATAAATATGGTATTCCATGACCACTCATTCAATATCCTCTATATATTCAATGTTTTCACAAACTTGTACTATAGGAGTGTAAACATATTTCAATGGAGTCAGTAGAAAATGTTTACTACAATGAAAATTGGGGAAATCAAGAATTGCTTCTAATAAGCAAATATAGTGTCTGAATTCTATAAGGACCAATATTTTTTCGCAATTTTCTGAGACAAATTAATGAAACACATTTTTTTCTTGTCATATCATAATTTCAACTTAATATCATGAAGGATCTTGTTTTTCCGAAGTTTTGACAGTAAACTACTGATTTTGTCCGTCGGTCTACATATTAACCATCATCCTTATCAAACCTACTAGTGCCTGTAATAAATGGAACAGCGAAAAGTCCTTCCAAAAAATAGTTCTGATTTGCATAGGAGTCGAGTAAAAAAAAGAATCAATGTCAGAGATTCATTTTTAAAAAGGTCAGTCCATATAGAAGTCAAAAGTACTATACCTCATTTCCAACATTTTTTTTTTGTTTTGATTCAAATTTCACCAATTTAAAATTTTACTCTGTAACTTTGTTTGAATTAGTGCAACCATAAATAATGTTTGGTATTTTTATATGGTACCTCAACATTTTCCAACCTTCAATCATTCATTCACTTCCTCCTTTTGAGGTTCTGATATAAGTTTACCAGTCATAATTATCCTGACACTGGGAAGCCAGATTTTCTTAACATAGAAACCTTTATATTGCTGATTATTTCAAACTGCATCTTCTTTTTTTAAAATTCTACACAGTTTTGATATCAATTATACAGCCTGAAAACCCAATTACTAATCATACTTTCCTATCTTAAATTAATTAGTAGGAGCGTTTTTCATTGCCTGTTTCTTCTGTTCTTGGTTCCCTACAAAAAAGGGAGGTTCAATTACAATGTATAGACACTTAGTACAGTCTTGCACTGAAACCTCAAATTGTCTGTAGGATGATGTCAATACACCCAAGTCAATCTTTCATTTTCCCATTATCATACTATCACAAGATTTTATATATGTGACCCGTTACGCAAAAAGGGACTATCTCGGAACTCAGTAAAGTGATTTTTTGGAAAAGAGATTGGGTCCATCACAGGTCAACAAGAGGTCCAATTTCAAAAATTCTTTCACTGGAAGGTAGATTAATCATTTTAGATTCAGATAATAAGCACATTGCGAAAAGTTTCGACCCTAGTCAGTCTGCGCAATCTGACTAGGTTCGACACTTTATAAACTACCCAGATGGTCCTTTTTTGCGTGACGGGACACACATTTGTGTCCTTCATGTAAAACGGACCATCTGGGTAGATTTTTTGTTTGAATGGGGTTTTACGCCGCTTTCATTTTTTTCAGTTATATCGCAGCAGTTGAGCAGTTCGAGCACCTAACAATGGATTCCTAGTATTTCTCACACCATTTCATCCTTTCCTCGCCTCCTGTTGTTATCCCACATAGGTCTACGATAATCAACCCATTGGTGGGAAACATAGTCAAAACGAATAAGTGAGTGCCGCCGTTAGGGATCGAACATGGGACCTCTAGATTGACAGTCCGACACCATCTGGGTAGAGCTTAAAGTGCCAACCCTAGATAAACCGAGTATTGCACATGTTGACAAGGATTAAAACTATTTGGACTTGGCCAATTTTCTGAACCTAGAATTATTATTACATCTTTCTCAGAAGAATTTTTGAAATGGGATATCTGATTAGCCGCTACTGGAACTAATCTCTTTTTCAAAAAGAAATTTTACGGAGTTCAATCCAAAGATGGTCCCTTTTCGCATGACTGGTCACATTTGCTCCATACACTCAACCTAGTATGTCACACATCACACACAATCCTGCTATACTTCAAACATATATGGGTTCTTCTAGTTTCTTCACAATGACCTGACTGTTAGGTCTTTGTTTCACTAAATAGCACATTCCAAGAAAGACTAATCAGCTGCCACAATACAATACTTGTTGAGTTTGTCTTCTCTATGAATTAACATACACATCACACTGTTTCTACCTTATTTCAACACACAGGGTCCACTTTAGAAAAATGTCAAAAACATATATTTAATAGTCATTATCATATATGTTGTATACTGTCATTATACTTTCATTTCTCACATATATCATATTTTAACAGTAAGTTTCGACTTCCCAAATTCTACTACTAAACCTCATAAATGAATCAATTAAGATTCATTACTTTTAATCCAAGCCAAATTTGTTTCAAATTTTACTTATCAGATTCCCTTTTTCATCTCAAATCATTTGTGCAAAGGCATGCAAATAGCAGAGAATTCTAAAACAGGTGACCGATCTACTAATGCAAACAGTGCTGATTTATTCATATTGCTCATTATTTTATCATTTAAGAAACATCTCTACAAAATGTTTACAAATTCAAATATATAACAAGGTAGTAATTAAATTTGATTCAACATGATCAAGCAAAATTATTTCTTTTCATTAAATACCCATTGGTAAATTTTATGATTCTTGATTGCAAACTTTCACTTCAAGATTGTTTTCAAAAGGCTTCTTATCAGAGTTGTTTCAAAATTAGGTTTTAAGCAACAACTGCTTATACACTTCTTTCCCTAACAAAATCCACTCTTTACCTCCCCCTGTTAATAGTTTAAAGTCCATACATCATTATGTGTTCAATGAATTCTACAACCTTCTCAACAAGACACCAACTATTTGGGGCCCTTCAATTCACTTAATACCACTATAAAATTGTTTAAATGTCCTAGATTTGCGCACTGACAAGTTTTCTTTCACACTTCACAAGCTGTGTGGTCTGTAATGACCCTCACTCATGTACGGCCTCACCCGTTTCTTGTTTAATTTGTTTGGCTAAGGGTTCATCTTTCACATGAAGTTCCTCGACAGGACGCTTGGTTGGTAAACTCATTGGTGCAGTAGTCAAAGCTGTAACCTGTAAATGATTTTAAACATGAGTCGTATTGATTTCAGTATTTTTTCAACTTCTGTAAGTAAAGGGTCTGGTATGATGGGTCAGTGCAACACTATTGTAAGTGCCTATCAATAAATAGGTACTTACAATGGTGTTCCACTGAACTATCAAGTCGACTCACAACTCAGGAAATCAAGTTATCCAAGCTAAAAGTAACAAGACTAACTTTTTAAACAGGGGAAAATGTGGAAAAGACTTGTTTTGTTTAGATGCAGTTTTACGGAGCACCAAACAATGGATCCTGGTTATTTAGTCACACCAGTACTACCATTACAACCTTTTCTAGCCTCCAGCTGCTCTCCCACATAGGTATGATTAACAACCTGCTGGTGGGAAACAAATAGGAAAAGATAAGTGCCACTGTTAGGGGTCAAACGTAGGACCTTATGATATGATGGTCTGACATGCTACCAAATGCGCTGTGATTGTGGCTTATGGAAAAGAAGAAATTTGTGATAACTAATTTCTCCTTTTCCACAATAATTCCACAAGTTCAGGTTTTCTTTTATAACTACCTGAAGATATATTTTTGAAAAGTGTCTACTTTTGTTGGCAACAGTTAAAAGAAAATGTCTTAAGCATAAAATTTTGTTGCTCCATATGCAGACCTTAATATTTTCATATGAGTCAGAAGTCTCTGACTGATTTTGAATGTCATTTTGAAAAATTCTTCATTCCTTTCTCAGTTACACAGCATGATATCTCTAATTGGCAACAAAATATTTATAGTCACACAATGAGAAGCATTCTCCGAAAATAAAATGCAAATCAGTCCATAATTGTATGAGGAATTAGAGTTTACAAAATATTTTATATCAACCCATTTTTCTATTGCCGAGCATAATATAGCAAGAAGAGTTCCGTCTCAGTAACATGAGCAGGAGAAGGAAAAAAATCTAAGTTAAAAAAGAGACATTACTTTAATTACTCTTTCAAAATTGGTTTTAGAGTTATGCCCCTTCATAGTCTGGATAGCTATCATGATGGGGAACACATTTTCCAAGTTTCATAAATATCTTCAATAACAACAGAGATGTGATCAAGGTTTAAGTATATCATGCCAACATTGACACCAACAACAATGCCAACACAGAAACCAATGACACCAAAGTGATCAGCTAAGCTAAAAATTGTGACAATATCCACACACTTAATCTGATTATAAGAATCTCTCTGTGTAATGTTGATGCAGATTCATCAAATATTGCAAGAGATGTATACCTTATGATTGAAAGTAATACACCCCACAAACTGAGTAAGCAAAATCAACTTACCAGAACTGGTTGTTGTGCAGCCAAGGAGCTCATATTTTGTTGTTGTTGTTGTTGCTGGGCTTGTTGTTGTTGTAAGTGTTGTTGTAGCTGTTGTAGGCTGAGAGTCTGGGTAATACCCTGGGTATTGCCAGACTGGGGTATAGCCTGCTGAACTAACTGGACACCGGGCTGAGACAGCAAGGTTAGAGGCTGCTGACCCTGTTGGCCACCAGCTAGCACTGACTGGGACACCTGCTCATAGATAAACGGCTGTGTAAATAAAACGAGACTGTCACAAACTGGACTAATACCCCCTTACAAGTGCTTGTCAATAATTAAATTCAATTTTCCATCAACCATAACTCTTGTCAAAAGTCAATGGATCTTAACCGAAATATCACTTACACATCTCTGCTTAATACTGATCACATCTGTAAAGTCTGAACAAAATCTGCTCATTAGATGCTGAGAAATTGAGCAGACATTGAGCAGGCATGAAAAATGGATGGACAGAAGGACTGCCTGACCGACAAACAGACAAATCCACAAGCTGACTCCTATATACCAAACATTGGGGGTGGGGTGGGTGGGGGAGTTGTTATAATGACAATACAGGAATATCAAAGCCGAAATTACTTGTTTGTTTGGGGCTTAACACCCTTTTCAATAGTTTTGAAGTTATATCACAGATACTGGTGCACATACCCATGGTTTAGTGTTGTTTCTAGCACCAGTACAACCAGACCATCTTACTCCCAGCCTCAAGCTACCCTTCCCAATTAGGCAACTATCACTCATCCACTAATTGGTGGTAGACAAATAAAGCACATCTCAAAGTTTCAGAGTGCTGCTACCAATTGCTCAGTGCAAAACAGTTAAAACTGCCTATTAACAAATAGGCAGTTACAACTGTTTTAAGCTGAGCCATTGCAATGAGAGAACCAACCTAAGGTCTTTGCCAAAACAAAGTAGCTAGGCAGTGACTGTGAATCTGTTCACAATCTTTGTTCTCACTTAATAGCTAGTTTCATTATTCTACTTTCATCCTTTCATTTACCCTCTAACATTCTAATTTAGTTGTGCAGCCTAATGTGTGTCAAAAGTAATCAGAAGACTAAAAGATTTATTTTCATTAGCAACACCAAAAGTAATATTGAATGGGTATGACTTTCTTATAAATCTCACCCAAATTTTCAGTGTTTATAGAAAATTCAATTTGGACCATTGTAAAACTGCCTAAAAGCTCAACACCATTGCTTTATAATTTCATGTAAGATATCCCATTTGATAGTCAAGTTTATTCCTTTGACATTGAATATAAATAAATAATAACAAGAGCTGTCACTGTAAGATGACAATGCCCCCGACACCGCTTTGATTTAGAAGTTATGGCCAATGTTAAAGTTTTTGGACGGAATGACGGACGGACGGACAGACGGACAGACGGACGGACGGACAAGTCAAATTTATGATGCCTCCCTATCGGGGGCATAAAAATTTGAAGTGGATTCTTTAATAATTAATGGGAGGAACCTTCATGCCAACTTGAATAGTGTGAAGTGACAGGTGTGTAGTTTGCATGTTAAGTTTTTCAAAGACAGATTAACAGATGGATTGACAGATGGAGAGATGGACAAAGGTAAAACAATATGCCTAATCTACCAATGTCTTGGCAAAAAATTGTAGGCTTCAATAAACGTGTGAGTTTTAGATAGTACGCCAATTCATATTTCCACAACATTTCGGAATCCACGATCTTTCACAATTTTAACCAAGGTTTCCTCATGAAATCATTACAAAACCTCAGTTAACACTATTAAGTCCTAACTTCATAAGCCTTGCTGAACTATTGTGGGTCCACTACCTTACTAGAAATGTGTCACAGACATGGATACCCCTCAATTAATTAATTTCTAGCCATGACCTTTTTGACCTTCAGCCATGACCTTGACTTTGGACATAATAAGTAACCTTACCTGATTGAACACTCCTGATGATGCCGAGACAGAGGTATTTTGTACGGCCAGGGCTGATACAAGCTGGTGTGCAGCCTGTTGTCCCGCCTGCGCCGCTGCAGCCAGCTGTTGTGGAGTTGCCGGCTGATTGGGCTGGATATTGTTGACAGGATGACCTGACACCTGGTTACCTAAATTAGTGACTAACGTAACCGGTCTCATTAAATGTCCGTCTCTAGACAGTGGAACAACGGCCTGTAATTTTTCAGCTAATGCTGTAGAAAACAAAGATAAAATGTCAGTGGAAATAACCTTCACATAAACACATTTCCCCCAAACAAATTGATGCAAATTGAAACCTTCAATTGTTTAGTCAATTACAAGACAAAATCATGGGGAGTAACCTTTTTATTTGTCTGATCGTTCTTGGTATATACAAAATAAAAGTTATGAATTTAGCAAACATAATAAAAATATCAAAAAGTTCCATGTATTCGTTGATAAATTTATGTTGAACAAAAAGCATAATGGCATACAAAACTTTGACTTGTCCTGCAAAGTGAGAATTACAGTTGTACATTTATTTCAGATTTTATTTCTTCAAGAATCTACATTTTTTTTTTTTGAAAACTCAAGCCAGAATGGCTAACATGTGCTTAATATTAACATTTATTTAAAAACAAACTTTAAATTCAGAAGGATAAGGCTTAGTATATTTACAGCTCCTGACTATTGAATAAAATATCTCTCAATGCAACATTTTAATTGTGCAACAAAATATTTAGGAGGATATATGATTCATCTCGAGTATATGACTGGTGTGTGTGCGAAACTATGTTTTAAGATACAACTCTAAAAGGATTACCATTTTTTTAACTGATTAATTTGATGTAAACAAAGATATGCTGAGACTCTTCTTTATACAAGTTTTCATCAGTACCAGTAAAATAAATTCTATTTGAAAAATAAACTGATACAAAACAAAACATGTTAATCTTAAAAAAATTCTGGAATATAAAATTTCACTAGAAATGTGTCACAGACTTATTTTGAGGTACATCCATAAATGTAGAAGTTATGTTCTTGACAAGAATGGGACACACTCACCCCAAACATACACCCATGTGCGCTCTCACACACAGACAGAGGTAACTCTATATTCCCGCCATTTCATGGCCAGGAATTAAATCAAATATCAAACTGTCCCTTCACCTTACTGACCATTTATCCTTTAACAAGAGCACAGCCTATGGGTGCCAACGCTTGGCTGCAGGTGCTGGATAATGAAAGAAAAAATCTAAATCCAAAGAGGGGCATTACTCTTACAGACGTGCTTCAAGATTTATCCCCTTGATAGTCTGGATAGCTCTTGTGACGGTGAACACACATGCCAAGTTTCATGAAGATATCTTAATAACATCAGAGATATGACCAAGGGTAAAGTTTATCATGAGTGCCAGCGCCAACAACACCACAGTGATGACAAAACCTCGTTTCTTTCCAAAAACAGAGAAGAATTAAATTCAATCTGAATACACTATGCAAGATTTAATTTTCTGATCCCAGTTTTGAGTCTGTATTTGTCATTTCTGAAAATTTCACATGGGTGCAAGTCAAGACTTGGATCAGCCTGTAGATATGCAGTCTTCATTGTGAAATCATGTGGAATTGTAGATAATGTCATACATAGGCTCTTACAATAAAGAGAGGATAATTAAATGGCTTAGCGTGAAACAGTTGTAACTCCATATATACAAGTAGGGAGTTACAACTGTTTTGCGCTGAGTCGTCAAATTGTTTGTTTTAATGTAAGATATATATGTCTTTCATTGAGTCAACAACAAAAGGTATATTTTCACAGAAGAAAATATAGCAAATGTTGGTCACGAATTTAAAGTTTTACCAATCATTCACAAAAAAACTGATGATAAATTTACATCTTTAATGCAAAAATGACACCAAATTTGTAAAATTTTGAACACATTCTCTTCAAGTGCATGAGGTTCTAATGCAAGGCAATGATGTCATTTGCTTATTTGGCTTCACATAGATGAAGTCAAACGAGATGAAATGAACAAAAGAATGGTACATTGTACCCTTTGAGTGGATGCGTGACATTTCCAACAATTTTATATCTGTGTGAGGTGCATACATATAGCTGTCCAGACAGGTGCTTAGCTAAAGTTGAGGATTGTCTAACTGTAAACAGATACTTTAAGACCTTATCCATCTACAAATCCCATAGTGCAGACTCTGGTCAGACTGTGCGGATGCACAGACTGGCCAGAGTCATTACATTGCGCACCTTTGAAATTATTGGAAAGGTCAGGCACATGCTCATTTTTTATGTAATTTCACGGGTTTGTGGATGAGATAATCAAGTTATAATCTACCATTATTTCTCGATAATCCATCAAAAAGCATTAAGGAAACTAAGTCCATTCCTTTGTTCATTCATTCCTGAAACAAGAATTTGATTGGTGGATCAGTTTGAAAAAAATACCAATGACCGCCTTGAGTATATTCTGCTTATGTGTAAAAATCCTGCAAGGGGTAGGGCAAGGATTGAGGGAGATGAAAAAAAAGAGTTCACCTAGAGGAAACTGTGGACCCATACCATATGCATAGGGGTCCAATCCATTACCTAATTAAACACAGATAAACAACACATAACGAGTGACCAAATAATTAATCATCTAAATTCCTCTTTTTAGTCAGGAATTCATAATTATCTAAGACATAATGAAGATCTAACATGCATTCAGCATGGAGTGACCTGTTTGCAAATTATTTCCTGGTTTGCTTTGTTTGCTTGTATTGGGTTTTACATCGCTTTCAACAATTTTTCAGTAATAATGTGGTGACTGGAGCACCTAACAATAGATTCCTGGTATTTCTCCCACGAGTATTACCATAACATTATTTCCTAGCCTCCAGCTGCTACTCCATATAGGTCTACGATTATCAAACCATTGGCGGGAGACAAATAGTCAGAAAGAATGAGAGCCGCCTCTGGGTATTGAACCCGGGACCTCTAGATTGACAGTCTGACGCCCTACCAACTGTGCTATGACAACGGCTTTTCCCTGATTTGCACAGGCTCTTGTGTGCAAAGTGGGGTGTAATTTGCAAACAATTCCCACCATTTTGTCACCCTAGATGCAGGGCTGCATTATTTGGTTTGCAACCAAAACAATTGTAATGTTTATCTGCATCATGTGCATTAAAAAAAATATATGAATAAATCTGCTTTCTGGGTTAGACAAATTATATTGATATACCAAGATAACTCTTAAAGATTTCCAAAATCCATCTTTTTGAGTACCTTAGGTCATGACAGTAGTTGCAAACTACTTGAAATTCCTTGATATACTGTAAAAATTCTTATTGAGCCCCTTGCTCTTATGAAACCCCCATCCCCCTAATCGGAGGTTAACATTTATCATTTTTGATGTGATTATACAAACTCTTGTAGCCTCTAATAAAGGCCCATGCCAACAAATTAAGGTCAATAAAAATTCAACTAAGGTTTTATGAACCGTTTCCCAAATCAAATTTTATATTTTTTGGCATGGATTATGTTTTTCGGCCATTTTTTCATTGTCTTTACAAAAATTGATGGCTCAAAACATAGTAGTTGTAACTGCCTAGAGGTTCGTAGGCAGTTACAACTGTTCGTGCTGAGCCCTAGACATGTAGCTAAGCCTCTAATAAAAAGCCATCCCTTTCAAATGAAAATGTGATTATTCTAAAAGAACCCTGGGGTTCTATTACAGATTTTACGGTAAATCTTGCAGGTCAATAATTTCTTTATCTTGCATTTTGATAAGGCAATAGATTTCATAAGTCAATCTGTAAATACTACACAACATTAGTTGGTAACATTTTTCTTACTCCCTTTCATTTTGAAAACAATTGTATACTATAGGCAGTTACAATTGTTTTGCACCAAGCCATTAATCTATACACCTACCTGGATTTTGTGATGTAGGATCCTTTTTAATTTCTACATGCGTTGCTCCATTGGCTAGTCCTGTCAGACTGGGTCCATTAAACATGACTTGAGTACCGTTAGAGACAATTACTTTAGGTTTACTAATGACCGAGGGAAGCTGATGAAGGGCCGCGCCCGTGTTTGGATATGCAGATGATGTAGTTAAAGTAACTGTCGTAAACACACCAGAACCTGAAAGGTAAGTTTGTACACGATATCTATTCCATAACAGAGAATATGGTGGATAATTTTTTCATTTTCAAATCTTAATCAAACCCTTCTTCTGGAGCTCTTTGGTCAACAATTTATTCATTTATATAACTATTAACCCTTGTTATGCTAAACCTGGAATATTCCAGCTTATACTAGCAGGGGTAGAGATAAGAGCGGGTATAGCCAGTCTAAAATCTTTACTTCTCAAAGAAACCATATGTTGTGGGTACTCATTTGGATATCTCGAATGGACATACCAACCTATCAACCAACCAAATGGTGCAAAGCAATATAAACCCCCTCTTATTCAAGGGAGGTATAATTATTTGAAATCCAAAACATCTCCTCTTTTCTGTATCTCTGAAATTTCTTTACATACCAGTATTTTTTCTGATGGTATTGTGAACAGTTTCAAATTCAGTCACATAGAGCAAAATTTGGGAAATATTTCATTATGGTTTTGGACAAATCTTTAAGTCATGTGTATAATTTACATCAACCATAAACAAAGGTTTCTTTGTCTCTTAAGTCATTTAACATTCAAACAGAACTAAGACGCAACATATTTAACTATGAATTTTACCCATATCGCTTGGAAGGTTCTTGACTACTATAAATCAAGAATTTTCTTCCTGACTAAGAAAAAAAATGCGCTCTTTGGCATTCAGATGAGGTCCTTTGACCCCACCAATTGGGAAAAGTAAATACTTCCTACAAACCTTGTAATACAGAAGTGGCTGGAGAGCCTGGGGCAGACTGACTGATCCGCAACTCAGCAGCCGAAGGAGGTAACACAGGTTGTCGCTGAGCCACATTGGGTACCATGGTAACCGGTTGGTTTGGCTGTGGTTGATGTAAAATCTCATCTTCAGGGGTGGGACTACCTTCCCTGGATAAACTATCCGGTGTGTAAACACCGCCCATATGACTAGGTGAGGTGGGAGCAGATCTATAAACAGAAGTTATGAGTTTTAGTCTGGCATAAACAAAATGGGGATCCTAGTGACTCAAAGTTTGGGATAATAGGGGGCGTCAATGACAATCAAAGAGTCCCCTCTTAAAATGTAAACTATATCTTTGAGATATCAACTAGATTTTTGGTAAATTACTGAGCTATTCTTTAGTTTAAGAGGAACAAATTTTTGGGCACTTATCAAGCTCTTGGGCTCATCTTCAGAAAAAAATTGAAGAATGTTTAAAACAGTCTTCAATTATCTCCTGATGTTTAGCCCAAGAGGGTCCATTGGACTCACATCTGATAGTTTTTTGAGTCCTGGCTTTCTATATCTATGAGTCTCATACTCACAATATCTGCATCCCTTAAAACCCTGTGAAATTATGAGTTAGTACCTGACATTTCCAACATTTATCTTAGCAAACAAGGTGCCAAATTGTCACAAGATACGCCCGTCACACTGCTTAGTATTAACTGGGGGTTTGAATAGAACTGAGGTTATTTTGAATGAATATTTTTTGCACCCATGTAGTTTCATTATCCTAGCTATTATACTTTTACAGATATACTCCGGACAAGATTCAAGTCTGAAAAACGACAAAGGGCAATAACTCAAAAAATAGGCCAGGAAGAGTTATGGTTCTTGTGCACTGCACTCCCCCTTGATGACATCTATACACCCATGAAGTTTCATGATCCTAGCTATTATACTTTTACAGATATACTCCGGACAAAATTCAAGTCTGAAAAAAAACAAAGTGCAATAACTCAAAAAATAGGCCTGGTAGAATTAGGGTTATTGTACACTGCACTACCCCTTGGTTAGATCTATACACCCATGCAGTTTCATGATCCTAGCTATTATACTTGTAGAGATATACTCCGGACAAGATTCAAGTCTGAAAAACAACAAAGGGCAATAACTCAAAAAATAGACCAGGTAGAGTTATGGTTCTTGTGCACTGCACCTCCCCTTGGTGAGATCTATACACCCATGAAGTTTCATGATTCTAGCTATAATACTTTTACAGATATACTCCGGACAAGATTCAAGTCTGAAAAACAACCAAGGGCAATAACTCAAAAAATAGGCCAGGTAGAGTTATGGTTCTTGTGCACTGCACTCCCCCTTGGTGAGATCTATACACCCATGAAGTTTCATGATCCTAGCTTTTATACTTTAAGAGATAAACTCCGGACAATATTCTAGTATGAAAAACAACAAAGGGCAATAACTAAAAAAATAGGCCAGGTAGAGTTATGGTTCTTGTGCACTGCACTCCCCCTTGGTGAGATCTATACACCCATGAAGTTTCATGATCCTAGCTATTATACTTTAAGAGATATACTCCGGACAAGATTCTAGTATGAAAAACAACAAAGGGCAATAACTCAAAAAATAGGCCAGGTAGAGTTATGGTTCTTGTGCACTGCACTCCCCCTTGGTGAGGTCTATACACCCATGAAGTTTCATGATCCTAGCTATTATACTTTAAGAGATATACTCCGGACAAGATTCAAGTCTGAAAAACAACAAAGGGCAATAACTCAGAAAATAGGCCAGGTAGAGTTATGGTTCTTGTGCACTGCACTCCGCAATGATGAGAAGAATATAATTGCCAAGTTTGAAGTCAATCGGACTTTAAGTGACAGAGTTATGCTCCGGACAAAGAAGTGGACGCCGCCGGACGCCCGGACGCCCGGACGCCGGACGCCACGGGTGATCCCATAATACGTCCCGTCTTCGACGGGCGTATAATAACTCAAAAAATAGGCCAGGTAGAGTTATGGTTCTTGTGCACTGCACTCCCCCTTGGTGAGATCTATACACCCATGAAGTTTCATGATCCTAGCTTTTATACTTTAAGAGATATACTCCGGACAATATTCTAGTATGAAAAACAACAAAGGGCAATAACTCAAAAAATAGGCCAGGTAGAGTTATGGTTCTTGTGCACTGCACTCCCCCTTGGTGAGATCTATACACCTATGAAGTTTCATGATCCTAGCTATTATACTTTAAGAGATATACTCCGGACAAGATTCTAGTATGAAAAACAACAAAGGGCAATAACTCAAAAAATAGGCCAGGTAGAGTTATGGTTCTTGTGCACTGCACTCCCCCTTGGTGAGATCTATACACCCATGAAGTTTCATGATCCGAGCTTTTATACTTTAAGAGATATACTCCGGACAATATTCTAGTATGAAAAACAACAAAGGGCAATAACTCAAAAAATAGGCCAGGTAGAGTTATGGTTCTTGTGCACTGCACTCCCCCTTGGTGAGATCTATACACCCATGAAGTTTCATGATCCTAGCTATTATACTTTAAGAGATATACTCCCGACAAGATTCAAGTCTGAAAAACGACAAAGGGCAATAACTCAAAAAATAGGCCAGGTAGAGTTATGGTTCTTGTGCACTGCACTCCCCCTTGGTGAGGTCTATACACCCATGAAGTTTCATGATCCTAGCTATAATACTTTAAGAGATATACTCCGGACAAGATTCAAGTCTGAAAAACAACAAAGGGCAATAACTCAAAAAATAGGCCAGGTAGAGTTATGGTTCTTGTGCACTGCACTCCGCAATGATGAGAAGAATATAATTGCCAAGTTTGAAGTCAATCGGACTTCAAGTGACAGAGTTATGCTCCGGACAAAGAAGTGGACGCCGCCGGACGCCCGGACGCCCGGACAACCGGACGCCGGACGCCACGGGTGATCCCATAATACGTCCCGTCTTCGACGGGCGTATAAAAACGATAAAGAAACTTTGAAACCTTCTCTATCTACAGAGCACATTGTGAAAACTGGTCAGACTGTGAGGATGCAAAGACTGGCCAATAATTCTTCTTTGCACATATTTGGAATTGATGGAAATGTCACGCACAGGCTCAAGTATCATACAAACTTCCCATTTGATAGGGGTTCTGAGTTCAATGAAGTTCCTTGTTAGAACGCTTTTCTTCAAATTACAAAATGAAGTAGAGGTACGGAAAAGAGAAGGAAATGTCAATCAAAAATCTTTATTTCTAAGGGAAACTCTTTCTTGATAATAAGATATCATTTTAACCTTTTTCCAGATGACTATTTTTAGACCTGTCCAATTCAGAGGTACTGACACTAGGGGATAAATGAAGTCTAAAAACCTTATTCCTAAATGAAACCAGCTGGTACTCCCTTGCATTGTCTTGTCGAGAAAAAGTTCAATGAGTACCAGTCAGTGTCAATTCTAGGCAGGGGAATTGGAGGACTGCCCCACTTTTTCAAAGATACCCCATATTTTCTAGATTTGTGGCAGATTTTTAACATTGAACAAAGAAGCTGAATACCAGTTATTTCTCAAATTGGTTCAATTTTGTGCTGAAATCTCCTACAGTTATAAAATCCTAGAATAAACATTGGTACCTACAAGATAGGGATTGTGAAAGGACTAGTGAAATATTTAAATTTGAAATCCAATATAACCACTTTATCATGCAACGAAGCCTGTATTTATTTAGTATCAGCTGTCTGATAACATAACATGATATCAAACAGTCTATTTTTAGAAACAATTTGCATACTTTTTCACCTGAATACCTTTGATTTTTAAGGGTTTATCAAAATTAAGCCCTGAAAAATGATTGCATAATAAATAGAATAACACATGTCTTAAAATATCAATGTTATCTGGTCTCAGATAATATAAATTATCATGACTCAGGAAAGCCTCATTATTATAAATTCTTTGAACCTTAACCAGATACTATTGATATTTCAAGACACTTACGTGTTATTCACTATCTATCTGTAGCTCTTCAATATCAACAAAGTTACAGACTACGATTTCTAATACACTGCAACTCCATTATAACGAAATCTGTTAGAGCGCTGAATCCATTATAACGCGGGGTCCGCTTGGCTCCCGAAATTTGGGGGGGTCGACCATTTTGGGATGCTGCGGCGATGTTACCCGATCCGCCTAACGCTGTTTTGATCGCGATTTCGGATCGAAGGGTGAAAACACCGATACTGAGGGAAGCCAGGTAAATCAATACAATTGTTTTTCACACCTCCCGCGGAGCAGTGGTGGTGATAAATGCCTCAGGTCAGAGAGAAATGGCTAGTTTGATTGCTGACAGGCGTAGGCCTATATAGTTATATGACTCAGTACCGCTGGATAACCGAATTCGATCACGAGTAAAGCCATCACATCCTTTCCTAAACACAAACTGCTATCATACATAGGTCCACGATTAGTAACCCATGGGTGAGTGACTTATAGTCAGAAAGAATGAGTGCCGTCGTCAGAGAAACACAGAATCCCAATACTGACAGTCCGGCGCGCTACTACCTGCGCTTTGTCTAAGGCAGGGACGCAATTGGACACCGAAAAGTCTAGCTCGCATGCGATTAAATCCAAGTTAATAAATTTCAGAAGAAGCCGTGCTTTCGCAAAATAAGCTTATTTTGTTTTATATTCTCAAATCTGGAATATTTGCCGCTGCTGACAAACGTTTCAAAAAGCGACTCGCCCCTTACCCAATTTATTGGTTTATTACCTCCCTTTGCCAATCCCGTTGAATCTACTTATAAATATTACATTTTTGTCAATATATGATAAAATTTTGTTTCTTTTTTATTAAACTTATTCATATTATAGTCACAGGATTTGAAAATTCAAAGCCCAAATGAATTATTATCGTTGATTCCTATCTCACTAAATGGTTTCAGTTTTAAATAGAAAGCTATATATATAAACCTTCATTTCCCGCAAGATAGCTTCAAACAAAGAAACCAAAAATGGCGCGAAACTGATGGTGACCGCGTCGCTTCGCTTTCGTCTGGACTTTATCATTAGACGATCTACTATCTGATAATCAAAGCCGTGAGTTTTACATCTTGTCAAACCAAGGGTTACGAACATTATACTTATACGGTTTTCGAGAAGAAGCTTTCGATATCCCTTGACTCGGGAAGGTGATGTATTAAATGGATTAGCTTATCTCCGCAAACCGGCTATCTAAATGTCGTAGCTACAGATTCATTTAATTGAATATACGGCATTTTTTCTCGCTCAACGAAGAATGCGGTCCTGCACTCCGAGAGATTCGATTACTTTGGTATAGTTTCGATCGGACGTAGGGTATGGTTTATTTTGATTGCGTAGATAATAATTTTCTCCTATTTTCCAGAAGACAATATTTAAAATATGAAATTCGTTGATCTTATGAAACTTTATGGATTTTACTAACTTTATCCTTTTGAGATAGTCGTTATTGGTGTTTCTCTGCTGCCGGGCGGGTAGGCCCGAGAAATCGGGATTCAGAGAACTAAGAGGAGTCTGCGATCGTTTAATCCTACAAACTGGATTACGTATCAAAGATAGTTATTTTAGCTTTTAAAATAAAAAAATACCAAAGTAATAAACCGCGTTTGTTCTTCAATTCATTGCCGAGTTTTGGAAATATAAAATACAATGGCCTAAACATGTACATGTATATTCAGATATCCGATATCGTTATCAATATTGACCCTGTGTCTGTTACGTTTCCGCGGTACGTTATTGTTCACCGCGGGAGGGGGGGGGGGGGGGAAATAGGCGGCTGCCGGGGGGTACAGCGTTATAGCAGATACATCCACTTCTTCCGCTGTTTTATTTCTTGGACCCCGACCACAGCGTTTTAATGGAGTTGCAGTGTAATTTAAATTGTGGAATACAATATTTTGGACAATAAAGAAATTGCATGTGACAAGTGATCCTTCCATTCAATCTTTTTAAAGTGTTGTTTTATTCAAGGGTGTAGAAAGAAAATATTCACGTTAAATCATGATTGTAATCAATATTTTTAGAGAAAGTGGAAACAATCTCTATATACCTTGAAGACAATCCACCAAACGGAGCTCGGAAGCACGGCACACCTCTCTGCCTTCTCCTTCTGAAAGCCTGTGCCGTTAGCTTTGCCTCTGACTGAGGATCAATCCTCCAGAAAGAACCTTTACCTGGCTCTTCTTGAGAGCGTGGAACTTTCACAAAGTATCTATTCAAGGATAAGTTATGGCGTATTGAGTTCTGAAAAAAAAGTAAACAACTTGGTAACAATTTGCAAATATCCATCAATTCTTTAAACACCCATCCCCCTTTTAGAGTAAGTGGAGTCCAGGGTTCAACTTGTCTTTTAATAATACAGCCTTCAACTCTTTATCACCCGATACTAGACTAGCAGTACCCATCTGCCAAACACCAGAAAGACTTAACCTGATTCAGCTAACATAGCTTGATCAAGCTATGGAAATCCATAATTATTTGACCTAATAAGGTCGTTTACTCATCTCTTGCAAAATCTTCAAGTAAAAGAAAGTTAAAACTCTATAAACCTTTTGAAAAGGAACATAATTATCATAACAGTTATAGGCAAGTATTTCCAACAAGAAATTGAGGAAGACTTTGTCTAAGTATTTTGGAAATTTGGGACAATTGAAGGATTTTTTTATCTCAAGGAAAATTTTATCTTTTCCCACAATATTTCTTCTCAATATGCAATTTTCGATGACATTATCCCTAAGCGGGTAAAGCCCTTAGAAAAATAATTTTGACCCATGGCAATTCATGGTCAAGGGGTCAATGGCTTGACTATAGAAGCCGAGCACTAGCCTGTATATAATTCTTCACTTCATCTCAATCTGTTTCCCTGCTTTATAAACTACCAGTACCTGATTTATGTGTTTAAATAGATTCACACTCTACTCACCTGCCACCCTTTATCAGCATTCCTATAATAGGGGTAATTCTTCGTTATATAAGCATATATTCCACTAAGAGTCAATTGTTTATCCAGAGCTGATGTGATAGCTTGCACTATTAACTGGGCATACGAGTAAGGAGGCTTAGACTCGTCCCTAACACTGACTTCTGACGAAGCAGCCGGTGGATTGGTGACTATATTCGGACTTTCTTTCTCCGTTTCTTGATTCCGATGATGTTGGGCAGCTGCAGTCAGGGCTGCCATCTGAATCTCAGACATTCCAATAATACGATGACCAGAGCCTGCACGGGGACTAGTAGGGCAAGAATTTGCAGCACTGAAAACAATAGAATTTCTGGCTAAATCTTGGCATATATGGTAAAAGATAAGTAAGAAGTGTGCATGGAATACTACATCTGATAATCACTTCCCCCCCCTTCAGATTTTCTCAGACTTTGACATTTAACCTTTTGCTGTTTAATCCCTGCTTTTTACGTGGCTGTTATTCTATGATTGAGAAAACATTGTGAAAAAAGAAGAAATTGCTTCATACAAGCAATTTCTTCTTTTTCCACACTATTTTCTACCCTACTGAATGGTTATTTTTCAAATTTAATCCACTTTTAATTTTCGTCTGCAAAACCTTTGAATTTGGACAGGTCCAATATTTTGTAAAACGGGAAAGGGTTAACATAAAAAAAGTGTTAGTGCTTGTAAAAAAGAGAGACTATACTTTCCACTGTTACCAGACTTATAAAATACCATTTATGAATCTTAACTTATTCTCTGCAATGTCTAAAACCCATGTCATACTGATCTCAGAATATTCCTCCTTTGGCAGGAGGTAGACTAAGATTAGCCTGCATATATTCAGCACTTTGATTTCAATGCTATTTTGTAAAAGGTTTTATTCAGCATGACAAGGGTTAAATTTTGATTATCAGTTTTTGTTTAGTAATTTAATGTGTGTAACGAAACTAAGGAGAGCTTGGTTAATTTGACTTTTATGGAGAGGTGTTTGGAAATCAATAACTTAGGACATTTTATCAATAAACAAAAATGAATTACATGTACATTCAATACTGTCATTAGTATTTTCTGATAAGAGCACACGCATTTAAGATGCCATGTGAGATGAATTAGATTTTTCATTCAATTTGACAGGGTTAATATAGGTCATTAGAACCAAGCTATAGCTCAAGCCAGGGTTTTAAGGAACTCATGTTTTGAAAGTCTGAGTCCCACAAATACGTCGCCAGGATCCTAAAGAATATCTAATGTGAGTCCAATTGACCCTCTTAGGATCAATTCAAAAAGAATTGAGGACTTTTCAAAACAGTCTTCAATTCTTTTTTGAAATAGAGCCCCAAATATTGACACCTACCAAACACTTTCTTTATCTTTGACAAGGAAATAGCTCTAAATTCTCATGAAAACAATATTATATCTTAAAAGAAAAAGTCCATGCCTAAAGCAGGCACTTCCAAACTTCAAGAAAGGACCCCAAGATACCGATGATTGAGTCCTTTGGTTCCTGTTTTGTTAATCTCATTATACCAAAACTCTGTCTAGCAATAAGTTAAAAAACAGACATTCTGTTCAGCTTACCTCAATGTTCCAGTGGGAGAAGGACATGGACTATTGACGATGCTGTTATTAGTTTCTGGGATACTAATCTTCAATGGAGGTAAAATCTTCTTTTTGGGAGGACTAGCAGGCGGCGGTGGAGGATTGTTCACTGGCGGTTCCTCTTCCTCAACCAAGGACTGGAAACTTATCTTTATGTTGGTGCTTGGGAATCGGAGAACACAGCTGAAACAAGAGATGTTTGTTAAACATTTATGCCCCCTTATGAGCAGGTTGATGGATTATTGTTTGTCAATCTTCAAAAAGCAATAACTCTGAAAATAAGATGAAGTCAAGTTATGGTTCTTGTGCACAGTACCTCTCAATGAGATACATCCACCTGTAAAGCTTCATGTTTCTAGGTTGCATACTTTTTGAGATGTGCTCCCGGTGTAACAGTGTAACGTGTCCCCCTGGGTAACTTGTCCCCGGGGACAGGTTACCCCGGGGTAACCTGTCCCCCCTTGGGGTAACGTGTCCCCCCCATGGAAAACATTATTTCTTATCAAAATTTTAATTTTTCATTCATGCTATTTTGTATATCTCTAAATCAATTTAAAAAAGACATATAAAAAGTATATCTGTAATTTTTTAGTGGTTTTCAATTCCTCAAACCAAAATTTGATTTGCTTACTATGATTTTCTTATCAAATCAATTTTCCTTTTTTTTATTTATTTTTTTATTATTATTATTATAGTAATCAATATTGGTATTTTGTGCAAATATTTGAAAGTTTAATAAAAAAAATTTAAAAAAAATAAAACTTTAGTGGGGGGGGGGGGGGGACATGTTACCCCAGGGTAACCTGTCCCCCTATTTAAAATGCTTTTATTCATTTGATTTCACCTTCCAGTCATTCATTTTTCTTAAGAAATTATCATATAATATTCATTGAAAAATATTTCATTCATTTTTTTTTTAAAATTGTTGCTTTTTTTTAAAAGAAAAATCTAAGCACTTGCACGTTTTAATTTTTTGCAATATTACTTTTGCAATATCTAAAATTTTTTCCAAGTCCATATTTAGATTGATAAATAGCATTTATAAAAATATCATGTTAATATTGCAGTTTTCATAAGAAAGCAACATGACAAATTCATTCAATACTTCTTCTTTTGAAAGGGGGACAGGTTACCCAAGCCAGGGAAACATGTCCCCAGGGGACAGGTTACCCCGGGGTAACCTGTCCCCCTTTTCCAAATACTTTTTTCATTAAAGATATCATCTTCCAGTCATTCTTTTTCATTAAGAAAGATATTCTTAGAAAATTTCCTCAATAGCTATGTATGTTTATATTTCTTTTTTTGTACCTTTTTACAGAAAAATCTTAGCACTTGAATATTTTTTTATCATTGCATCATTTTAATTTTTTCAGAGTCCGTAATTAGATTGAATAATAGCTTTTAAAAACACAATTATCATGTCGGTATTGCAGTTTTGATAAGAAAACAACATGTCAATTGACAAATTGTTTAAATCTTGTATTTTTGAAAGAGGGACAGGTTACCCAAGCCTGGGTAACTTGTCCCCAGGGGACATGTTACACCGGGGTAACCTATCCCCCTATTTCAAATGCTATTTTTCATTAAAGATATCATCTTCCATTCATTCTTTTTTTTGCAATTTTTGTTGGATAAATCCTCATTAACGATCTTTTTTTTGTGTGTTTTCACTGGATTTACAGGCCTGGGTTACATGTTTCAGTGAGTTTGATCACAGCTTGGTAGAGCTTACCCTAAAGGCCTTAACAATTTGAAATATTAATAAATGATTGAAAACGTATGGGTTTAGTCCTACACAAATCATTGTTGACAACGTTTTTGGGTGGGACAGGTTACCCAGGCCTGGGTAACTTGTCCCCGGGGACAGGTTACCCCAGCTTGGGTAACCTGTCCCCCCCCTAGCAGTCATGACGAAGACCGTCGGACCGTCGGACATGACCGACAAAAATCCCCTAGGTCCGGTAAAGTGTACCATATTGTCAGTCCGAATGTCCGACACTATTTTCTGGGCAGAAAAATCTGTTTAAACAGTAAATCCAAACTTTCACTCAAGAAAACATTAATTTGTCAACCTTCTAATGAAAACAAACCTTGATTTTAAACTTTACATAGGTCTAGAATCCAACAATTAACAGTTCCTCTACGACTTTCGCCGCCGCTAGAATGTGCAAATTCTCTTTCACACATTGTACCAATTAAGAGAAAGAAGAGATGATTTAAGGATCCAATTTAGAAAAAATTATTGGTAGCTAGTCTTATCTTACCTGATTTTTTTGTATTTTTTGAATTTCAAAGGCACACAGACTAAAATATTTTCTGGTTATTTGTACCCAAAAATGTTCGACCCATCAAATTATGTCTTTCTTTTTTTTTAATGAAAAAATACAAATGACTGTTACCTTTTGACTTGAAAAGACATTTTTTTAAAATTCTGAAAATATCTGATGCTCTTTTTATCTCAGAATCTTTCTTTTTAAATCAAAGCACTGAAATCACTGACAGACTGAGAGGACTTTGACAAGCTAGTTAGGCCTTTAATTGTAGTGCTACTAATTTTATAAGTTTTCTCTCTCAATGAGGAAACACTACAATGATGATATTATTTGCCCCCTTAAATGTTCGGTCTGACAGGTCCGACTTCGGTCTGACAGTTTTTCAAGGACTGTCAGACCGACTGTCTGACAGATTTTCTGGGTCCTTCGCCATGTCTGCCCTAGACATACAAATACACTCACAATAAATTTTCTAATAAGTGAATAACTATTTGTATAATGGTTTTGATATAAATGAGACTATCAAACAGTTTTCAAATGAAATAATGTATTTGCAAGTTTTGTTGAATAAATCCTCATTAACAACCTTTTTTTTTGTTTCACTGGGTTAACAGGCCTGGGTAACATGTTTCAGAGACAAGTGACCACAGGTTTGGAAATCATACCCCCAAACAATTTGAAATATTATTGAATAATTGAAAACATATGGGTTTATTTTTGCATATATCATTGCTGACAGCAATTTTGGGGGTGGGATAGGTTACCCAGGCCTGGGTAACGTGTCCCCGGGGACAGGTTACCTGGCCCAGCTTGGGTAACCTGTCCCACCCCCAAAATACATACACATACACTCTCAATGAATTTTCTAATATGTGAATAATTTTTGTAGTAAGAACAGTTGTATATAATTAAGACCATAAAATAACTTTCAAAGAAAAGAAATTGTTTTTGTAAACTTTTGTGAAAAATCCTGGTGAACATGTTAGCAATGATTTCCCAGTCGCGGTAACATTTTTTTTTTAGAGACAAGTAACCACAGATTGGTAAATCTTACATGTACCCTAAGCAATTTAGAATTAATAAGAAAAAGAAAATATTTTGGTAAATTTGTGCACAGACCATTGTTGACAACCTTTTTAGAGGTGGGACAGGTTACCCAGGCCTGGGTAACGTGTCCCCGGGGACAGGTTACCCCAGCTTGGGTAACCTGTCCCCCCCCAGACATACACATACACTCACAAAAAATTTTCTAATAAGTGAATAACTAATTTGTATAACAGTTTTGATATAAATGAGACTATCACACAGTTTTCAAATAAAGAAAATGTATTTGCAAGTTTTTTTTAAAAAATCCTCATTAACAACCTCTTTTTGTGTGTTTTCACTGTGTTAACAGGCCTGGGTAACATATTTCAGAGTCAAGCTACCACAGCTTTGGAAACCTTACACCCAAACAATTTGAAATATTATTAAATAATTGAAAACATATGGATTTATTTTTGCATATATCATTGCTGTCAGCATTTTTGGGGACAGGTTACCCCAGCTTGGGTAACCTGTCCCCCCTCCCCAATTCACACAAAGAAAAAATTCATGCTTTGAATAATTTTTCTTAAGACAAGATCATTCATAGATATGTCCATAGTCATGATGACATTTAAAAATCATTTTTCTAAAAAAAAAGAAAAAGTTTAATTGTTATAATACTTATCATGGAAAATATAAAAATCCTTCAGAACTGAAACAGTTTGCAAAACAGACCAAAATTACATGTAGATCAAAGAAAGAGACTTGTAACAGATGGAATAAAAATATCTTGGCAAAAGAAATATGACTTAATATTGGTTTACAATATCTGTAGGGGGGGGGGGGGGGACAGGTTACCCCAGGGGGGGACAGGTTACCCCGGCTGATTTCTAGGGTAACGTGTCCCCGGGGACAGGTTACCCCGGGGTAACCTGTCCCCGGGGACATGTTACCCAGGGGACAGGTTACCCTGGGACACCGGCAAAAAAAGGTCTTGGAACAGACCAACCGACCTACTGTCTGACAAAGTGCAAGGCAATATACCCTCTCTTCTTCAAAGGGAGCCACAAATGTGCAGCCCTGCAATTTAGGCACATCATTGGTGAAGGAATGCAAAAGATAGGTGAGTACTTGCATTTCAACCAGACTTCACGAAATACCGCCAGTCCCACTGACATGTCTGATAATTATCATGCCGGTCCAATAAGTTGACCGTGCATAAAAGACCGACTGGCTGGTAAAATCAAGCTACATACACAGTGTTTTACTGTTCTGTCTATAGGGGTGACTATTGAGTTCAAAATTAGTATCGTGATAGTATTGCGATAATAAAATTGCTATTGGAATAGTATTGCAATAGTCAGAAAACTATTGCAATACTATCACAATAGTTGTTTTTACCGAAAAAATAGATAATAATCAATGTTAAGGCGTCCACCTTTTATTAGACAGTAACATTATATTGGTCTTGTTAGATGCTGTTTACCTTGTCAATGGCGAGTAAATGACCAAATCAGTTAATTACAGATATTCCCTTAAAATGAATTGAATTTGACCTCATTCTCTGATAAAAACATGCATTGTCACTACATTTAGTTATACTTTCATTTTCAAAAAAAAACTATTGTAAACTATTGATAGTCAGAGGAACTATTGCGATATCTATTGATTTGAAAAAATGCTATCGACCTATTGCTATTGCAAGGTAAACTATCACGATACAGCGATAGTTCGACCTATTGTTACACCCCTATCTGTCTAGTGGAATTGAGTTCGATCTGGTAAAAATTTCATGTTTACTACACCCCTTTCCTGTAAAAAATATAGGTATTTCGTGAAGTCTGCTCAGCACATCCATCATAGAGCCTTGGCCTCTTGACCAAAAGTTCCATTCCTGTGAGAGGTTATGGATCTTGTTGCTTCAATTGGCCCTCACATTTGACAAAAGTACCAATGAATTTTCCAGGTAGCAGAGGGAATAATTCCAGTTGTAAGAACTGCTTTCCCAATCAATTAGGGTATGACAAAGTATATTTGCCACAATCCTGCAGGACTTGCTGGTTCTAATTTTTACAGGTCCTTTCTAGTGTTAACAGGTCCTGCTGAGAATAGGTATAATTCTCAGGCATAAAATCAAAATAAAATCTTTTTATAAGTCGTAAACAAAAGCAAACTATTTAAGAAAATCTTTCTTTTCCAGTTTTGAGTCTATGTTTTAATAAATGATGAAGGTTTGCAATCTGTTGTTACTGCATTTATCTTTATAATTAGACTTAGGTGCATAAGGTTATAAGATAGCATTGTACCATTTTGGGGGCACCCACAATTGCTTCATTACCATAAACATATAAGGTGGATATAAAGAATTTATGTTGTTTTATTAAATCCAACAAATTAAAAGCCAAGTGCAATAAGAAATGGCCACTGCAGGATTATACAGGCAGACAGAAATATTTCCTTTTCCGTGCATGCCAATAAGGTCAGCATGCCCTTGTGTGACAGCTATTTGTTTACAAACAAATGTCATGTCAACATTAATTTTTTTTTTAATAAATAGGCACTCTGATGTGCGTGTATATTAAACTGGAATTGCATTAGCATATATTGTTTCAAATAATGCCTTTATTCAGACAATGAAAATTCAACGTTTTCATTTGATGTGAAATCGATTTTTTCAGCCAGATTTGTTTACACAGGCCGCCATTTTGATTCGACCACATGGTAACATAAACTTCCTCTCAAAATTGAAATAATATCAAAATATGTATGACAAGCATCACAAGAAACCCTTTCATTCTTTTTGTAGATTCAGATGTTTAATCTGTTCACCCTTGACGTAGTTTAACCATCGATAAACCCACATAATAGAACAAAGCGGCATGGTAGAATTTGTTTTGGAATGCCACTTACGATCTAGGTAGCTGTAACGGTGGTGCTCCTTTCCTTTGAAATATGCCGTCTATGAACACACCATTCTTCCCGTTGCACTTCATGAAGAAATTAGGATGATCGAAGTTAATTTCTAAGTGAACTCTAGATATGAAACTTGAATGTCCCATGTTTACATCCACTTCGCCCTTGCTACTGTTGCGGCCGATCGTTATGCGTGTTTTTCGCATTTCAAACTTGAAGTCCTTCCCTTCTAACCGCGCTATAGATGTTCCTTTTGGTTCAGGAGCCCATTGAATCTTAGACGGGCTTGCCGGCGCTGACTTAAGGGAAAGCAGTGCCCACACATCATTTTCAGACGGTTGTTGTACCGACATCACGAGGTTGAAAGCACACCAAGATGGCAGCTCGAGAGAAAAACATTCACCACAGACCTCGCTGTTTACATCAAGTTATTTCCCACAATGCAATACCGGCTGTCTAGAGTCTTTTTCAAGATTTGCCACAATTTTGATTTTGTATAAAAATAAGCTTCATCGAAGTAGTAATGATAATTTTCGTTTACATTTATAGACAAAAGAAAACAAGTAGATAATAGATTAGGTTTTGTTGTATGAAATCAATCGTTATATAATGAGAATAATGATAGACGCATTTACCAAGATTAATAATAGATAAAGACTATAGCTTATCAGGTCAACAGACTGCGCAAAGCCCGGCTTTCAATAATATTTACATTTGCGTCGGTAACCTGTAGGCGAGAAAATATGTGAATGAAACCACAGATCGCTCGGTGTTACCATTGTGGAGAACAGTATGAGCTTCTGTGTATATTTTTATCCTCAACCATGTCAATGACTCAAATCTGTTTGGGTTTGTCTTTTTGAAAATTTGACATGGAGCTTCAACAGACGACAATCGAACAAGACCTATAAAGCTCAGCTATTGAGAATAGAGAACGGTTGAGAACGAGGTTTACTCGGACAGAAATCGGATCGACGTGCATGAGAATGGCAATCCGCTATAGTTTGCCACAGCCGAAAAGTACATCAACTCTTTGCCAATCATATAAACAAATGTATTTTGAAAGAACTATGCCGATTAAAACAAAATGGTTTACCCGTCCGGCTGTACAAATACAAGGATGGATCCGTTTGAAATTGGACCGATCCGCTAAGCGTCATGGGAAAAGGGGCTAAATTAAAATTTAACTAGAAATCCTCGTTTACACTTTACTTAGGTTCATCTGATAATCTTCAAATTTGCTCAGAATGGTTGTACCATCACAGGGATGGTTCCGGGCTTTTCGGATAATGACCTAATGACCTGATGCTGTTAGACAAGTTGCTTATACTTTTAACCTGTTTTCATACGAAATACACATTTAGGGAAAATCGTATTTCTTACTCTTAGAAAGCAGAACAAACGCAGTGAGCAATACCTGTTGATCACAGTTTTTTGTTATATACAGTACCGTGAGTACTATCAAGAAATAAGATTTCCAAAGAGTCAGTAGAGCGGTCTAGGGCCCTCACTGGCCCTTTTTTCATATAACTTACACATTATCGGACGTAAACAAATTAGCAACTGTTTGGAATTTAAATATTATATGGAACTTTATCATCAGGCTGAATAATCAAACCTTGTCAAGGCACTAAAGGTCTAATAACTTAGAGTAAGATTAAATATTGTTAACAATAAAGACTTACTTTAGTTATCAGGAGCTGGTTTAAGATTTTACAATCACAACAACATAAAAAACACAGTTTAACCCGTTAAAAGTGTAAAAATAAAAGTTGAAGAGGACATTCATACTGTTTAGATATGATACAAAATATTTCTCCTCTTTTCCCAAATCACGGTCTCATCACCATGTTTTTCTAAGGCGTGTGTTAATGATTAAAAGTACATGTAACTTTAAGTCACACATTCACAAATAGCATCAAGCAATAAATACTGAGGCTAAGAAAACGCCTCGGTGAAAATTGCCATTCCTTTTCTGTTCTAGGTATGTTACGACATGAAAAATATAGGCTGGCTTTAAGAGAACTCCACTTACATATGTCAAAATGAAATATTTTGATTCCGCGAGCCTCGACAATTATCATTCTCCAAAACCTCGTACAAAAGACTAAGTACGTATTATATATATACATATCATCCACTCATTTCACTTGTTACTGGTTAGTGATACAGGAAATATTGAGCCAACACCATACCCTTATCAGCTTCTATTCCGGTATGTAATCAAAGAGAACCCGTGCGTTGCGTCTTTTGGATAAGATTTTCGTAATAGCCTTTTTATGCGTTATACTGTTAAAGAATGAGCATTTGCTCTTCCAGAATAGAGGATCGTTATTCTCCCTAATCCGCAATATTCTTTTTCAATGAGAAATGATGCTTTGCCGGCTACATGTTCATGGTATCAACATACTTATTGTGGAATGAGGTGTGCATACGTTTGAAGCTGGATAACTACTTTACATCTTTTGATTGAAACAGAATTTGTCTTCAATATAATGAGGGATTTTTAAACGTGGAATGTGTCCGACTTGATAAATTATTGCCCTTTCTAGATGACTGAGGCGTTTTTTTTATTGACGTAAGTATATTAATAAGAAAGAAATCGAAGAAGTTTCAAGGTTAACGTTAATGGAACCTTTGTGTTGGCGCGATCTCAACGGTGTATACTTTTTTAGCGTTCAATTTAAAATAAACATTTCCATGCTGCGTTTATTTTAAATGCTTTGATTGAAACTCAATTCAACAATAAAGAAAACTTGTTTTCATGATTCAGCGATAGTAAAAAGGCATATGATTCAGTTGATAGAAATGCACTCTGGTATGAAATAATAAAACAAGGAAAAGATGGAAAGATGTTTAAAGTGTTAAGATCAATGTTTTCAAGTGTTAAAATGAGGGTTAAACATTCTAAAAAGGCTTATCAACAAGCTAAAAGCACTTAAGCCGGAAAAGGGTTAATTTAACGAAAAACTATGATATTCTCATAAATATTTTGTTTAATCTTTTCGATAGCTGCGTTGCATCGATGCTCCATTTCATGTGTGAAATTCGGGGTTTTACACACGCAGAAAATATTGTAAGAGTACAATGAAAGTTTTTAAAAAGAGTTTTGAATTTAAAGAACTCGACTATTTCTATGGCACTTTTAGCAGAAACAGATAGATATCCTCTTATTGTAGGTCGACCTTATCGTATAATAAAACATTGGTTAAAATTGTATGGGAAAAAGAAAAATAATTGTATATACATATATGTTACTAGTGCAACAACAATGTTTAGAAATATAATCTAACCAAAGTGTTAAGAGTTGGAGCAATAAAGTGAAACAATTACTGAATGATTCCGGTTTTGGAGAAATTAAGCTCTATCCAGAGTCAGTCAATATTAATAGGTTTCTGCCAATTTTAACAGGCCGGCATTGAAAGGTCATATATATCAGTAAATGGGGGGAATGCATCTCCTAATGTTCATCTATGATTTGATTTGATTTGATTTGATTTGATTTGATTTGATTTGATTTGATTTGATTTGATTTGATTTGATTTGATTTGATTTGATTTGATTTGATTTGATTTGATTTGATTTGATTTGATTTGATTTGATTTGATTTGATTTGATTTGATTTGATTTGATTTGATTTGATTTGATTTGATTTGATTTGATTTGATTTGATTTGATTTGATTTGATTTGATTTGATTTGATTTGATTTGATTTGATTTGATTTGATTTGATTTGATTTGATTTGATTTGATTTGATTTGATTTGATTTGATTTGATTTGATTTGATTTGATTTGATTTGATTTGATTTGATTTGATTTGATTTGATTTGAGTTTTACGCCACTTTCAACACTTTTTCAGTTATATCGCGGATGCTGGTGCTAATAACAATGAATTCCAGTTATATCTCTCACCAGTATAACCATCACATCCTTTCCCAGCCTCAAGCTGCTCTACGGTTATTAGCCCATTGGTAAGAGACAAAAAGTCGGAAAGAATGAGTGCAGCCGCCGGGGATCAAACCCGAGATTGACAGTCCGACGCCCCACCAAATGCGCTATGATGACGGCTTCTCTATCGATGAACGAACATATGATATGTGTCCACTCTGTATTACAAGTACTTCGCAAGAATGAACGACTTACGGTATCAGATTAATAAATAGATTGTATATTGCTAAAATGTGCCAGTAATTGTTTGTCATAAAATTTGTTTATAAGGACAATTGAACCTTACCTTACAAAACAACAACTCAATTTTGGCCATTGCCAAAGAAGGGCCCACTAGTATACTAATCTGTTAAGACATAGACACATTTTATTAATAAACTATAAAAAAAGTACTCGCTACATACAGAAACAAATAAGTTCATAATTTTTTTGTAAGCGATCCAACCATGGGTAGGTGCACCACAACTGCAATAAGGTTGAAATCGGGGTTAAACCACATGCAAACAAACAGGCCATGTCACGCCCAACCAGGTCCAAATCAGAGTAGAATATGGGGAATAAAACATGTGCACGTGTATCACGATTTCTCTTTTACTTTTCACGTGCTCGTTGCATATTCATTAGGGGGGTTGAGTTTAGTATGTACGCATGCGTGGAATAACAAATAAACCTTGACGTTTAAATGAAATAATGGTCAAAATAAACCTCAGTTGGTAAGTTTATGGAAAATAAACCATCAAACATTTAAAAAATCCAGCATTCTGATTCTGATGTGATGATAAAGTAAGACAAAAGCTAAAACGTGTGTGCCGTTCGACAGCGAACAACACATAAATCTGACCGATTTTCATTATTCAAGGCCAAGCAATAAAACATATGTTGCATATTTTATGTATCCCGCCTGTTTTTTTTTTTTTTTTTTTTCCCGTCCTAGTTTGTCTTAAATGGGTGGAGGTAATTTCTCTATATGTTATATAGCAGAATCTTTGAAAACCATTTTCTCAAAACCTAAATGATGGATATTAACCAAGTTTAACTGGATTGATTGATTGATTGAATGGGGTTTTACGCCGCTTTCAACATTATTTCAGTTATATCGCGGCGGCTGGAGCACCTAACAATGGATTCCTGGTATTTCTCACGCCAGTACTACCATTACATCCTTTCCTAGCCTCCAGCTACTATCTCACATAGATCTACGATTATCGACCCATTGGTGAGAGACAAATAGTCGGAAAGAATGAGTGCCGCCGTCGGGGATCGAACCCGTGACCTCTAGTTTGACAGTCCGACGCGCTACCAACTGCGCTTTGACGGCGGCCAAGTTTAACTGGAGTATTCCTTTGTCGACCAATTATCAGACTGCACAGAAATGGTTTAAACATATTTAATTCATCATATCTGTACAAAGTAACACGCATATTTAGTAATCAAAAACGACCCTGCATTCAGTGAAATATAAACTTTGAAAAAATCTTCTTGTTAAAATTCAACAAACTTTGTAGGAATGGTTACCTGGACATGGTCCTTTAGATTCCTTTTGGGTTTTTTTTTTAATTTTCATTTTTTGGGTGAAAAATACTGGTTGATGCCGCCAAGAAATTTGGCTTCAATCGTGAGACATAAATAACTTCTATAGGCCAACTTATTTCTCGCCCGAAAGGGTCCCGATTTCCCGCAAATAGAAGCCAGCCCTGTGTTCCGGCTGACAAGATGTTACAAACCGTTTTCTAAATAATACCCGTTTTGTCATTAAGGTCCCTTTTCTCGCGATATAGCATGGCTCCTTTCTAATTTCAATCGGGTTCATCCTTGTGACCTGACCAACATTCTGACCAAGTTTCATGAAGATTGGGTCATATTTGTGGTTAAAGCTTAAACTGGAAAATTGTCATTAAGGCCCCTTTTTCCCATATGACATTGTTCCTTCCAAATTTCAATAGGGTTCATCTTTTGACCGGAAAAACATTCTGACAAAGATTCATGATGATTGGTCGATATCTGTGGCCTCTAGTATGTAAACACTTAAATTGTTGACGTCTGACGATGGACGACGCTCGACGGACGACGGACATTCAATGATCACAAAAGCTCACTTTGAGCACGATGTGCTCTGGTGAGCTAAAACTGATGATTAAAGACCACACTGTCACACCCATATTTTTGGGGCCAATCATAATTTCATGCATAAACAATTTAAGTAAAGGATTGCCAAAGGAACATCAAGTTCATGCCAAGTTTGGACAACTTCAGAGGAGGATCATCCTTCGAACATTCACGCTAAGTTACCTTGAAATCGGTCAAATGGTTTGGAAGAAGAATTTTAAAGACTTACTGGGTGAAATAAATCCAAACCCTGCCCAATGCCCATATTTAGGGGTCAATCAAAATTTCTAGAGCATTTTAAGAAGGGGGTCACATGAGGAAGATTAATGTCAGGTTTCGTTGAAATCGGCCCAACAGTTTGGGTGTAGAGAGTTTTAAGAACAATAATTGTGAAAATAAGCGCGCCCTGTCGCGCCCGCATTTGGGGAAGAGGTTCACCCAAGGAACATTTCCGCCAAGTTTGATTAAAATCAGCGTGGGTGCTAGTCAAAACGGCCCGCAATTTGGTAAAAACGGCCCAAATAATTTTTTTCACAAAAAATACCTCTAGGACAAAACACTAAACACGAATTTTTATTTTCGTATGAAGATTTTTATCACATAGTTTCTAAGTTAGTTAGATTGGTGTTGCTTTCATGCTAGTTTTCGTAAAAAATATCACTTATCTAATTTTGTCTTGCTTCACTTTCCTACCATGGCTTTTTGATATAATTCATGGAAACTTGAAAGGGGTTCTTATAAATCAAATTTATTGACTCTATGTCATTTTATTTTAATTAAAGATCAAAATGGTTCCTTTTACATGGATTCTCATGTGGTAGCTTTTTGTCAACTCATTTGTGAAGCCGTTATCAGTTCTTTATCATGTCTATCTTAAACAAACATGATGTAAATCCTTTGATCTGTATCCGTATATGTGTACGTTGTAGAGTTTTATACAACGGAGTTTGTGTTGCCATGTTATTGGCTCTCGTTTTTGAGGACCGTATGAATGCCGCTTACGAGTCTGCATGCACTGTTGCAGGTTTGGCAGGCGATTCCACTAGATAGTGATGTCTACGAAGAATGGGTGCTTGTATTGAGGGCTTTTAGCAGTAGGTAAGACTAGGCTTTTTGATTTATTGCTTACGTGTTTTTTCGACAATGTTTGTGCTCATGTGATCTGGGTATTTCTTTGCTCTGATTAACCTTTTATGGCTTTTGAGATGTGATATTTTTTATGCAGGCAGGGACGGTACCAACCCCTCAACCACCTTGATATTGTATTGATATGTGAAAAAAGGGACTCTCAATATACATATATGTTTGTTTAAGGACTACATCAGTACTTTACATGTAAGGAATACTTAGAGATTAAGTTCGGTGCTAAAGTGCGATTGAATACATGTTACGGATTGTAATATCACACCCAATCCAATCCATTTCACAAGTAAGATTTTAATTCTAATCAGTCTTTTCGCTGTCACACATTTGTATATGAAGAATATTAAGTTATTGGCAATAGAGGAATTGTTATTTTTTAACTTAACAAATAACAAAAAAGAAAAACAACCAGACAAACAAAAAAGATAGGAAATTGAAGCAAACTCTATATTTGGGCCATTTTGACCAATTGTCAAAACCGGATTGGGACGTTTTGACCAAATGACGGGCCGTTTTGACCAAACGACGGGCCTTTTTGACTCTTGGCCGTTTTGACTGTAAACCATCAGCGTATTGGTTTAGGAGGAGAATATGTTATAAGAAAAAGTTAACGCATGCACGCATAGACGGACACACCGACATGACAATATCTCGCTGGCCAGTGGAGCAAAAAACTATTTAGCTGATTTACTGATACATCAGCGATACTTTGATTTCTATTACAAGGGAAATAAACCTTATGCATTCGGTCAGTAAGAGTATCTTACCTTGGTCCCCAATAGAGGGCGTTGTTAAGGCGCCATATTTGTTGCCGTTAGCAACCAATAAGCAATTTTAGAGCATCGGTAAAAATTGACTCGAATGGTAACAGTGCATTAAATTGTCAATTTATACCGTGAAGATGGAACAACAGTTGCAAGATATGAATATGCGGGACACGGATGATATCCGGGACATGGATGTTGACTTTGTAGTTGGATTCAATGGTATTTTTTTAGATTAAATTAATGAATTAATAAAAAGGCCATTGCCAATTTATTTATTTTGATTCTTGGTGTTGCTTTCCAAGAAACAGAGCTCTAGGATGTTGTCCAGAAGAGTTATTCTTATAGTTAAAAATTTTACGATTTACACAGGAATATTTACATAGCGTCAGTCTCAGAGAATTAAATAAGTATCAGCTTAGAATCTCTTTTCAAAAAGGGAAAGCTAGATTACTGATTTACAGCTTCAGGGGTTCTGAAATATTTTTTAAGTCTACCGGATGATTGATATGCCTAAAGCCATGGGTTGTCCTCTACTGTGGCTATTTAACAATTATCTAATGAAGATCGGAAACATTAAATTCCTTCACAGTGTATTCAAAGAAAGCATTTTTCATATGTTTAGGTCAAATTTGCTATGAAACAGGGGATCTGTCCATCAAAATTCAAAATAATCGATCTTATATCTAATATTTTTCCAGAGTTTCTGAATTTAATAATGTTAGTCTTACAAAATAAATTGATTCAAGTATTTTTTACATTTTTAAAAATCCAACTTTAAGGACAAGGCTTTAGACTTAATACGTGTGTGTAGCATCTATTTTCTTCAGGTGGCAGGCCAAGTATTGTCTTAATTTAACCTACTTTTTTGAAAGGCCATGGGTGAAGGAAAACTAAGGTTTTCATGTGTTATGTATAGGTCCTTATGAAATCATTTAATTGTTCTGAAACCAAGGAGGACGCACATAATAAGACTGTGTTAACACAAACACAAAACGAGCTAGTTATTTTCCTGCTCCAAATTTCTTTGTTTTGATGACGTCATCACAGTTGTTCAGAGCTGATTTTATAAATACCCATGATATTAGGCAAATAAAGCATACTTGTCAACAGACAAGTGGCAATCTTTTACTGGCTTGTCCATAATTTAAACCCATAAGCATTTTCTGCCAAAGTAACATTGGTATTGCAATTAAAGGCATTCGTTCAATAGATTTTTTTTTAGAACCACTGAGCCTGAGAATTTTTTTTTTCAATGTTTTCAGAGCATATTTATTTTAAAAGTCTTAAACCCGGCTTGACTTAAATATAATAGGGATGTAAGGGTAGTCTCATCATGTAAGTCCTTTGACTGACAAAACAATTTTTATTCAATTGAGTTTTATTTGTCTAAAATTTTTATTTCTTTTCGACCACTAAATTGTGTTTTTTTTAAGATGTATTTTTTCAATAAGATATCAGGCAAAATTAATACAGATTGTACTAGTTCGGATGGGTGTTTACTATAAAATGTCAGTTAGAGGTGCCTTCTGGTTGAACATCAGGTTTGTTATCCTCTGCCATTTGGCAAAGGGGATATAGTAATTGTCTCTGTCCGTTGTTCCATCATTCAGCCTTTAAACTTGTTCAGAGCATCTCTTCTAAAGTATAAAAGCTATCAACTATATAGGTGGAAAGATCTCATTCATGAGAAGTGCCATGCATAAGAACTACAACTCTTGCTTGCATAATTTTGGAGTTTTTGCCCTTTGATTAGGCTAATTGTCTGATCAGTTCCAGATTTGTAATACATTGTACTATGATCCCTGGTCTAGTGTGACAGTACAACCTATGGACCTTTAATCCACACAATTAGTATATTCACCAGGGGCCATCTTGCGATCATTTTTTGCGTAAGCCAAAAATTAAAGTTGTGACTACAGTCTACAGTGGTAACTAAATATGGAATTCTGCGATGCACAATCTCATTGGAATCGTCTTTGAAAGACAATTCCAATGAGATATCACAAGGCAGAATCTAACAATGAATTAACCCTTTCCTGTTTTACAAAATTTTGGACCCTTCCAAATTCAAAGGTTTTGCAGACAAAAATTCAAAGTGCATTTAATTTGAAAAGTAAACCATTCAGTAGGGTAGAAAATAGTGTGGAAAAAGAAGAAATTGCTTGTCAGAAGCAATTTCTTTTTTTTTCACAATGTTTTCTCAATCATAAAATGACAGGCACGTAAAAAGCAGGTATTAAACAGCTAAGGGTTAAAACACATGGTATGATTTGTGATTTTGACTTACAATCATATTTTTCATAAGAAGTTTAGTAAAAAGGGCCCAAGCTCTATATCATTATGAATGTTATCACAAGCTTTTTTCTGTCAGGGATCAATCAACACTTACACCAGTCCTCAGGTCCACAGCCTGTAGAGCTGACTATTGTCTTGGAAAATCACTATCAGGATAGTTTTACTATCGTAGTATTGATATCAGGATACTATCTCTATCATTAGAAACTAATCATTATAAATAACAAAACTCTCAGTTATCTGGATTTTTTTTATTTGCTATAAAAATGGTTAATCTCAACAGATTCTCTCAAAGTTTATGTGTTCCCACTATGTTTAAGCATTGTGTAACAAAGTATATGGGTGATTATCTTCATAGATGTTTCGCCTTCCTCAATGAATCCAAAAGGTCCCAAACACAGGCCATTCCGACTCTATTTTTCATTATCGGAAAATTTAAATCATGTATGAAGAATTTGTCCATAGATTTGGACACAATTACTTGTAATTGGGACACAGGGACCATCTTTTCTGACGTCTGTAAGTAACAGATGAAAATCCTACTGATAAAGTGTTAAAAGTTCTGAGAAAGAAGCTTATGTGAGACAATCATATTCAAAAGTATTCCTTATCAGACTGCTGAACTTGGACTTTGGGTGAAGAAGACAGAAATTATTTGAAAAATAATTATCGATTAAATGATTCCTGTGTATTATAATTTTGTTTTATTCTACTATTTTGAAGATAGTAAGTCCCTCACGTTGTCGCTTCAATCTGCACACAATACCAATATTTCAACTTGACAGTGGGTCTAAACTTAAAATTTTTACCAGACCGATCTAAATTCCACCAGACAGAACAATAGAAATTGTTAACCCATGTATTTGCATTAAATCTAGGTGCAGTAACCAGTGGACTACAGGTTCATCCAGACAGACAGCACCTTATTTATCCCCTGGGTTGTGCCGTAGTGATTGAGGACATAAGTACAGGGAAGACAGAGTTACTTACAGGCCACACCCACTATGTTACGTGTATTGCTGTCTCGAATGAAGAGGGAAAAATGCTGGCATCCGGACAGAAAACATACATGGGATTTAAGGTATAAACTAAGGTTCAGCCCAGCTCTGATGTTCAATTAAAAATTTGCTTTAGATGTTACCCCTGTTAAGGTAGTGGACCCATAATAGTTTTGCAACGTTTTGGAAGTAATGGACTTTAACAGTGTTAACTGATGTTTCCTAATGATTTTCATAAGGAAACTTATGTCAGCACTGTGGAAGATCATGAGTTCAAAAATGTTGCGGAACTATTACAGGTCTATTACCTTAATAGATCACCTTGATTAAAGAACAATTATGAAGGCATTCAGTAAGACAAGGCACCATCAAAAGAGCGACACAACTTATGAATAGAGAGAGAACAGATTGGTACAAATTATGCCCCTTTTTAGCTCAGAATTTTAATCCACTTTCCAGCAGCTGACAGCTGAAAATAAGCACTTACATTGTGAAGCTATTGGCCTATTGCTAAGGATTGTACTTATGTATTGGTTTTTAGCTCCACTGGCTGAAAGCCACTGGGGCTATTGTCATGGCATTGTGTCCGTCGTGCGTCCGTCCGTCCGTGCGTCCGTCCGTCCGTCCGGTCGTAAACTTTTCTTTAAAAATCTTCTCCTCAGAAACTACTGGATGGATTTCAACCAAACTTCACAGGAATGATCCTTGGGTGACCCTCTTTCAAAGTTGTTCAAGAAATTTTGATCCAATGAAAAACATGGATTTAATGGGCGTGGCTAATTTCCAAATATGGTAAAAAGTGAGTTTTCTCAGATTCTAAACGATGGATACCAATTAAGTTTTACATGAATAATCCTTGGGTGACCCTTTATCAGTCTACAAAAAATCATTGTGATCGGATGGAAAATATGCATTTTATAGGCGGAGGTCATTTCTCTATATGTTATATAGTGGAAACTTTGAAAATCATTTTCTCAGAATATAATTGATGGATATCAACCAAATTTCACTGGAATGATCCTTGAGTGACCCTTTATCAGTCTACAAAAAATCATTGTGATCGGGTGAAAAATATGCATTTTATGGGCAGAGGTCATTTCTCTATATATAATATATTGGAAACTTTGAAAATCATTTTCTCAGAATCTAATTTTTGAATATCAACCAAATTTCACTGGTATTATCCTTGAGTGACCCTTTATCAGTGTACCAAAAATTATTTTGATTGGATGAAAAATATGCATTTTATGGGCGGAGGTCATTCCTCAATATGTTAAATAGTGGAAACTGTGAAATCATTTTCTCAGAATGTAACTGATGGAATCATTTTCAACATCAGTAGAACCCTAAATATCTAAAAATCTAGTCAAAACATTTATTTGCTTTTACAAGAATTTCATGCCTGTGGAGCGACTCAAGCCATTCATGGCTTTCTAGTTTAAATTAGTTCTAACTGTTAACCTACATATTTCCAGATAGTATGTCTTACCCTAAATATTCAATGTTGTACTTGATAACTCCAAACAACAGATTTAACACTTTTGTGTATTCAAGCTTACTAGTTTTTGACATCAAAGCAGCATAATGCTTTGTTTTAAGTGCAAGGGACATATTTATGTGCCTCCTAAACTTCATCTTGGCTGTTGTCACAGAAAACCTAAGGAATGTGTATTTCTTAAGCCTTGTCATTGTCCTCTAAGACTTGTATTTTGTGATATTTCTGGTATAACTTAGGGCATTTTTGCTTGAAACCTAGAATACATGTTTATTTCTGAAAGACAACCTAACCTGTTTAGGTGGTTAACTCTATCCCTTTTCTGAATCAATTTTTAATCCATTATCAAGCATTGAACAGTGAAGCAATGGAAGAGTGCTCTCTTACTTTTCATTTAATGGACTACATATAATTTTAAAGTACATGAATAAACATCAAAGCATTTTGTAGCATCAATATTTCAATGTATTCCCTCATTGATGTTGTCAAATTTTGTTACCTTGTCAGAATGCAAGTGGACTTAGGGGATTGTTAAGTATTTCAATGTAATATGTGTTGCAAGACAAGGACTCAAACGTGATAGAAAATTCATTGCTTTGACACAAAAAACACAATGTTCAAACTTTAGTCACTTAGTTCAATTATCCATAATACTGGATTGATCACAAGAAGAATTAGTCAAATTCAATTGTTGACTTTTCATTGTTCATGCACAATTACTTGTTCATAAATCATGTGTGTCATTAAATTATTCAGAAAAAAAACGTTTATTTATAATTTGTTTGTTTTGTCTTTTGCATGCTTTGATTATTATACAATTTTTCGCTTTCTCAGGGAAATAAGTTATACTATAATGCCATGCCATTCACTAAGCTGTTGTTGATACTTGCAAAATTTTGCATTCAATATGTTAATTGTCACTTTATATATGTAGCTGATTGACTTGAAATTCATATATCTGGCAAAATCCCTGGAATCTAATGAAGTAACAAAATGTATATTTTATCCTTTTCATGCTAAATATTATATTTTTATGAGGTACCAAAAAGTAGAGGCTTAACAACCTACATTGCATTGAACAAGACAAAGTGCTCATGAGTACCTCAGAAATGATAATGTAATTTTTAGATTATAACAAGTCACACCGTATCTGAAATGTTATTTTTTTACAGATAAGGGACTAATGATTAAGCATGTAGAGTGTATTCATCACTGTTGTATAATGTATGTTTTACAGGAAAAGCTTTCTTGAATGGATCTATAATTGCTCTTGCTTTTGTGTGTGTGTGTGTGTTTTTTTAAATTCAAGATAGGAACCTCTCACTTGCATGTAAAAGAAGGCGTGAGAGCGTAGTAGTTTATTGCCAGGGGTCAGTGCAACACTATTGTAATTGCCTATAAATAAATATAAATATATAGGCACAGTACTTACAATAGTGTTGCTCTGACCCCTTGATTAAATCCTTCTCATGCTGTATGAAATTCCTTGCATTATCACGCTGAAATCAAAGTGCTGATGGATCTGAAAGAAGACATTTTTTGCCAATATTACTCTTGAATATTTCATCTTTACACAATTCCTGGTCAAACAAGAAAAACAGGTTGTGCAGACTAAAATAAGACTGTACTTATATGCAGGCTGGTATTTATCTGTACCTCTCACCAAAGCAGAAATATTCTAGAATCAGCATGATAAGGAATATCAACCTAAAATTTCATGTTCACGTACACAAGTTGTAAAGTGTTCACATGTCTGTAGTTTCAAGGTGTTTTCATATTAATTGGCAAGTGAAAAATAGTATGGCTTTGGGTTTCATATTTAATTACGGTATTACATGTAGGCAATACTAAGCTACAAAAGTTTGTGATTTAAAAAAAAAACACAAAACAGTTCACATTGTTGTTTTCTCTTTTAACATGGACTGTTTTGCCAGGAAAAAAAGAACTGTATTGATACATCCTGAATATAATGTCCAGTAACCATAGTAAATAGTGATCAATCGCATTCTGTAATTCTTTGACTGCAAAAGATATTTACTTGAAATTTAGAACAACTGCCCTCAGTTACAAGTAATCAAGGGTTTTTATGTCTCAATTTTTTTACAAACAAGCTTATTCATTTCTTCATATTGAAACAGTTAGCACAAAGTTAATAATGTAAATACAGTGTACCTATGAATGTAAAGGCTCTCACAAAAGTTTAGCGCTTATCCCTCAATATGATTGATTATGATATACAAATAATAGGGAAATAGGAGTTTTTGTCCGTGTTTTTTTCTCCACCGAGTACATTAGATAAGAATAGCTTATCAATTCTCTGAAAATGTTAGATTTATTGTGAGGTCTCCTGTGTAACTTTGCATTTTATGTTTTCTGCCATTAGATTTATACATTCAATTAACAATATTATTTTTTAAAAATAAAGAAGATGCACAATAAAAATTCCATGTATTACTATCCAATAACTTTTTATGCCCCCGTATCGAGAGATCGGGGGCATAATTTGTTTTACTCATGTCCGTCTGTCTGTCTGTCTGTCTGTCTGTCCGTCCGTCTGTCTGAAATCTTAACCGAAAACTTAACCTTTGCCTTATCGAGAGATCGCTGTAACGGGGGCATTCATGTTTCACAAACACATCTTGTTTTTTCTACTTTGACAGGCTGAAGTCTATGTCTGGGATTACGCAACACGTCAAAAAATGTACTTTCTAGAATTACACAAGAACAACATTCAAGCTCTCGTATTTTCTCCACATGATAAATACTTAGCTTCACTCGGTGGATCTGATGATGGCAGGTGGGTCTAATTCATTCTTTAACCTTTTCCTGCTTTACAAAACTTTGGACCTGTCCAAATTCAAAGGTTTTGCAGACAAAAATTTAAAGTGGAATTAATTTGAAAAATAATTATTCAGTAGGGTAGAAAATAGTGTGGAAAAAGAAGAAATTGCTTGTCAGAAGCAATTTCTTCTTTTTTTCACAATGTTTTCTCAATCATAAATTCACAGGCACGTAAAAAGCAGGGATTAAACAGCAAAGGGTTGATAATTTCCTTGCTACCATCATGGTGTAGATGGCATAGCGCACCAGCCTCCAAATCTACAAAAATGGGACCGCTGGTTTGATTCCCAGCAGCCAAAGTGGACATTTCATTTCTGACATTTGTTTTGAAAAATTTACCCAAGAAATTAACATTGCTAATTCTATCAATGCTATTTAAGCCTTGATCAAAGGTAAGTGTTTAAAATCTTTTCACTGACCATGGAAATACTTAATTTGTTTAATGTTGCTTGCCATCTTTAGGGACAGATATTCTATACATGTACTTGTAATTTGTGAATCTGTGAGATCACACTACACATATGTGCAGGGTGAATTTTGCCTATACCTCCTGCTATATAAGGAATATTTCCATGTTCAGCATAACAAGGGTAAAGACTCTGATCAGCATGCGAATCTGCATGGTCAGATCAGTCTTCACTATGTACTCTATAGCTACTTACTTGTAAGTTTCTGTGTATTTAGTAAGAATATTAAAAACTGACTGTGTGGCTGTCAAGGCTGCTCAATAAATGCACTTCATGCACACGTGTTATTGTTGGAAATTTCACATATATATAGAGGGGTTAACCCTTTACTGTTTAATCCTTGCTTTTTACGTGCCTGTAATTTTATGATTGAGAAAATATTGTGAAAAAAAAAAGAAATTGCTTCTGACAAGCAATTTCTTCATTTTCCACACTATTTTCTACCCTACTAAATGGTTATTTTTCAAATTAAATCCACTTTTAATTTTCGTCCGTAAAACCTTTGAATTCGGACAGGTCCAAAATTTTGAAAAACAGGAAAGGGTTAAAGCAACATTATTATAAGTAGCCTACCTATAGGCACTTACTATAGTATTGCAATTTGCGATACCCCACAATATATTAATTGAAAATTGAAAAACATCTCTGTCTCCTTATTTTCTAGCTTTGATCAGTAAACTGTAGCTTATGTTTCTTAAAACTTTTTTTCAGTGTTGTAATCTGGGACATGAAGCGAGGTGAAGCTATATGTGGCTCACCTGCCCAAGTTAACAGTGCTGGAAACACATTGTGCATAGCCTTCTCTAAGACAGATGATAAAGTTTTTGTGACTGGGGGAGAGTAAGTCATTACATTATTATCATGATAATTTAATCTATGTCACAGGATTGAAATGATATTACACCGGTGTTAATGTACCAGTGGAATAAGTATGCAAACAACCTAAGAACGTATAGCAATGTTATATTTCTGTTGTTAAAATAGTGTCATAATCATTTGCTGATGTCATTTCGCAAACGGCGTTATATGTTTTGCAGAATAGCATTAATTGATAAATTTCTGGTATTTCATACATTTATCAAAAAAAAAAAATTCAGGTGATTTTATAAACAGAGTATCAAATCTGCACCCATAGAACTTGCTTGTTTAAAAATAAGAGAATATTAAACTGCCAATGAAATATAAAATTTACTAAACTGGTCATCTAAAACAAATAAAAACACAGAAAAGCATTGTTTTTACTTATTTATAGATGACTTGTTTAATAAATTTGGTATTTAATGACTTTAATATTCTCTTTTTTTATGCCCCCGATAGGGAGGCATCATAAATTTGACTTGTCCGTCCGTCCGTCTGTCTGTCCGTCCGTCTGTCTGTCCGTCCGTCCGTTCGTCTGTCCGTCCGTCCGTCATTCCGTCCAAAAACTTTAACATTGGCCATAACTTCCTTATTACTTAACATATTCGCATCATACTTTACCACAACATTCCTTGGTACATTACCTTTCTGTAGGCACATACTTTGGTGACCTTGACCCCTGGATGACCTTGACCTTCAACATAGATTGGCCATAATTTAAAATCAAAGCGGTGTCGGGGGCATTGTCATCTTACAGTGACAGCTCTTGTTTTTTTTATTAAAGCAAGTTGTAAGGTCCTACCAAATGCTAAGCTGGAACTCTGTTTGGATACCAGTAGGTACATTGTGTTGAAAAGTAATAACATTTTTGTAGAATCATGACTATTCAAGAGGGCTTTTTTCTTGCCAGTTATGTAGGTCATACTTGAAATGATTATTTACTACTATTAGGCTCAATTTTTTTCTCTGTGAAAAAATGATATTTATTGAATGCAAAAAAAATAAAGTTTTACTATACAATTTGTAAACTTCAATGACTTCAAAGTCATATTTTCTTTACAGAAGCATATTCTATGAAATAACAATTCTATCTCATGATTTACAACACATACAAAGCTTAATCCCTAAAAGTATTATCTGTCGTTGATAATTTACCCATATTTTTTTTAAAAAATTGGAGTTTAGTACAGCTAGCTCAATTGATACGCATTTGCAGTCAATCATGGGATCAAGAGTTTGAAGCCCAGCTTAGTCTAAAGCCAACTTTCATTTGACATTTGGGCCCCCACCCCCAATTATGATAAGCATCATTTGTCTAAGAAATTTGCCTAGGTGGGATGGGTAGCTGGTGGCTTGGATGAAATGATTTAGTTGTACTGATGGGAGGAATAAACAGGAAGCCATGGGTAGGTGCACAAGCTACCACAATGTTACTATAATAATGTTGAAAGCGGCAATAAACCCCAACAAAATAATCAATCAATCAATTGATTGATCGATCAATCGATCAATCAATCAATCAATCAATTTGAAAAATTTGGAATTTGAAATTTAAAAAAAATTACCATTTAGGGTGGATGTTTTATTTTACAGGTCAACTCTACGAGTATGGACATTAGATGTAGAAAACAGAAAGATTAGACCAGATGATGTTAATATGGGACAGTTTAAAAGAACAGTGCAGTGCTTATCGGTGAGTTGAGATGTCTGCACAAAAAAAATTTTAGTGCCTATATATACATAGGCACTCACTAAAGTTTTGCTATGAACACTACCTGAGGATTGTTTTTAAAAAAAATTAAAGGAACCTTTGAATGTGATTTGTGAGAAATACCCAACTTAAAATCTTAAAATCTCATTAGATTAAACCAATGTGCCCCCTCACCCACCCCCCACCCCCACACACTATTTGCATAAAGCCTTGTCTAGATCTTTGATTGGCCTAGAAAATGTGAAATAATTGACAAGTCATTTATGGCCTTTTTATATCAGAAAGCACATTATTGATAAAAGAAAAAAATATAACTGAATAAGGCTGTTGAAACTTCATTTTGGTTGACCCATAACATTAGAGTTCACTTGAACTAATGTTTTCTGCTATAAGAAGGACTGAATAAATACCACATTAAAAGGAGTAATTTGGGGACTCAATAAAAGAAATATCTGAAAAAAAAGAATTGATAGACAACAGATTAAAGATTGAGAATTAGTAAAAAGGAATTTAGCCTGTTCATTTAAGATTTATTTGATGATTAAGGTTAAGCACAGCTACTGATTTTACTCCCTGTAAAAGTGTAGTCCTTTTATTGTCCAAAGCATTTTCTCCTACAATATTGCATGCGTTGTTATCATTTTTAGCATACAATCAGTCGTTGCTGATTTTGACCACTGTCAGTTTTAACCCTTTCCTGTTTTACAAAATTTTAGACCTGTCCAAATTCAAAGGTTTTGCAGACGAAAATTTTTAGTGGATTTAATTTGAAAAATAACCATTCAGTAGGGTAGAAAATGGTGTGGAAAAAGAAGAAATTGCTTGTCAGAGGCAATTTCTTCTTTTTCACAATGTTTTCTCAATCATAAAATCACAGGCACGTAAAAAGCAGGGATGAAACAGCAAAGGGTTAATGTCAATTGATAGATTACATTATCTTAATTATAGATGGATGATGCCAACAGCCAATATTTCTACTGTGGCACCACAACAGGGGATATTCTAGCTATCAACATGACATCCAAGAGATTCCAGTACAAAACACCAGATAAACTCAATGCCCAGAGGGGTGTGACGGCTTTAGCTCATTTAAAAAATAACAACTTCTTGGTCGGCTCTGGTTGCGGCACACTGTCAGAATTGAAATTCCCTGTACCAGCTGAGGGAGAAAAAACTCCGCCAGGAAAAACTAGAGTTGTCAGGTGAGTTATCTTCAGAAAGAGGAAGTAATGTATATTTCGAATTTGATATGAGCCTGTGTGTGACATTTCCAACAATTTGAAATATTTGTGAGGTTCAAACATGGAGTAGCATTGAAGGCCACATACTGTAAATATAAAGTTATCTGACATTCTACAGATACTTTGAGACCTTATCTATCTACCGCGTAGTGAGAATTCTGGTCAGACTGTGCTGATGCACAGGCTGGTAAGAGTCTTTGCTTTGTGCATATTCGAAATTGTTGGAAATCTCACACACAGACTGGTATATTAACATGATTCATCAAGCAAATCCTATGTTGTTGGTACTCATTGGAATTGTCTCAGCAAGACAATTCCAATGAGTACCCACGATAGAGGGTCCAGGAACTTGGAACTTTTATTTTTAAAAAAAGGAACCCTCACCATCAAGGGGTAGAACTCAAAATGCATTTTGCTACAAATGCATCCCTTTTGATTTTTTATTGGCTATCCAAAACTCAACCAGGAAAGGTAGGCATCAACACACTTTGCTATAGTGGTGTGAGTATGGTTTAATAAAAGGTTTGTAGGGGCTCAAATTTAGGCCGTCAATTGACTTCCAAAAAATTTTAGCTACAGCTTTAAAATAGAAGTTATAAAGTTTTGATTGTCCTTTCATGAATCAGAAAGACAAAAAAACATTTGAAGACTTGCTTGCCATTTCTTACAATTTCACATGTGTGCAAAGAAAGATACAGATCAGCCTGTGCTACTATTTAGCCTTATCATAGTATTCACAATGGGCTTTGTTGAAAGCTACAAACTCCTGCTTTCTCCAAGTAGTATGCAAATTCTCTATTTACATGTAGCTAATTAGACTACGTCCTGTGTAAAATGTTGGAAATGTCACATACAGGCATTTTTCTCACAGAAGTCTTCAGCATTAAGGTAGCAGAACTGTAATAGCTCTAAATCATTGCGGAACATATGAACTTTCACAACATACCAAGGTTTCCTAATGAAATCATTAGGAAACCTCGGTTAACACTGTTAAAGTTCGTTACTTCCAGAACATTGAATTAACCCCCACAATTTCTTTTTATCCAGAGAATGGAAGAATGGATCTGCAGGAAGAGAAAAAGATGCCTCAGAGAAAGGGAGAAAGAATGAAAAGAAGTACAACACAGAAGCAGCCATTACCTCTATCAGTTTGCGAGGTGCTGGACATCAGGTAACACATTTATCCTAACAAACACTCCAAGTAGCTATACAAATACTGACAAAACACTGACAGGAGGCTTTTATGTAGAAACTGCTTTTTGTAAGGGATGGAAACAAGTTCCAATTTTTCTCATCGAATACTTTATAACCTTTCCGATCAAGTACTTGAGTACTCTGAGAGAATTGCTGATAAATGATGTATAACTTTAAACATTCACATATTGATATACGGTATTGTACCATATCTTTAATTTCAATCACAATTGAGAATCCATTTAGGCGACACTTATTTGAAAAACCTAAAAATTGTTAAATTCATGCTTGATTTAAAGTCGGTACAAGCTTTTTTACATATTGTCTTTAGTAGACCGTAAACTAAGTAACCAGAGCATCGATAAGTTTGAGTTACAAGGATTTGGCATGATGATACAGCATTCCATTGATCCAAAGAGATTCTGATCAGGGAAATCTAGAGGATGACCAACTAAAACACACCAACCCTAATCAGGATATTAAAGCACGATTTTATTACACTTTGTCATTTATGTTTGGAAAAAAAACAAAAAACAAAAACACTGTTAATTTCTACTTGGCTTTGTGCATGTTTCCATATGATAAAAGACAGAAAGGTATGACAAGCAATTTCAAGTTAGTGATAAAATTACTCACTCTTTCTTGCAGATCTATATTGAGTTTAAAACATATTTTGTACGATGACAAAATCTGTCAGTGAGAACTTCAACTGTTGGCAGTTGATTGTGAATTTGGAAATTTATCGATGGATTAGATAAACGACAGATGGCCAAGCGTTGTACAGCATTGGAAGTATAAAGATCTTTAATTTGGGAAAATATTTTGAAAAATGATTTTGATAATGATTGTTCTTATAGATATACTCTTCTTTATGATAAGTCGATTAGTGAAATTGGTAATCGATACTCGGATGTTTGATTGAGTACTCAGTTAATCAGGTAATTGTTCCCATCCCTTCTTTTTGTAGAAAAAAACCCTATTACACAGCTGTCTTTCAGCCTTTCTCTTCACCTTAGATTTGACTCATTTCATTGAGGTTCTTGTAAACGAGTGGTCAGATGAATTTAATCTTAATTTGAGAAAAAAATAAAAGAATCACAATTCCTCAAATTAAGGTACCTGTATTATCTATCACCAAAATGGGGTTTTCATAGCAAAAGGTGTATGTGAGGTATTTTGATGGACCTCTCTCTAATTAGAGGAAATACAATATTTATTAAAAGAAACAAGAGTGCCCTCGTCACAAAATACGCCGCCACTTTGCTGCTGTTTCACAAAAATAATTGTAGACACTACTTATTTTGACAGAACCAAATTGAAAATGACCAAGTTTCATATAAATCAAGTCAAAAAGTTTGGAGGAGTTGCCTTCACAAGGCTGCAATTTCAATAAGTCCCAGGCACTAAGTTTTAAGGGGACATAATTCAGGGAAATAAATGAGCCATAAAATCCTTGATCCATGTACATCTACAAATTATGGTGATGACATTGACCAAGTTTCATTTAAATAAAGACAAAAAGTAAGGAGGAGTTGTGTTCAAAAGGCTGCAATTTCAATAAGCCCTAGATACTAAGTTTTAAGGGGGCATAATTTAGGGTAAAATTAATGAACCATAAAATCCTTACTTCATGCTAATCTACCAATTTCGGTTATAACATCCCCCAAGTTTCATTTAGATCCAGCCAGAAACTTAGGAAGAGTTGCATTCACAAGGCTGCAATTTCAATAAGCCCCAGAGACTAAATTTTAAGGGGGCATAACTGAGGCAATAAGCCCCAGAGACTAAGTTTTAAAGGGGCATTACTCAGGCAAAAATCAACAAACCATAAAATCCTTACTTCATGCACATATACCAATTGAGGTGATAACATTGACCAAGTTTCAAGAAGATCAAGCCAGAAACTTAGGAGGAGTTGCGTTGACAAGAAAAGTGGACCAAGAGACTACTTTTTTAAGGGGCATAACTCAGACAAAAATCATCGAACCATAAAATCATTCCTTCATGCACATCTACCAATTGAGGTGATTACATTGACCAAGTTTCAAGAAGATCAAGCCAGAAACTTAGGAGGAGTTGCGTTGACAAGAAAAGTGGACCCAGAGACTAAGTTAACAAGGGGCATAACTCAGACAAAAAACAACGAACCGTAAAATCCTTCCTTCATGCACATCTACCAATTGAGGTGATTACATTGACCAAGTTTCAAGAAGATCCAGCCAGAAACTTAGGAGGAGTTGCATTGACAAGAAAAGTGGACCCAGAGACTAAGTTATCAAGGGGCATAACTCAGGCAAAAATCAACGAACTGTAAAATCCTTCCTTCATGCACATCTACCAATTGAGGTGATAATATTGACCAAGTTTCAAGAAGATCCAGCCAGTAGTTTAGGAGGAGTTGCGTTGACAAGAAAAGTGGACGGACGGATGGACGGACAGATGGACGGACGGACAGACGGAGAAGATGACGCCAATAAACGTCCGCCTCCGGCGGCGTATAAAAATTGGTAAGAATCTAGTTCATCTTTGAACAACAACAAAGTTTAATTTCGTAAGTCAAGTCAAATTTTTAGACTGATGTTGTCCTGAGCATAGCTCCTACATTTATGAATGTGTTTCAAAATAGCTTGGCACACTTCTTCTCTGTCATGAGTAGATTTGTGAGAAATTTTCAGATAGCCAAAAGGCCATGGTCAAAGCTCAAGGCCAAATGTTGAAATTTGGCTATGTTAAAAAAATTGTGGGCTTAACAGCAATTGACTTGGGACAACCATCTAGTATGGCATATAATGTTATATAAGCTTTTGCATGACATTTCCAACAATTTCAAACATATGCTAGACACAAACTTTGAGCAGATTAGACTAAGACACAATGGAAAAAGAATTTATGCTGACGGCCTGACGAGCGATTAAGACCTTATCTATCTATAAAGCGCAGAGTGAAGAATCTGGTCAGACTGTGCGGCTGCAAAGGCTGGCCAGAAGCTTTGCTTTGTGCACATGTGATATTGTTGGAAATGTCAGGCACAGGCTCATATGATATTTTGACAGATAATGCTATGATGCAAAGTTTAAACAGGCAATGTTATGATATTTCAGCTTTGACACATAATGCTATGATATTTAAGTTTCAACATATAATATTATGATACTCAAGATTCAACATATATGGTCAATTACAATATTTCAGTTCTTTGTTGGTATGGATGATGGTGGGATGTACAAGTTTAGCTACGAAAGTTCCAATAAGGGCTCCACCCCAACCTTCGATACATGTGACCTCATCAAGACCAGTCACTCTAGTGTTGTCAATGATGTTGTCTTTCCACCGTGAGTAATCTCCCTTCTTTCTTTGACACTCTTTACTTTTAATTGACTTGATGATTTATGCTGAATAAAAATTTTTCAAAATTGTGTCAAAATTAAAGTGTGTCACTGTGAATCACTTATTGTGAGTCCACATTCCCTTGAAAACCATTTTCGTTTAACCCTTTCCTATATAATCCTTGTTTTTTACGTGCCCATGACTTTATGATTGAAAAAAACATTGTGGAAAAAGAAGGAGTTGCTTGTGTGAAAAGGAATTTCTTCTTTTCCCACACTCTTTTCTAACCTACTGAATGATTATTTTTCAAATTAAATCCACTTTAAATTTTGATTTACAAAACCTTGAATTTGGACAGGTCTGAAATTTTGTAAAACAGGAAAGCTTTCAAAAGGAAAATTGGGTAGTAAAGACAGGGATCAGTCTGCACATATAGACTGCCTTAGCAGGAATATTCTGGTATCTGAATGATATTTTTGGTCAAGTTTTTGCATTATTGTACGCGCCTCTTTTCTACTTATGTTATTACTTGAAACTTTGCTCATTTCATTTTCTTTTTGACCACCATTTTATCCCTACGAAAAAGATTTCATTGACCAGATATTCATTTCAGTGGAATTTGTCTCTTTTTCTACAATGTAAAATTCTTGGCTAACATGCAAATTTCATATATCTGTTTCAAATTATGGTATTGCTTTGAAACTTTTCACATTCTCTTTTTACATTCATTTTAGGAGAATTTTGACTTTTATTGACATTCTTTGATTCCAGATTAATAAATGAAATATTGTAAATATCATAACTGTCACATCTCCGTTTCAACAGATGTGTTTGCTTTCAAAATTTGCACATCTTTACCATGAAATAATTTTGTCTACACATTTGATAATGTGAATTTGACTCTCGTGGACTTCCAAATCCTTGGATAAAGTTTTACATGACAATGCCACACCTATCATATCTCTGTTTCCACAATGCTTTTGCTTACAATCTTTTTAGATGCTTTTAGTGACCATAACATACCAACTCATTTTGTCTTTACAGAGCTTCATCAGAACTCATTTTAACCTGCCAAAAGGAGCAAGTTCGAATCTGGACCACCAAACCTCCAGTACGAGAATTGAAGCGGTACATTGTGGCGAACAAGGATTGTCACACTGTCTGCCTGGCAGCTGATGGACAAGCTGTTGTTTCAGGTACAGCAATGATTCTTAACCCTTTGCTGTTTAATCCCTGCTTTTTACGTGCCTGTGATTTTATGATTGAGAAAACATTGTGAAAAAAGAAGAAATTGCTTCTGACAAGCAATTTCTTCTTATTCCACACTATTTTCTACCCTACTGAATGGTAACTTTTCAAATTAAATCCACTTTCAATTTTCGTCTGCAAAACCCTTGAGTTTGGACAGGTCCAAAATTTTGTAAAACAGGAAAGGGTTATTCAACCCTCTCACAGTTTGGTAACACTATGTTAGGGCATGGGAAAAGGTGTCTTCTTGTAAAATAGCCTGCTAACACAACTTCTACATCCATGAATGCTTTGCATTATACCTAAAGGCTCTTTTTCCTTTGACCACAGCTATTATACTTCCAAAAAGCAACAAAATAAAGATGCACATGCTGAAGAATATTTGATCAAAGTATCATTCAAAATTGAAATCCATCCTTCATGTTCCAAAGAAATTTTACATGAAATTTTACATTGTATGTCCCAACAGAAAATTTCAAAACTTTGACAACGTGCACATGTTATGGAACATTCTGTGAAAGTTTCATACAAATTCATTCACAAACAAAACACTTTACAGACAGATGATATTTATTTCACTCTGAATTTTATCAGTTTAATATTGGTGGACATCCCAATGTAAAAAGGTAGTAAAGGTCAATAATGTTGCACTGACCCCCTTGATTTTATCATCAATTATGACTTTTTGTGCTTGATCTCCACTAGCTGCCACCAATTGAAAGCGACTGTCAATCTGGAGGTCCTGGGTCCCAGATGGCAGCACTTATTCATTCCAACTATTTGTCTCTCACGAATGGGTTGATAATCATAGACCTATGTGAGATAGCAGCTGGAGGCTAGGAAAGGGTGCAATGGTAGTGCTAGTGAGAGAAATATCCGAAATCCATTGTTAGATGCTCCCGCCAATGCAATATAAATGAAAAATTGTTGGAAGCAGCATAAAACTCCATTAAATCAATCAATTCAGCCGCCACATTATGGCTGTAAGATTGTTAAGAGTGATGTAAACCTAAGAGAAACAAATTTATTCTTACGACCAAAATTCTTAGGAATTGGGAGACTGATTTGTGACTTTTCTCTTTATTTTAGCCTGGGATGATGGTATAATCAGGGTGTGTAACTTTAGTTCAAAAATGGGTAACAATCTGGTCACCCTAGCAGAGATTGAGAATGGTCACAAACACGGAGTTACGGCCCTTGCTTGTACAAATCACGGAGCGTCAAGTTTCGGCTGGAACTTCCACATCATCAGCGGAGGGGGTGAAGGTCAAGTTCGTATCTGGAACTTCAGCTGGAATGGCCGCGATGCTCCCACACACAAACTCATAGAAAACTTGAAGGAACACAAAGGAAAAGTCTCTTCTATCAAAATCAACCAGAAGAATAATGAGTGTGTGTCGTCTAGTATGGATGGGACATGTATTATTTGGAATTTGTTGTAAGTTCTGGTTATGATGCATTGGCAACATGATTCTTGAGAGAGTGGGTGCAATTTTTTTCAAAACTGGAATAAAATGAAATTGCCCTCCATCAATTTTATTTTTGTATTTCCTTCGATAGGCTGCTTTTGTCTGGTAACTATATTCATTTGTTATATATTGGTATTATTTAACCCGTTGCTGTTTAATCCCTGCTTTTTACGTGCCTGTGATTTTATGATTGTGAAATCATTGTGAAAAAAGAAGCAATTTCTTCTTTTTCCACACTATTTTCTACCCTACTCAATGGTTATTTTTCAAATTAAATCCACTTTAAATTTTCGTCTGCAAAACCTTTGAATTTGGACAGGTCCAAAATTTTGTAAAACAGGAAAGGGTTAAACATTCTCAAGTGGGATTTGGTTCTTTAAAAACTATTTTAGGGGATGTGCAGATAAGAGGGGTATTGCCAGTTTAAAATCTTTCTTTAATGACGAAACTCTATGTTGTGGGTATTCATTTGGAGAAACATGTATCTAGAATAGAAAGTTATTCAACTCAAGAAAGCATAATTAATAATATTTCTATTCTTTAATTGATGAAGGTCACATTGGCTAAATGAAAATCTCATTGTAAAGAGATTCGATGTACATGCATCTCAAAACTAATTATTTTTACATAAAAGTTACCTCTGCTCTCTTACTACTCTTTTCTAGAGTAAAATCTCTTTTCTAGAATTACCAAAACGTCTAATTTTATCTTCTTTAATTGCATTGAATTGACCTTTGACAATCATTATTATCACAATGATTATATAAATTTCAGATCAAGAAGTAGAAAACAAATGATCCTAGCAAATACTCTGTTCAAGGGTGTCATGTATGATGCCCAGGAGTGTCAGATCATCACATGTGGGACGGACAGAAAGATTGGATACTGGGACTGCCATGATGGATCTCTCATCCGAGATGTAGAGGGAGCTCAAACAGGATCCGTCAACTCTATGGATTTGTCACCTGATGGAAGATACTTTGTTACTGGTGGAGATGATAAGTTATTGAAGGTTTGTGTTTCTCTTATCACTAGGACCATGATAACCCTTGTTTTGCTAAACCCAGAATATTCCTGTATTAAGAGGTGATATAGACAAAGATCAGCCTGCACATATGTGCAGTCTGATCTTAGCTTACATCATCTGCTTGTCCCCTATCAAGGCAGAGTTGTTTACGAAATTATATATGAAAAGAAAGATTTCCCCATAGTCTTGGATTGTAGTGCTTTCAGTACTTTGGTTTTACTGCAATTTTGCTTAGGTTTTTATTCAGCATGACAAGGGGTAAGAATGATTATTACTTTTGGAGCATGTTGCACCTACTGATGACTTTTTAGGATGTCTTTACTAGTATACAACTGAAATACCCTTAAAGAGTGGCAAACATGTGGTATCAACACCTTTATTCAATTTCTTTACATTAAGTCACCTAATGACAATAGTAAATTTAGATCACAATCTTTAAATCTGAATTTTGTAATCTTTGCTGTCTGTTTGAAAACAAAAATTTTTAAAAAAAAAATGTTTGAGAGAAAGTTCATTGGATTTGAATGATGTATAAGCATTTTAATATTGCTGGATGATACCTTTTTATGCTTTTAAATGACAAATTCATTTTGTCAATTACTCCTGATAGCAATACCAATACGTTCAGAAAAAAAGTTGATTTAGTTGTTTTGTGGGCTTTCTATTTTTAATTTGTTCATATTTATTTCCAGGTGTGGACCTATGAAGAAGGGAATGTTGTTGCTGTAGGTAAAGGTCATAGTGCTGCTATCACAAAAGTCAAGATCTGCCCTCGACAGAGATTAATCGCCAGCGTCAGTGAAGATGGAGCCATTGTCTTCTGGCAATTTCCGAATCTTAAATAAGCTTTGTTATATCACTGTCTTCAAACCCTGCCTCTTGTCCTATTATGGTTACACAATGTCATCTGTTTATTTCTATAGACTTGCTTGAATTCAGCTGTAGTCAATATATTATAAGCTGATAGGAGAACATATTGCCATCATGGACAGACTATGTAAATGTGGTCTGAATCTTCTACAGTGGCCTGGATCTTCTACAATAAGATCTAAACTTGTGTATTTCTAAATCTAGATTTATGTTTTTTAGGATAAAAGGAAGCAATCAGAACTTACTATATTTCAATTGGAAGCCGCCTGAATCACTTCTTATTACGCTAAAACAAGATTTAAAGTACAAATACAAATTATCATTTTGATTTAACATATGGATTATTTGACACTTCTCAATAAATTCCATATTGTTCATGCAAAACTGACATTCTGAACAAGTGTCAAGACAAAATGACAAATTCAACAAAATGTATCGAATATCGAAAATTTTTCTTTTATAAAAACGATGTATTTCATTATTTCAATAAAATTAAATCATCAGACATTAGTATCATTATTTTTTTCCAATTGTACATGTATGTGTTATTAGGATGTATTGTTGAAAAAGTTTATATCATTTGTTCAAATAAAGTTTATATATAATAACTGTGATAGTGTGCGAACACTCTGCCAAAAACACAAAAGAATTACATCAGTATTTATGATTTAACTTTCAAACAATTAAATTCTTGAAACACCAACATAAATTTTCTCAGAGGTATATAATTTCAAGTTTCAAGCATCATAATTTATTGAGCTTTTGTGTAAAGACATACAATAATTTCCATTAATTTGATAAGGCAAGAGTACATATATATGTATGATATTCACTTAAGGTTACTATGCAGAGTGATTCAAGTTGAAAATGTTTCTTTTGTTTTATACCATTTGTAAATTTGCATTTGAAACTTACATGTATTATTTAACAATTAAAGATTTACACCTGTAAATTGAACCGTTGATCATCCATTATAAACCTCACCTTAGAACCAAGTGTACAGGGTAGGCCTGTAGTTAAGCTCAATTCGACCTGTGCTGTTGGCTACTGTCACAATAAGGCTAGTGATGGGTTACTGTTTTATTGGGGGGGGGGGGGGATCCATGTGTTGCCAACATAAATTGAATTTGTTGAAATCAGCATTCCATGACCTACTAATTGCCAGATATTAATCAGGCTACAATCTAGGATCCTGCTGATTTTGTACCCATGGGAGTCAAATTGTTTAACATTTTTATGCACGGACATATAGAATTTCAGCTGTCCATATGTGATTGTGTGTGTCGAATTCTTGTTCGGTGCAAACTTCTACAATTATGACACTGGCACAGTTGATCCCCTGGAGAGTACTAGTATCATGCTAAGAGTTTGTCCGGATATAACCAATGTCAAGATCACAGCTGAAGGGCAAAAGGGAAAATGGCGAAGTTCAAGTGACCAATTTGTGTCCAGAGTTTATCTTTTTTATTTATCAGGATTTCAAAATAACTGGGCACAGTCGTTGCAGTTAATGAGTACAAGTCATTCGAAACATCACTCGGCCATTTCCATAAAACTGCAACAGACCTCGGATGTATGTAAGGTGGATGGGTATGTAACAAAATCATGCATTTTGTTAGGCGGAAACAGTGCAAGAAAAATATGCACTATAGAAATACATCTTTTATGGTAAAAACGTCTGAAAAATCTTAATTTTTGAGAATGACGAATCATTCTCAAAAATTAAGATTTTTTTAGCTGTTAGGCTAAGAAGCTAAATGTATTGATATTAGAATATGATGGTTTCACGTCAGTGACTTAAACGAGTAGTGTTGGCGACATCAAAAGTATTCACTCATAGTTTCGAGGTCTACATCATTTTAACTGACGTCATCGAGTTTTTACAAGGTTTTCCTGTTATTTTTAAAAATAGTCTGTCTATGTACATCTGAGGTTGATCGTGAGATTGGTCCAGTAGTGTTCTTAATGGAGTACAAGTGTCATGTGAATAGTTTGTTCAGATACATCTAAGGTGAAGGTCACAGCTGAAGATCAAAACTATAAAATTGGTTATATTGATCTTGTATGGAGCCTACCTTCTTACATTTATAAATGGATTGCAAAATAACTTAGCACTATGTAACCCTTAATGATAACAAGTGTTTTTCGAAAAGTTAGATAAGAGGGTCACCCAAGGAACATTCTAGTAAAGTTTCATACGCGTCGGACCATTGGTTCAGGAAGAGAAGTCGTTTAAAGATTTTGGGCTCAAAATAAGCCCCGTCCTGCCACGCCCGAAATAATAGGCCTTTAAAAATTTTGCGCACATTTTTTGAAAAGGGTCGCCCAAGAAACATTCTGGTAAAGTTTCATCTAAATCAGCCCATTGGTTCAGGAGGAGATGTCATTCAAAGATTTGGGGCTAAAAATAAGCCTCGCCCTGCCACGCCAATATTTATGGGCTAATCAAAATTTCAGGAACAATTTTTGCAAAGGGTCATCAAAGGAACATTCTAGTAAAGTTTCATCAAAATTGACCCAGTGATTCAGGAGGAGATGTTTTTCAAAGATTTTGGGCTCAAAATAAGCCCTGCCCTGCCCTGCCATGCCCATATGTATGGGCCAATCAAAATTTCAGGAACAATTTTTGGAAAGGGTCACCAAAGGAACATTCTGGTAAAGTTTCATTGAAATCAGCCCAGGGGTTCAGGAGAAGATGTTGTTCAAATATTTTGGGCTCAAAATAAGCCCCGCCCAGACATGTCCATATTTAAGTACAAACCAAAATTTTGTAAACAAATTTTGTAAAGGGTCACTCAAGGAACATTCTGGTAAAGTTTCATTGAAACGGGCCCATTGGTTCAGGAGGAGATGTAATTCAAAGGTTTGGGGCTCAAAATAAGCCCCGCCCTGCCATGCATATATTTAAGGGCCAACCAAAATTTTGCAAACAATTTTTGTAAAGGGTCACTCGAGGAACATTCTGGTAAAGTTTCATTGAAATTGGCCGTGTGGTTTAGGAGATGTCGTTCAAAGATTTTGGGCTCAAAATAAGCCCCGCCCTGCCACCCCCATATTTATGGGCCAACCAAAATTTCGCAAACAATTTTTGTAAAGGGTCACCAAAGGAACATTCTAGTAAAGTTTCATCGAAATCGGCCCAGTGATTCAGAAGATGTTGTTGTTCAAAGATTTTGGGCTCAAAATAAGCCCCGCCCTGCCACGCCCATATTTATTGGCCAATCAAAATTTCGGGAACAATTTTTGAAAAGGGTCACCCAAGAAACATTCTGATAAAGTTTCATTGAAATCGGCTCAGTGGTTCAGGAGGAGATGTTGTTCAAAGATTTCAAAGTGAAATTAAACCCCGCCCTGCTACGCTCATATTAATGGGCCAAACAGAATTAAGCGAACAATCTTTAAAGAGGGTCACCCAAGGATCATCCTGGCAAAGTTTCATTGAAATCCGCCTAGTGCTTCAGGAGAAGAAGAAGTTTTTCTGAATTGTTGACAACCGACGACGTACACTGCACGACAGACTCAGGGTGATCCCAATAGCTCCCCTTGAGCACATTGTGCTCAGGTGAGCTAAAAAGGGGGGCGGACGGATGACATTCATCTGTTGTCACAGTCTAAATATTGACTTTATCCTATGATTTCTTTGGTGGTTACACATGAAAGCATAGCTTTGGTTTTTCATTCAATAAAAGATAATTGAGCCTGTGCGTGAGATTTCAAACAATTCAAAATTTGTGCAAAGCAAAGGCTCTGACCAGCCTGTGCATCCCCACAGTCTGACCAGAGTCTTCACTATGCTTTTATTAGAAAGATAATGTCTCTAAGTATCTTAGACAATCGAATAACTATACTACTCAAAATTTACTAAGCACCAAAACTTCTTTGTACTATAATTTCAGGAAAAAATATAATTTGATAATAAGAATGTTGGAAAAAGGTTGATTGTTATCAGCTTATCAAATTTTAAGAAGAAAATAAAGCTTTATAATGATAAGAAGACTTTAAATGTAGACAAAACAGGGAGACCCTAGAAATTGGTCTGTTTTCTTGATAATTGAAAAAATCTAATTTGACCAAAAAAGGTGTTCTTTCAATTGCATTTCGTTCTGAATAACGAGTATGAGAGCCGGCACTGACAGTGCCTCTGCATTCTCCTGATTAAGTTCTAGATTACTCTTTAGGGAATAACATTCCATTCTTCTCTAAGGATCTGGCCAAGCTCCTGGAGTGTCCTTGGCTGGACCTGGTGAGCTGAAACACGGACCTGTAGCTGTATCGGATTTAAGTCCGGTGAGCCAGGCGGCCAGCCCAGATGTGGAACGCCCTCTTTTTGGATATACTCATTGACTATACGGGCTGTGTGTTGATGGGCATTATCATCCATTAGAATGAATCCATCCCCAATAGCACTAGCGTAAAATCTTACGTTTTCTCTTACGTTTACGTTTTTACTTCCAGGACTGCCATTAGTTTTAGGTTCTTATATGGCCCTTAGCCATTTTTAAGGATTCTTAGAGGCAATGATAAAATCTAATTGCTTATAAAATAAACTGTCACCCATATGTGTAAAAACTGGAGGCGCTTGAGCGTCTGGTTTGTTCCACAGGCCTGAATACCCTGATAATGATTATTAGAGGATGATAAGGCTGTTAAAAGTAAGGATCATTCCAGTGAAATTTGTTTGAAATCCAAAAATAAATTTTTCAATACTAACAGAATGTTAGTGCATAATATACTGGTATTTTGTCCACAAAATTTTGATTGTAGATCTTTCCGCTTTTCATTAAACACCACTATAAGGGTGTTACTTCACAATAATTGTTAGTCACCAAAACAAAATTCTATCTAATGATAATAAGAAGTAAAATACTAAATCCATTTTTATTCTGCCCAATGCCTTAGAGTGCAGTCAACCCTGCCTTTTCTTCCCCATGCTGAACCTCAGTAAGCCATTTTACACCACTTGACCTCTTTGGGCAGAGTCACCCTTCATTCAACTAAACTGACCAATTCTAAGGGGTTATCTCAGGCTCCCTATTTAACCTAATGTTTCTACACATTTGGATTCTAACAAAGCTTATGTTCCATCTAATCTACAATCTTTACACCCATTTAATTTAATGAGTAAAAATTCATCATTTAGGTGATACCAAAAGGGTGGTCAAATATTCACATTATATGTTTTAAATGTCCGCTGCCAATATAGAGCATGCTGTTCATCTAATTTTTTTGCAGCCTGATATAACTTCACAAAAATAAAATTCCTATGATATTTGGTTGAAATCCATCTGTTTGAACTTTGAAAAAAAGAAATGACCTCTGACAATAAAATACATATTTTGCATCTGATCACAATAATTTTTTGCAGACTGATAAAGTATCGCTAAAGAATCATTCCAGTGAAATTCGGTTGATATCCATCCGCTAGATTCTGAGAAAATGGTTTTCAAAGTTTTCACTTTATAACATATAAAGAAATGACCTCCGCCCATAAAACACTTATTTTACATCTGATCACAATATAGATTTACAGACTTGTGAAGGATCATTAAAGAATCATTCAAATGAAATTTGGTTGTTATCCATTGACTAAGTTCTGAGAAAATGATTTTCAAAGTTTCCACTATATACCATATAGAGAAATGACCTCCGCCCATAAAATACACATTTTTCATCTCACGGGGGGTGATGTCCATAATCGGAGCCACCGGCTCCACTTTCAAAATCATGTGTGGAACTTCCGCTCCACGTGTGGCTCCGATTATGTAGATGTAAACATTTCATATTTTGAATGAAAAATGGGGTAGGAGGTCGGGATTTCCTCATCTATTTAATATTTAATTCATTTATCATAAAAAAGTCGAATGCTATTCGACCAGTTATACATTTTGCAACGTAAACGTACTCGAAAAAAGTAAGAACGCTCGTTGGTTTTTGTTAAAAAAGGATTTCTTCTGGGAGCAGTCTTGAGTCAGGAATGTCAAAACCTGTGTTTTTTACCTCCAAAATGCAATACTCTGAACAGAATTAATAACGCAGACCATTGTTTTCAGTGTACACGAGTTTAACAAAACAACCACAATACTCTACCCCAATGTACCTTTCTTCAATAAGATAAAGATCAAAGAAAATAGTTTGGTTGCGATTATGTGGATTGGCTCCGATTATGTACCCTGGCTCTGAAGTTGTGGAGTGTCTTCTTCTTCTTCCATATAACATCTTCAATATGAAATTTCTACTAGTTTCATGGGGCGCCTTTTTATCATCATTCCACGATGCAAGTTACGTTTGTTACGTTTCACTTCTACATGTTTACTTTTATTACAATATTCCGGTTACTAGACAGTCAGCTTCATTAATATTACTTCGTACATGTACGTGCAAGAGAATTGTCGGACTATAATCCAGGATTAAATGTGAAGAGATATAAAGATTTCTTCGGAGCCTGTCAATGGTTTTTAGCTCTACTGGCCGAAGGCCAGCGAGCTATTGTCATGGCGGAGTGTCCGTCGTGCGTTCGTCCGTGCGTGCGTGCGTCCGTCCGTGCGTAAACTTTTTCTTAAACATCTTCTCCTCCCAAACCAATGGGCGGATTTAAACGAAACTTGGTAGAAATGATCCTTGTGTGGCCTTCTTCTTTTATTGTTCAAAGAATTTTGATTGGCCCCCAATTATGGGCGTGGCAGGGCGTGGCATTTTTTCACTTTGAAATATTTAAAAATCTTCTCCTCCCAAACCATTGGGCCGATTTCATTGAAACTTGGCATGAATGTTCCTGTGGTGACCCTCTTCTTAAATTGTTCAAGAAATTTTGATTGGCCCATAAATATGGGCGTGGCAGGGCGGGGCTTATTTTGAGCCCGAAATCTTTGAACGACATCTCCTCCTGAACCACTGGGCTGATTTCAATGAAACTTTAACAGAATGTTCCTTGGGTGAACTTTTACTTAAATTGTTCAAGAAATTTTGATTGGTCCATAAATATGGGCGTGGCAGGGCGGGGCCTATTTTGAGCCCGAAATTTTTGAAATGACATTTTCTCCTGAACCACCCTGCTGATTTCAATGAAACTTTACCAAAATGTTCCTTGAGTGTCTCTTTTCAAAAATTATTTGCTAAGTTTTGATTGGCCCATATATTTGGGCGTGGCAGGGCGGGGCTTATTTTGAGGCCAAAATCTTTGAACTATATCTCCTCCGGCACCACTCAGCCAATTTCAATGAAACTTTACCAGAACGTTCCTTGGGTGACTTATTACATAAATTGTTCAAGAAATTTTGATTGGTCCATAAATATGGGCGTGGCAGGCGAGGCCTATTTTGAGCCCGAAATCTTTGAACGACATCTCCTTCTGAACCTTATGTTTTAATAAGATGGTTCAAGGGTTGCAGGTTTATTGTTATTGAGTATTTTGGTGCAATGTGGACCAGAACCACTTAATCATTATTAAATAGGTCTTTAGAGATTTTGGAGTGTTAATGTATTTATTTAAAGTAAGCTTTATTTAATGAAAGTCTAAAGATTTAAAAGCCAGTGGAGCGATACAGGCCCTCCTGGGCCTCTTGTTCTTGCTTATTATACTTCGCACGCTAAGCGTGTTTTAACAACGTCACTACTAACACTGTTTCAACGTTGATAATTCCATGAAATTTTATCAGATATAATTTGTTAGTGGTGTCAAAAAAAGATGTTGCGAAATTCGCGTTCATTTGATACATATTTCAAGAAATACGTTTAATATATCTTACTAAAAAAGGACTCAAAGATTCTTAAAACTCCCTTTTTGTTCGATTTTTAGCACATCTGAGCAGGAAGTGCTCATGGTGAGCTATTGTGATCAAGCTGTGTCCGGCGTCCTTCGTCCGTCACCAATTTGTGTGCACTACAGAGGCCACTTTTTTTTGTCCAAATGTCCTAAATTTGGTCAGGATGTCTGTCTCCATCAAATCTTGGTCTTATTTGAGATTTGGTCAAGTGGGGTCAAAAATGAGATCTTGTAAATGAAAGTGGTCAAATTTTAGCAAAAGTCTTGTGTGCACTTCAGAGGCCACATTTGGGCCAAAATCTCTTTAAACGTCATCAGAATGTTTGTCTCCATCAAATCTCGGACAAGTTCGAAATTGGGTCAAGTGGGGTCAAAATTGAGGTCAATTGATCATATCTTAGAAAACCCTCTGTTCACTTTAGAGGTCACATTTTTGGCCCCAATATCATGAAACTTGATCAGAATGTTGGTCTTCATCAAATCTTGGTCATGTTGTAAACATGGTCAAGTGAGGTCAAAAATGAGGTTAAGTGGTAATATCTAAGAGAAACCTTCTGTTCACTTTGGAGGCCACATAATTTGCCCTTATGTCTTGAAACTTTGCCAGAATGTTTGACTGCATCAAATCTCGGTCAAGTTTGAAATTGGGTCAATCGGAGTCAAAAATGAGGTCAAGGGGTCATATCTTAGAAGAACCTGTTCGCTTTTGAAGCCACATTCTTGACCCAAATGTCCTGAAACTTGGTTAGAATGTTGGACCCCAACAAATCTAATATTGGTTAAGTCCAAAACTGGATCAAGTGAAGGCAAAAATTAGGTTAAAGGGTCAAATCTTGAAAAAACCTTGTGTGAACTCTAGAGGCCACTTCCTTTACTCAAATGTCTTGAAACTTGGTTCAAAAGTTCAAAAATTGGTTAAGTGGGACCAAAAATGATGTCGATAGGTCAAATTAAGGAAAATCTAGAGGACATTTATTTGCTTTATCATATTGTCAGGATCTTTGTCTTGAAATCTTAGACGAGTTGGAAAAGGGGTCAAAAACTGGGACACCTCTTCAAATCTTTGAAAATCCTTCAGTATTTTAGAGGCAACATATTTGACTCAACTGTTTTGAAATGTAATCGGAATGATTGTCTTTTTGATATCTTGGACTTTTGTTGGGCTAGTCATGAATTTCAAATAAGTAGCTTTGACACTTTGCCACATTTGTCAAATACTTGTATATGCCCCAGGTTAGCGCTTTAGGGTCATTGGTCCCTTGTTTTTAAGCCCCGCGTAACATTTAGTTCCGAATTTTCGCAAAGTTTTGAACATATTTATATAAATTCCGATTAATGTCAGAATTTACTACTTCATCTCCGGATTTGTCAACTTTTTAATCGGAAAGTAATTCAACTAGATTCCATAAAATTAAAACTTATTTAAGACTATGAAAACCAAATACTGAAAATTTCCCGAGCGTTTTTTTTTCTGTATAGGGGTACCGTTTTATAAAGGCGATGTTGAAAATTAAACAAAGTATAAAAATTTGACATTTAGCAAAACGGATATACAAGGGCGAAAACACGTTTTTATATATACTGAACAACAAAAATAACGCATCACTTTTATTTTTAGATACAACTTTTTCTATAATCTAGAGTTTGGAAAATTGGATACACCAAAATAAACGTAAACTGATTATTGATCTGTGACAAAAAGAATTACACCGAAGACATACGCATTGGAGAGTTACAGGTGACTACCCCCAAAATCAAAGTTTTGAAATCAAATTCAGTTTTCATTGCTCTGTAAAATTCAATAGCGCGTGTGTTCATGTGCAATATTGCTCTCAAATAATGTTTGACACGTGGATTTCTGAATTTTACCTAGATTAAATCCTAACATGGCTATCCAATTGCTTTTCATGCTGCCTTAATTTGACTCAAAACCGATTTTTCGTTCTTTTGTGAACTCTCATTGCAAGCTCGTTTCTGATATGTTTGAGATAAGTCTGGTCGGTGAAAGAGAAGGCATCGGTATAACTTAAAGAAGGTTTTCGTAATAAACAATGTTTTCTCATGCAGCAGATCGAATGCATCGTACGAAACTCAAGTTTGTCGAGTAATACAGCTTATAAAGGTGGAAACGACAAACCGTGAAAACATTTATCAGATAAAGCCAAATTTTCGAGTTTGGTGGTAGCGAAAAAATTAATTTCGGAACTTCATTGCGCATAGACATATTAAACTGATTCATTTACGCGACTAAAATCAAGGACACTGAGGGGTCATAACTCGACCATTGCCAGGTTAAAACGCCGATAATAACAACTACCGATGCCGAACTTCGATGCTGACTGGATGGGGAGGACGGATTGTACTACAATTTGTGTTATAATCGGATACTTTTTTACTCTCCAGGTCACAGTTTTTTAAGGCTATCGTGGACTCATGGTGACAGTGAACCACAAAGACGAGGTGTCTGGGCCGTTTGTCGACTCCCTCAAAAGCAATAGCCATAGGGCGAATCCCTGTAAATAAGTCAATGTTATGGTCTATTCGTCTTATGCCATTGTGGATTTAATTCGTAAACACCTCCTTAAAGTGAGACCAATGTCCATCCTTTACCGACCGAACTCATTTCGAACCCGAGCTTATCGAAAACGAGTTTACAAAGAGAGCCAAAAGAAAAACAAATAATGCGAAAACCAAAGATTTTGAGTGAGATCGAGGCAACATAAACATCGAATTCATACCTATGTTGGGATTTGCTCCTAGGGATAGTCGCCTTCACGCGCCTACAACTCTTCAATGCGTAAGAATATGGTGTCATTCCTTTTCTCACTAACTATCTAACTAACTATCTAACTAACTAACTAACTAACTAACTAACTAACTAACTAACTAACTAACTAACTAACTAACTAACTAACTAACTAACTAACTAACTAACTAACTAACTAACTAACTAACTAACTAACTAACTAACTAACTAACTAACTAACTAACTAACTAACTAACTAACTAACTAACTAACTAACTAACTAACTAACTAACTAACTAACTAACTAACTAACTAACTAACTAACTAACTAACTAACTAACTAACTAACTAACTAACTAACTAACTAACTAACTAACTAACTAACTAACTAACTAACTAACTAACTAACTAACTAACTAACTAACTAACTAACTAACTAACTAACTAACTAACTAACTAACTAACTAACTAACTAACTAACTAACTAACTAACTAACTAACTAACTAACTAACTAACTAACTAACTAACTAACTAAATAAATAAATAAATAAATAAATGCAGTTTTTAGGCAAGTGATTATGAATTTCGACCCCTAAAGGTTATGCAATCCAAGACTTTGGAGCATTGATACATAATTAGAGACAAATAATTTTCTTTCAACTATCTAAAATTTCAGTAAAGAACAATTTTCTAGAATATTGTGGTTGTTTCTTGAATTCGTACACACTGAAAACAATGGTCTACATCAGACATACTGTTCAGAATATTGCATTTTGGAGGTAATAAAAGTAAACGAGAAAGGTGAGACATAAAATAGACAACGTGTGCCATGGAATGACGAGACAACAGTGCCCCCTAGAACTAAAAGAAACTTCATATTGAAGGCTGTGGAGGCATATGGAAGAAAAAGAAGACACTCCACAACTTCAGAGCCAGGAAACATAACCGGAGCCAATCCACATAATCGGAACCAAACAATTTTCTTTGATAAATATCATATTGCAGAAAAGTACATTGGGTAAGATTATTGTGGTTGTTTTGTTAAACTCGTGTACACTGAAAACAGTGGTCTGCGCTATTAATTCTGTTCAGAATATTGCATTTTGGTGGTAAAAACCACGTGTTTTGACATTCCTGGCTCAAGACTGCTCCCAGAAGAAATCATTTTTAACAAAGACCAACAAGCGTTCTTACTTTTTTTTGAGTACGTTTACGTTGCAAAATGTATAACTGGTCGAATAGCATTCGACTTTTTTATGATTAATAAATTAAATATTAAATAAATGAGGAAATCCCGACCTCAACCCCATTTTTCATTCAAAATATGAAATGTTTACATCTACATAATCAGAGCCACACGTGGAGCGGAAGTTCCACACATGATTTTGAAAGCGGAGCCGGTGGCTCCGATTATGGACATCACCCCCCGTGATCTGATACAAACCAAAATTTTGTAAACAAATTTTGTAAAGGGTCACTCAAGGAACATTCTGGTAAAGTTTCATTGAAATTGGCCAATTGGTTCAGGAGGAGATGTCATTCAAAGGTTTGGGGCTCAAAATAAGCCCCGCCCTGCCATGCCCATATTTAAGGGCAAACCAAAATTTTGCAAACAATTTTTGTAAAGGGTCACTCAAGGAACATTCTGGTAAAGTTTCATTGAAATTGGCCGAGTGGTTTAGGTGATGTCGTTCAAAGATTTTGGGCTCAAAATAAGCCCCGCCCTGCCACGCCCATATTTATGGGCCAACCAAATTTTCGCAAACAATTTTTGTAAAGGGTCACCAAATGAACATTCTAGTAAGGATTCACCGAAATCGGCCCAGTGATTCAGAAGATGTTGTTGTTCAAAGATTTGGGGCTCAAAATAAGCCCCGCCCTGCCACGCCCATATTTATGGGCCAATCAAAATTTCGGGAACAATTTTTGAAAAGGGTCACCCAAGAAACATTCTGGTAAAGTTTCATTGAAATCGGCTCAGTGGTTCAGGAGGAGATGTTGTTCAAAGATTTCAAAGTGAAATTAAACCCCGCCCTGCTACGCTCATATTAATGGGCCAAACAGAATTAAGCGAACAATCTTTAAAGAGGGTCACCCAAGGATCATTCTGGCAAAGTTTCATTGAAATTGGCCTAGTGCTACAGGAGAAGAAGAAGTTTTTCTGAATTGTTGACAACCGACGACGTACACTGCACGACAGACTCAGGGTGATGCCAATAGCTCCCCTTGAGCACATTGTGCTCAGGTGAGCTAAAAAGGGGGGCGGACGGATGACATTCATCTGTTGTCACAGTCTAAATATTGACTTTATCCTATGATTTCTTTGGTGGTAACACATGAAAGCATAGCTTTGGTTGTTCATTCAATAAAAGATAATTGAGCCTGTGCGTGAGATTTCAAACAATTCAAAATTTGTGCAAAGCAAAGGCTCTGACCAGCCTGTGCATCCCCACAGTCTGACCAGAGTCTTCACTATGCTTTTATTAGACAGATAATGTCTCTAAGTATCTTAGACAATCGAATAACTATACTACTCAAAGTTTACTAAGCACCAAAACTTCTTTGTACTATAATTTCAGGAAAAAATATAATTTGATAATAAGAATGTTGGAAAAAGGTTGATTGTTATCAGCTTATCAAATTTTAAGAAGAAAATAAAGCTTTATAATGATAAGAAGACTTTAAATGTAGACAAAACAGGGAGACCCTAGAAATTGGTCTGTTTTCTTGATAATTGAAAAAATCTAATTTGACCAAAAAAGGTGTTCTTTCAATTGCATTTCGTTCTGAATAACGAGTATGAGAGCCGGCACTGACAGTGCCTCTGCATTCTCCTGATTAAGTTCTAGATTACTCTTTAGGGAATAACATTCCATTCTTCTCTAAGGATCTGGCCAAGCTCCTGGAGTGTCCTTGGCTGGACCTGGTGAGCTGGAACACGGACCTGTAGCTGTATCGGATTTAAGTCAGGTGAGCCAGGCGGCCAGCCCAGATGTGGAATGCCCTCTTCTTGGATATACTCATTGACTATACGGGCTGTGTGTTGATGGGCATTATCATCCATTAGAATGAATCCATCCCCAATATCACTAGCGTAAAATCTTACGTTTTCTCTTACGTTTACGTTTTTACTTCCAGGACTGCCATTAGTTTTTAGGTTCTTATATGGCCCTTAGCCATTTTTAAGGATTCTTAGAGGCAATGATGAAATCTAATTGCTTTTAAAATAAACTGTCACCCTAACATATGTGTAAAAACTAGAGGCGCTTGAGCGTCTGGTTTGTTCCACAGGCCTGAATACCCTGATAATGATTATTAGAGGATGATAAGGCTGTCAAAAGTAAGGATCATTCCAGTGAAATTTGTTTGAAATCCAAAAATAAAATTTTCAATACTAACAGAATGTTAGTGCATAATATACTGGTATTTTGTCCACAAAATTTTGATTGTAGATCTTTCCGCTTTTCATTAAACACCACTATAAGGGTGTTACTTCACAATAATTGTTAGTCACCAAAACAAAATTCTATCTAATGATAATAAGAAGTAAAATATTAAATCCATTTTTATTCTGCCCAATGCCTTAGAGTGCAGTCAACCCAGCTTTTTCTTCCCCATTCTGAACCTCAGTAAGCCATTTTACACCACTTGACCTCTTTGGGCAGAGTCACCCTTCATTCAACTAAACTGACCAATTCTAAGGGGTTATCTCAGGCTCCCTATTTAATCTAATGTTTCTACACATTTGGATTCTAACAAAGCTTATGTTCCATCTAACCTACAATCTTTACACCCATTTAATTTAATGAGTCTAAAAATTCATCATTTAGGTGATACCAAAAGGGTGGTCAAATATTCACATTATATGTTTTAAATGTCTGCTGCCAATATAGAGCATGCTGTTCATCTAATAAAATATTTTTTGCAGCCTGATATAACTTCACAAAAATAAAATTCCTATGATATTTGGTTGAAATCCATCTGTTTGAACTTTGAAAAAAAGAAATGACCTCTGACAATAAAATACATATTTTGCATCTGATCACAATAATTTTTTGCAGACTGATAAAGTATCACTAAAGAATCATTTCAGTGAAATTCGGTTGATATCCATCCGTTAGATTCTGAGAAAGTGATTTTCAAAGTTTTCACTATATAACATATAAAGAAATGACCTCCGCCCATAAAACACTTTTTTTACATCTGATCACAATATAGATTTACAGACTTGCAAAGGATCATTAAAGAATCATTCAAATGAAATTTTGTTGTTATCCATTGGTTAAGTTCTGAGAAAATGATTTTCAAAGTTTCCACTATATACCATATAGAGAAATGACCTCCGCCCATAAAATACACATTTTTCATCTGATACAAACCAAAATTTTGTAAACAAATTTTGTAAAGGGTCACTCAAGGAACATTCTGGTAAAGTTTCATTGAAATTGGCCCATTGGTTCAGGAGGAGATGTAATTCAAAGGTTTGGGGCTCAAAATAAGCCCCGCCCTGCCATGCCCATATTTAAGGGCAAACCAAAATTTTGCAAACAATTTTTGTAAAGGGTCACTCAAGGAACATTCTGGTAAAGTTTCATTGAAATTGGCCGAGTGGTTTAGGAGATGTCGTTCAAAGATTTTGGGCTCAAAGTAAGCCCCGCCCTGCCACGCCCATATTTATGGGCAAACCAAATTTTCGCAAACAATTTTTGTAAAGGGTCACCAAAGGAACATGCTAGTAAAGTTTCATCGAAATCGGCCCAGTGATTCAGAAGATGTTGTTGTTCAAAGATTTTGGGCTCAAAATAAGCCCCGCCCTGCCACGCCCATATTTATGGGCCAATCAAAATTTCGGGAACAATTTTTGAAAAGGGTCACCCAAGAAACATTCTGGTAAAGTTTCATTGAAATCGGCTCAGTGGTTCAGGAGGAGATGTTGTTCAAAGATTTCAAAGTGAAGTTAAACCCCGCCCTGCTACGCTCATATTAATGGGCCAAACAGAATTAAGCAAACAATCTTTAAAGAGGGTCACCCAAGGATCATTCTGGCAAAGTTTCATTGAAATCGGCCTAGTGCTATAGGAGAAGAAGTTTTTCTGAATTGTTGACAACCGACGACGTACACTGCACGACAGACTCAGGGTGATGCCAATAGCTCCCCTTGAGCACATTGTGCTCAGGTGAGCTAAAAAGGGGGGCGGACGGATGACATTCATCTGTTGTCACAGTCTAAATATTGACTTTATCCTATGATTTCTTTGGTGGTAACACATGAAAGCATAGCTTTGGTTGTTCATTCAATAAAAGATAATTGAGCCTGTGCGTGAGATTTCAAACAATTCAAAATTTGTGCAAAGCAAAGGCTCTGACCAGCCTGTGCATCCCCACAGTCTGACCAGAGTCTTCACTATGCTTTTATTAGACAGATAATGTCTCTAAGTATCTTAGACAATCGAATAACTATACTACTCAAAGTTTACTAAGCACCAAAACTTCTTTGTACTATAATTTCAGGAAAAAATATAATTTGATAATAAGAATGTTGGAAAAAGGTTGATTGTTATCAGCTTATCAAATATAAGAAGAAAATAAAGCTTTATAATGATAAGAAGACTTTAAATGTAGACAAAACAGAGAGACCCTAGAAATTGGTCTGTTTTCTTGATAATTGAAAAAATCTAATTTGACCAAAAAAGGTGTTCTTTCAATTGCATTTCGTTTTGAATAACGAGTATGAGAGCCGGCACTGACAGTGCCTCTGCATTCTCCTGATTAAGTTCTAGATTACTCTTTAGGGAATAACATTCCATTCTTCTCTAAGGATCTGGCCAAGCTCCTGGAGTGTCCTTGGCTGGACCTGGTGAGCTGAAACACGGACCTGTAGCTGTATCGGATTTAAGTCCGGTGAGCCAGGCGGCCAGCCCAGATGTGGATTGCCCTCTTCTTGGATATACTCATTGACTATACGGGCTGTGTGTGGATGGGCATTATCATCCATTAGAATGAATCCATCCCCAATAGCACTAGCGTAAAATCTTACGTTTTCTCAATGTACCTACCAGCTGTCAGAGTACCTCTAAAATAACAAGAGCAAGTAGCATTATACGCCCGAAGCTCAGAAATAAATGGGTGATGTTTTGAACTTTTTATTGATCCTTAGGATGTATTTTCAAACACTATAGTATATTGTATTTCTTATGATGGTAGTGTTTGTTTTGTTTTGCTTTTAACTTGTCTTCAGGAAAATGTGTTCTTAGGCAATTAAAGAACTGTGGATTACTTATGGATATCAACACTATTCTTCAAGTAATTATATGTACCCGAGCACTACTAAAATATTCTCAAATTCCATCAGATTGAGATAATGTAATCAAACACCCTAGCTATGAGTTTCACATACATGTGAAGTTTCAACATTGTAGTCCTTGTATTTTGAAAGTTATGGACCGGACACAAATTTGCAAACTGAATCAAACAAAGGGCAATAACTCAAAAATTATAAATGGTAGAGTTAGGGTTATTGCGCTCTGCACATCCTAGCTATGAGATCTATACACCTGTGAAGTTTCAAGACCATAGGCCTTATAGTTTCAAAGTTATAGACCAGACACGAATTTTCTAACTGAATCAAACAAAGGGCAATAACTCAAAAATTACAAATGGTAGAGTTGTGGTTCTTGCGCTCTGCACACCCTAGCTATGAGATCTATACACCTGTGAAGTTTCAAGACCAAAGGCCTTATAGTTTCAAAGTTATGGACTGGACACGAATTTGCTAAAGGACAGACAGACAGACAGCCGATGCAGACAATAACATAATACTACCCTTCGGGCGTTTAAAAAGATCCGTCCGCCCCAAACCACGATGGACCCACCCCCATAATGATCGTGCTCAGCAATGTTTCCTGCATGAAACCTTTCCCCCGGCCTTCTTAACACCCTAGCCTGCCTATCAGTGTAGTCCAGGCAATACCTGTACTCATCCATGAATAGCACGGGGTGCCAGTGTCTTATGTGCCAGCCAACTTGGTCCAATGCCCTTGTTAACAGACGCAGGCAATGAACTCGGGACAGAGGAATACGAATACATGGTCTTATTTACCTTAGGTTATGCTCATGCAGCTGTGTTTGTATGGTTAGAGTCGAAACTCGCACTCCCGAGGCGTTTTGAAGGTCGGAATGTAGCTGCGTTGCCATAGCAAACCTGTTCCTTCGGACTTGAATTACCAAAAACCTGTTTCTGCGATGGAGGTAGCTCTACTCCTACCCCCACCATGTCTCCTTACAGGTGTACCATACTGATGGTTTTGTGCCCAAGCTCTGGTTACAAAAGTATGGTGTACCCCCAGTACCATGCCAACATCACTGTTGGAAGCCCCTTGCTCCACCATACCTACAGCATACCACAATAGTTTGACAGATAAATGTCGTCTGACATTTGGATTAGCCATGAGTAAAAACTTAAATAGTCAATAAAGTACTGAAAAAAGAAACTAAGCATCTACACTAAACCTGAACATGTAGAAAATGAGAAAGGACAGGTAAGAAACCGGGCTTCCTCATTTTGCATGAGTCTCCCGAGAAATTTGCATGTCAAGTTTGGTAATGTATACATTAGATATCTTGTCAATACATTATTGTACAATTCTAAACATAAACATGAATGTTTTTTTTTTAATCAGCTCCTGTAGGACAGTGAAAAAGTTTAGTGTTTAGCAAACTTTGAGTAGTATATATATTTACAGTATAAGGCTGTGTATGTTGCTCAATGTTTACACCTCACAAACATTTCAAATTGTTGGAAATGTCACACACAGGTTCAATTTTTGTTTGAAACAAACAAGTGTTCACTGTAACATGCATTCTTGTTAGAAAGATCCAGGCTAAAACAAACAGGTCCTTTTAGACACATGGAATAGAATTGGAAACAATGTAAGATACTTTATATCAATTACTTTATTGAGAAGATCTAATAATACATTTTTATGCAATAAAAATAAAAGATGACAATTTATATCACAAAAAAATGACAGTACAAAAATACAATGACATTCATGAAATACATGCAGATGATTTCTAATCTAATATATGTAATAATGTAAAATATTCTCAGGCTTGATCACAATACAACCAAGTCTGGATACTGTGCATTTTCATGGCTTAGCACAAAACAGTTGTAACTACTTTTAAACATATAGGCAGTTACATCTTTTTTCTTACTGAACCATTGAATTTTCTTAGTGTCAGTAGCACAATCCCTTCTGTATGAAGGTCCACTTTCATGGAAGAATACCACCTAACACCAACAATATGTGCAATGTCAGGTGATAAGAAACATTTTGTTAAAAACTGTCCAAATCTGTTGGTAAATGTAGGAGGATCTAAGTTCAAGAGGCTAACAATGCTACTCTACTTGTCTTCTCTTGGCATTCACTAAAGTACACCAATCTAAATGGATGGCTTCAAATTGCAATCAAAGGTACCATTTGGTAGAACCCTGATATTTCCATTGATAAGCTAATTTTGAGAGGTGACTATTGGGTTTAAAATTTGTATCACGATAGTATTGCTATTTTAAAGTTGCTATTGGAATAGTATTGCAATAGTCAGAAAACTATTGTATTACTATCACAATAGTTGTTTTACAGAAAAATTAGATAATAATCAATGTTTAAGTGTCATACTTTTTATTAGGCAGTAACTTTATATCATTCTTGTAAGATGCTGTTTACCTTGTCAATGGCAAGTTAATGATCAACTGAGTTAATTACAGATATTCCCCTAAAAAGAATTTGATTTGACCTCATTCTCTGATGAAAACATACAGAAAGGCAGCATTGTTACTACATTTAGTTCTACTTTAATTTTCATAAAAACTATTGTAAACAATGGATAGTCAGAGGAACTATTGTGATATAAAATTGACTTGAAAAAATGCTATCAACCTATTGCTATTGCAAAATAAAATATCACATTACAGCGATAGTTCGACCTATTGTTACACCACTACTTACTTTTACAGAAATAATTATGCAGGTGTTTTCAAAGTGGTCCCGCAGGAATCCCTACTTTTTACATTGAGGATCCCTCTATATATTCAGGGATCCCTTCCTTCATTTACATATGTAGATGAAAAGGCAAAGAAAAGTAAAGGTTGGTGATAAACTCTGATATATTTGCAACTCAAAGGTTGTAACTTCACTTTGTTCCTTACAAATGCAAGGAACAAAATTCCTATGAAAGCATGTGCAAATCCAAGTAGGAATAATCAGATTTTAATTCATATAAGTAGCAGGGGTCAGATTCGGGTCAATAAAACCCGGCTATACAACACCGTGACAATAGCCTGCTTTTTTTCAGTAGTCTGAAACTAAAACTTTTAGGGATAAATAAACAAAATAATACAATAGAAATTAACAAAGTTAAACTAGACACTGTTTTGGGGTCAGGATGCAGGGATTGCCTCCCTTTGTTCTCTTTCTTTTCTTGCTTTTTCTGAAAAGATATAATAGAAGATGGATTAGGTATAATTGCAATAAACTAGAAAACTATACTTATAATTTGACCTACATTGTGGGAGAAAAATAACCCTGTTGAATATTTTTTGATATAACACAGGTGTTATTTCATTAGTGGAATTAGTATGTAATGAGCTAAGAAGAGATAGTAATGTTTTCCTTGTGAAAATAATGTCAAAATGTATTTGCTGATGTCATGTAAATGGCGTTATATGTTTTGCAGAATAACTTGAATCTATAATAGCTGAAATTTCCTGGTTTAATCACAAAAATTTGGGTCATATCATGAACAGAATCTTAAATTTGTGCTCATTAAATACCAAATTCATCATCTTATATAAGATACAAACTCAGTACAGCCTCATTCTTATCTGTTTACAGATGATTCATCTAAAAAATTTGTTATTCAATGACCACTGGTTCGATTTCCGCAGAACATTAACCCTTCTCATGCTGTATAAATATTCTTGCAAAATTATACTCAAATCAAAGTGCCGAAGACCTGGAAAAGAGAAATTGTGTCCCAATATTTCTCTTGAAAATCTAGATTATACACAATTCTTGGTCATACAAGAAAAACTTGTGTTACAGACTAAGATCAGACAGCACATATGCGCAGGCTGATCTTTGTCTATAACTCCTGTTAAAACAGTAATATTCTAGGTTCAGCAGGAAAAGAGTCAAAATCTAGTTGTATAAAATTAAAAGAATGGACAAAGAATTCTAATATCTGTTATTCAGTAACAATATATCATTTCCCCTCAGCAAGAACTATTAAAACTTTATATTCACTTTAAGTGTTGACAAAGCTTTAAATATCTTTATTTCAACTTGTGAAATAATATTCAAAATGTTTTACTTCCAGGACTGCCATTAGTTTTTAGGTTCTTATATGGCCCTTAGCCATTTTTAAGGATTCTTAGAGGCAATGATAAAATCTAATTGCTTATAAAATAAACTGTCACCCTAACATATGTGTAAAAACTAGAGGCGCTTGAGCGTCTGGTTTGTTCCACAGGCCTGAATACCCTGATAATGATTATTAGAGGATGATAAGGCTGTTAAAAGTAAGGATCATTCCAGTGAAATTTGTTTGAAATCCAAAAATAAAATTTTCAATACTAACAGAATGTTAGTGCATAATATACTGGTATTTTGTCCACAAAATTTTGATTGTAGATCTTTCCGCTTTTCATTAAACACCACTATAAGGGTGTTACTTCACAATAATTGTTAGTCACCAAAACAAAATTCTATCTAATGATAATAAGAAGTAAAATATTAAATCCATTTTTATTCTGCCCAATGCCTTAGAGTGCAGTCAACCCAGCTTTTTCTTCCCCATTCTGAACCTCAGTAAGCCATTTTACACCACTTGACCTCTTTGGGCAGAGTCACCCTTCATTCAACTAAACTGACCAATTCTAAGGGGTTATCTCAGGCTCCCTATTTAATCTAATGTTTCTACACATTTGGATTCTAACAAAGCTTATGTTCCATCTAACCTACAATCTTTACACCCATTTAATTTAATGAGTCTAAAAATTCATCATTTAGGTGATACCAAAAGGGTGGTCAAATATTCACATTATATGTTTTAAATGTCTGCTGCCAATATAGAGCATGCTGTTCATCTAATAAAATATTTTTTGCAGCCTGATATAACTTCACAAAAATAAAATTCCTATGATATTTGGTTGAAATCCATCTGTTTGAACTTTGAAAAAAAGAAATGACCTCTGACAATAAAATACATATTTTGCATCTGATCACAATAATTTTTTGCAGACTGATAAAGTATCACTAAAGAATCATTTCAGTGAAATTCGGTTGATATCCATCCGTTAGATTCTGAGAAAGTGATTTTCAAAGTTTTCACTATATAACATATAAAGAAATGACCTCCGCCCATAAAACACTTTTTTTACATCTGATCACAATATAGATTTACAGACTTGCAAAGGATCATTAAAGAATCATTCAAATGAAATTTGGTTGTTATCCATTGGTTAAGTTCTGAGAAAATGATTTTCAAAGTTTCCACTATATACCATATAGAGAAATGACCTCCGCCCATAAAATACACATTTTTCATCTGATACAAACCAAAATTTTGTAAACAAATTTTGTAAAGGGTCACTCAAGGAACATTCTGGTAAAGTTTCATTGAAATTGGCCCATTGGTTCAGGAGGAGATGTAATTCAAAGGTTTGGGGCTCAAAATAAGCCCCGCCCTGCCATGCCCATATTTAAGGGCAAACCAAAATTTTGCAAACAATTTTTGTAAAGGGTCACTCAAGGAACATTCTGGTAAAGTTTCATTGAAATTGGCCGAGTGGTTTAGGAGATGTCGTTCAAAGATTTTGGGCTCAAAGTAAGCCCCGCCCTGCCACGCCCATATTTATGGGCAAACCAAATTTTCGCAAACAATTTTTGTAAAGGGTCACCAAAGGAACATGCTAGTAAAGTTTCATTGAAATCGGCCCAGTGATTCAGAAGATGTTGTTGTTCAAAGATTTTGGGCTCAAAATAAGCCCCGCCCTGCCACGCCCATATTTATGGGCCAATCAAAATTTCGGGAACAATTTTTGAAAAGGGTCACCCAAGAAACATTCTGGTAAAGTTTCATTGAAATCGGCTCAGTGGTTCAGGAGGAGATGTTGTTCAAAGATTTCAAAGTGAAGTTAAACCCCGCCCTGCTACGCTCATATTAATGGGCCAAACAGAATTAAGCAAACAATCTTTAAAGAGGGTCACCCAAGGATCATTCTGGCAAAGTTTCATTGAAATCGGCCTAGTGCTATAGGAGAAGAAGAAGTTTTTCTGAATTGTTGACAACCGACGACGTACACTGCACGACAGACTCAGGGTGATGCCAATAGCTCCCCTTGAGCACATTGTGCTCAGGTGAGCTAAAAAGGGGGGCGGACGGATGACATTCATCTGTTGTCACAGTCTAAATATTGACTTTATCCTATGATTTCTTTGGTGGTAACACATGAAAGCATAGCTTTGGTTGTTCATTCAATAAAAGATAATTGAGCCTGTGCGTGAGATTTCAAACAATTCAAAATTTGTGCAAAGCAAAGGCTCTGACCAGCCTGTGCATCCCCACAGTCTGACCAGAGTCTTCACTATGCTTTTATTAGACAGATAATGTCTCTAAGTATCTTAGACAATCGAATAACTATACTACTCAAAGTTTACTAAGCACCAAAACTTCTTTGTACTATAATTTCAGGAAAAAATATAATTTGATAATAAGAATGTTGGAAAAAGGTTGATTGTTATCAGCTTATCAAATATAAGAAGAAAATAAAGCTTTATAATGATAAGAAGACTTTAAATGTAGACAAAACAGAGAGACCCTAGAAATTGGTCTGTTTTCTTGATAATTGAAAAAATCTAATTTGACCAAAAAAGGTGTTCTTTCAATTGCATTTCGTTTTGAATAACGAGTATGAGAGCCGGCACTGACAGTGCCTCTGCATTCTCCTGATTAAGTTCTAGATTACTCTTTAGGGAATAACATTCCATTCTTCTCTAAGGATCTGGCCAAGCTCCTGGAGTGTCCTTGGCTGGACCTGGTGAGCTGAAACAAGGACCTGTAGCTGTATCGGATTTAAGTCCGGTGAGCCAGGCGGCCAGCCCAGATGTGGAATGCCCTCTTCTTGGATATACTCATTGACTATACGGGCTGTGTGTGGATGGGCATTATCATCCATTAGAATGAATCCATCCCCAATAGCACTAGCGTAAAATCTTACGTTTTCTCAATGTACCTACCAGCTGTCAGAGTACCTCTAAAATAACAAGAGCAAGTAGCATTATACGCCCGAAGCTCAGAAATAAATGGGTGATGTTTTGAACTTTTTATTGATCCTTAGGATGTATTTTCAAACACTATAGTATATTGTATTTCTTATGATGGTAGTGTTTGTTTTGTTTTGCTTTTAACTTGTCTTCAGGAAAATGTGTTCTTAGGCAATTAAAGAACTGTGGATTACTTATGGATATCAACACTATTCTTCAAGTAATTATATGTACCCGAGCACTACTAAAATATTCTCAAATTCCATCAGATTGAGATAATGTAATCAAACACCCTAGCTATGAGTTTCACATACATGTGAAGTTTCAACATTGTAGTCCTTGTATTTTGAAAGTTATGGACCGGACACAAATTTGCAAACTGAATCAAACAAAGGGCAATAACTCAAAAATTATAAATGGTAGAGTTAGGGTTATTGCGCTCTGCACATCCTAGCTATGAGATCTATACACCTGTGAAGTTTCAAGACCATAGGCCTTATAGTTTCAAAGATATAGACCAGACACGAATTTTCTAACTGAATCAAACAAAGGGCAATAACTCAAAAATTACAAATGGTAGAGTTGTGGTTCTTGCGCTCTGCACACCCTAGCTATGAGATCTATACACCTGTGAAGTTTCAAGACCAAAGGCCTTATAGTTTCAAAGTTATGGACTGGACACGAATTTGCTAAAGGACAGACAGACAGACAGCCGATGCAGACAATAACATAATACTACCCTTCGGGCGTTTAAAAAGATCCGTCCGCCCCAAACCACGATGGACCCACCCCCATAATGATCGTGCTCAGCAATGTTTCCTGCATGAAACCTTTCCCCCGGCCTTCTTAACACCCTAGCCTGCCTATCAGTGTAGTCCAGGCAATACCTGTACTCATCCATGAATAGCACGGGGTGCCAGTGTCTTATGTGCCAGCCAACTTGGTCCAATGCCCTTGTTAACAGACGCAGGCAATGAACTCGGGACAGAGGAATACGAATACATGGTCTTATTTACCTTAGGTTATGCTCATGCAGCTGTGTTTGTATGGTTAGAGTCGAAACTCGCACTCCCGAGGCGTTTTGAAGGTCGGAATGTAGCTGCGTTGCCATAGCAAACCTGTTCCTTCGGACTTGAATTACCAAAAACCTGTTTCTGCGATGGAGGTAGCTCTACTCCTACCCCCACCATGTCTCCTTACAGGTGTACCATACTGATGGTTTTGTGCCCAAGCTCTGGTTACAAAAGTATGGTGTACCCCCAGTACCATGCCAACATCACTGTTGGAAGCCCCTTGCTCCACCATACCTACAGCATACCACAATAGTTTGACAGATAAATGTCGTCTGACATTTGGATTAGCCATGAGTAAAAACTTAAATAGTCAATAAAGTACTGAAAAAAGAAACTAAGCATCTACACTAAACCTGAACATGTAGAAAATGAGAAAGGACAGGTAAGAAACCGGGCTTCCTCATTTTGCATGAGTCTCCCGAGAAATTTGCATGTCAAGTTTGGTAATGTATACATTAGATATCTTGTCAATACATTATTGTACAATTCTAAACATAAACATGAATGTTTTTTTTTTAATCAGCTCCTGTAGGACAGCGAAAAAGTTTAGTGTTTAGCAAACTTTGAGTAGTATATATATTTACAGTATAAGGCTGTGTATGTTGTTCAATGTTTACACCTCACAAACATTTCAAATTGTTGGAAATGTCACACACAGGTTCAATTTTTGTTTGAAACAAACAAGTGTTCACTGTAACATGCATTCTTGTTAGAAAGATCCAGGCTAAAACAAACAGGTCCTTTTAGACACATGGAATAGAATTGGAAACAATGTAAGATACTTTATATCAATTACTTTATTGAGAAGATCTAATAATACATTTTTATGCAATAAAAATAAAAGATGACAATTTATATCACAAAAAAATGACAGTACAAAAATACAATGACATTCATGAAATACATGCAGATGATTTCTAATCTAATATATGTAATAATGTAAAATATTCTCAGGCTTGATCACAATACAACCAAGTCTGGATACTGTGCATTTTCATGGCTTAGCACAAAACAGTTGTAACTACTTTTAAACATATAGGCAGTTACATCTTTTTTCTTACTGAACCATTGAATTTTCTTAGTGTCAGTAGCACAATCCCTTCTGTATGAAGGTCCACTTTCATGGAAGAATACCACCTAACACCAACAATATGTGCAATGTCAGGTGATAAGAAACATTTTGTTAAAAACTGTCCAAATCTGTTGGTAAATGTAGGAGGATCTAAGTTCAAGAGGCTAACAATGCTACTCTACTTGTCTTCTCTTGGCATTCACTAAAGTACACCAATCTAAATGGATGGCTTCAAATTGCAATCAAAGGTACCATTTGGTAGAACCCTGATATTTCCATTGATAAGCTAATTTTGAGAGGTGACTATTGGGTTTAAAATTTGTATCACGATAGTATTGCTATTTTAAAGTTGCTATTGGAATAGTATTGCAATAGTCAGAAAACTATTGTATTACTATCACAATAGTTGTTTTACAGAAAAATTAGATAATAATCAATGTTTAAGTGTCATACTTTTTATTAGGCAGTAACTTTATATCATTCTTGTAAGATGCTGTTTACCTTGTCAATGGCAAGTTAATGATCAACTGAGTTAATTACAGATATTCCCCTAAAAAGAATTTGATTTGACCTCATTCTCTGATGAAAACATACAGAAAGGCAGCATTGTTACTACATTTAGTTCTACTTTAATTTTCATAAAAACTATTGTAAACAATGGATAGTCAGAGGAACTATTGTGATATAAAATTGACTTGAAAAAATGCTATCAACCTATTGCTATTGCAAAATAAAATATCACATTACAGCGATAGTTCGACCTATTGTTACACCACTACTTACTTTTACAGAAATAATTATGCAGGTGTTTTCAAAGTGGTCCCGCAGGAATCCCTACTTTTTACATTGAGGATCCCTCTATATATTCAGGGATCCCTTCCTTCATTTACATATGTAGATGAAAAGGCAAAGAAAAGTAAAGGTTGGTGATAAACTCTGATATATTTGCAACTCAAAGGTTGTAACTTCACTTTGTTCCTTACAAATGCAAGGAACAAAATTCCTATGAAAGCATGTGCAAATCCAAGTAGGAATAATCAGATTTTAATTCATATAAGTAGCAGGGGTCAGATTCGGGTCAATAAAACCCGGCTATACAACACCGTGACAATAGCCTGCTTTTTTTCAGTAGTCTGAAACTAAAACTTTTAGGGATAAATAAACAAAATAATACAATAGAAATTAACAAAGTTAAACTAGACACTGTTTTGGGGTCAGGATGCAGGGATTGCCTCCCTTTGTTCTCTTTCTTTTCTTGCTTTTTCTGAAAAGATATAATAGAAGATGGATTAGGTATAATTGCAATAAACTAGAAAACTATACTTATAATTTGACCTACATTGTGGGAGAAAAATAACCCTGTTGAATATTTTTTGATATAACACAGGTGTTATTTCATTAGTGGAATTAGTATGTAATGAGCTAAGAAGAGATAGTAATGTTTTCCTTGTGAAAATAATGTCAAAATGTATTTGCTGATGTCATGTAAATGGCGTTATATGTTTTGCAGAATAACTTGAATCTATAATAGCTGAAATTTCCTGGTTTAATCACAAAAATTTGGGTCATATCATGAACAGAATCTTAAATTTGTGCTCATTAAATACCAAATTCATCATCTTATATAAGATACAAACTCAGTACAGCCTCATTCTTATCTGTTTACAGATGATTCATCTAAAAAATTTGTTATTCAATGACCACTGGTTCGATTTCCGCAGAACATTAACCCTTCTCATGCTGTATAAATATTCTTGCAAAATTATACTCAAATCAAAGTGCCGAAGACCTGGAAAAGAGAAATTGTGTCCCAATATTTCTCTTGAAAATCTAGATTATACACAATTCTTGGTCATACAAGAAAAACTTGTGTTACAGACTAAGATCAGACAGCACATATGCGCAGGCTGATCTTTGTCTATAACTCCTGTTAAAACAGTAATATTCTAGGTTCAGCAGGAAAAGAGTCAAAATCTAGTTGTATAAAATTAAAAGAATGGACAAAGAATTCTAATATCTGTTATTCAGTAACAATATATCATTTCCCCTCAGCAAGAACTATTAAAACTTTATATTCACTTTAAGTGTTGACAAAGCTTTAAATATCTTTATTTCAACTTGTGAAATAATATTCAAAATGTTTTACTTCCAGGACTGCCATTAGTTTTTAGGTTCTTATATGGCCCTTAGCCATTTTTAAGGATTCTTAGAGGCAATGATAAAATCTAATTGCTTATAAAATAAACTGTCACCCTAACATATGTGTAAAAACTAGAGGCGCTTGAGCGTCTGGTTTGTTCCACAGGCCTGAATACCCTGATAATGATTATTAGAGGATGATAAGGCTGTTAAAAGTAAGGATCATTCCAGTGAAATTTGTTTGAAATCCAAAAATAAAATTTTCAATACTAACAGAATGTTAGTGCATAATATACTGGTATTTTGTCCACAAAATTTTGATTGTAGATCTTTCCGCTTTTCATTAAACACCACTATAAGGGTGTTACTTCACAATAATTGTTAGTCACCAAAACAAAATTCTATCTAATGATAATAAGAAGTAAAATATTAAATCCATTTTTATTCTGCCCAATGCCTTAGAGTGCAGTCAACCCTGCTTTTTCTTCCCCATGCTGAACCTCAGTAAGCCATTTTACACCACTTGACCTCTTTGGGCAGAGTCACCCTTCATTCAACTAAACTGACCAATTCTAAGGGGTTATCTCAGGCTCCCTATTTAACCTAATGTTTCTACACATTTGGATTCTAACAAAGCTTATGTTCCATCTAACCTACAATCTTTACACCCATTTAATTTAATGAGTCTAAAAATTCATCATTTAGGTGATACCAAAAGGGTGGTCAAATATTCACATTATATGTTTTAAATGTCCGCTGCCAATATAGAGCATGCTGTTCATCTAATAAAATATTTTTTGCAGCCTGATATAACTTCACAAAAATAAAATTCCTATGATATTTGGTTGAAATCCATCTGTTTGAACTTTGAAAAAAAGAAATGACCTCTGACAATAAAATACATATTTTGCATCTGATCACAATAATTTTTTGCAGACTGATAAAGTATCACTAAAAAATCATTCCAGTGAAATTCGGTTGATATCCATCCGTTAGATTCTGAGAAAATGATTTTCAAAGTTTTCACTATATAACATATAAAGAAATGACCTCCGCCCATAAAACACTTATTTTACATCTGATCACAATATAGATTTACAGACTTGTAAAGGATCATTAAAGAATCATTCAAACGAAATTTGGTTGTTATCCATTGGTTAAGTTCTGAGAAAATGATTTTCAAAGTTTCCTCTATATACCATATAGAGAAATGACATCCGCCCATTAAATACACATTTTTCATCTGATCACAATAAATTTTAGTAGACTGATAAAGGGTCACTCAAGGATTATTCCAGTGAAATTTGGTTTATATCCATTAATTACATTCTCAAAGTTTCAAAGTTTCCAGTATATAACATATAGAGAAATGACCTCCACCCATTAAATACATATTTTCCATCTGATCACAATAATTTTTGGTAGACTGATAAAGGGTCACTCAAGGATCATTCATGTAAAATCTAATTGGTATCCATCAATTAGAATCTGAGAAAACTCACCTATTACCATATATGGAAATTAGCCACGCCCACTACAGCCATGATTTTCAACCGATTAGAATTTTCTGAAGGAATCTGATAGAGGGTCACCCAAGGAACATTCCTGTGAAATTTGATTGAAATCCATCCAGTAGTTTCTGAGGAGAAGATTTTTAAAGTAAAAGTTTATGGACACACGGACAATGGTGACCACGCCATGACAATAGCCAGCTGGCCTTTCGGCCAGTGGAGCTAAAAAGGGGGTGGGGGTTAGGGGGGGTTCACAAATACTTTGTATTTTATATTACTACCTCTAGCCTCTGGTTCATTTTCAGGAACATCTGGTAGTTCTGGTACAGCTTCATCTTCTTCAACATCTGGTAATGATTGCTGAAGGGTAAATAATAATATATGAGCATGATATTTCCAAAAAATTCATATGTCTGTAAGTTAGAGACGTAGAGAAGCCTTGTCTACACATGGAATTTGTTTTGCACACTATGTGATGGGTTAAGAATACTTTGTGGTATTATTAATGAACTTTATGTAGGAAGCCCATTACACAAATAAAGGCCATTAGGTAAGTGAAAAAGTACAGTGTGAAGCATATTGGCTGAGCAAGGTTGAAACTCTTTGGCACATTTTCTGAATTTGAAATTATAATTCTGATCCTTGTTTAATCCTAGCTTTATAACATCCTCCTTATCTTGATCTGCCAAACCTTTACTAATCAAAATATGAGCCTGTGTGTGACATTTCCAACAATTTGAAATGTTAGTGAGGTGCAAACATGGAGTAGCGTAGAAAGCCACATACTGTAAATATAGGGTCACCTGATAGTCTACAGATAATTTGAGACCTAATCTTTCTACTAAACGTGTAATAATGACTCTGGTTAGACTGTGAAGAGTCTTAATTTGAAATTGTTGGAAATCTCATGCACATGCTCATATATCTATACCCTCTTATCAAACAGTTTATACAACACAACTACCTCAATGATATCCTCTATCTCTGACATCACATCCTCAGTCGGTAAATCATCTATCTCCCACTTATAATAACATATGAGCCTGTCCATGACATTTCCAACAATTTTGACATGTGCATGAACCGGAATCATTCTGCACCCTGCACATCCACAAAGTGTTTTTAGAAAATTGCCCTACTGTCAAAACATACTTTGAGACCTTTTCTATCTATGAAATGCAAAGTGAAGACTCTGGTCAGACTATGCAGAGTCTTTGCTAACATTTGAAATCGTTGGAATCGTTGGAAACATTTGAAATGTCACGCACTGGCTCATAAAATCTTTTGAAACAAATCTTAATACCATCCTCTAGTTCTGAAACATCCTCCTCAACTTGATTTATCAGAATTTAACCACTTTATGTATCATCTTTCTCCTCTTATTAACAATTTATCTGTTGCGACCTACCTAAATTTTATCCTCTAATTCAGACATCATTTCTCCTCATCTTGTTCCGACAGAACTACAGTCGGTATATCTTTTTCTATGAAACATATCAAACAGCCAGTAAATCATCTATCTCATATCATCATAACATTTCATACATGTATATCACAACCTACCTTAATGATATCCTCTAGTTCATTTATCACATCCTCCTCATCTCGTTTTATCAGACCCATAGCCACTAAATCCTCTACCATCTCTAATCAAAGATCAGATTCCTCTCGTCTTGATCTGGCAGAACACCATCCAGTAAATCATGTACCATCTCTATTCAACCTACCTAAATGGTGTCCTCAATTTCAGACATTATAACCTTCTTATCACGATCTGTCAGACCTCCAGCCAGTAAATCATCTATCTCCCCTAACAAAGTATTTCATACATGTGTGTTACGACCTACCTTAATGATATCCTCTAGTTCTGACATCACATCCTCTTCATCTTGATCTGTCAGACCTCCTGCCAGTAAATCATCTATCTCCTTTAATACAGTATTTCATACATGTGTGTTACAACCTACCTTAATGATATCCTCTAGTTCAGACATCACATCCTCCTCATCTTGATCTGTCAGACCTCCAGCCAGTAAATCATCTATCTCCTGTAATCAATACAACAAATATATCAGACAATCAAATAGAAATATATTGTATATGTTTGTATCACTAAATATAAATGTGGTGTTTGAATGTTAACTTATCAATTGACTTAACCTTACCTAAAATGCTTATTTCGAAACCAATCACGATTCTTTCTAGGAATCTGATTTTAGATCAACCCCCCCCCCCCCCCAAAAAAAAAAATAATAAGAACATACCGTAGGCATAATTTGGTTAAAATTTAAACAAGACATGTTTGTAAAACACAAAATCATTTTCTTTTGAAGTTTGAACTTAATAGCTGACATGACCTTGACCTTGGTATGTATTGATGAAGCTTGAAATAGCTTGAATTAGTGGGAAATATTAGGCTTGTTTACTTTAGTTTCAAAGACAGATGACATTAACCTTATCACATGACATTGACATTTGTATTAGCTGATCTGTATTAGTGAGATCTAACATGCCAAATACTAAGGTTGGTGACCGGTAATGGTTTCTCAACATTTCAAAACACATAACCTTTCACAATGTAAACCGAGGTTTCAAAATGATTTCATTTGGAAACCTCGGTTAACATTACGAAAGGTCATGACTTCCAAAACGTTGTGGAACTGTTATGGGTTCACTACCTTAACATCGTAAATTGTATCTTGAATAGGCTTGAACTAATTTGTAATATAAAGATTTAAGGTTATACAGTTATTAGGTTATTATATTTGCAGGTAGATCCATAGAGACAGAACAAAATTTTCTGGGAGAATAAAATTTCAGAGTGGTACAAGTGCCTGAGGTTATAAAAATTTTCCCATTCCCAACTCAAAATTTTCTCACATTTCAACTTGACATTTAAGCCATAATTCAGTTGTAATACTTATAGAAATGTATGAACAAAAAAGATAATATTAACTTGATTGTTGCAAAGCTTTATTGGGTGTGATTGGAATTAGTCACGCTGCTATGAAATTAACAAGGTTAATTGGATGTCAAACAATAGATTATCGCTTACGAGGATTATTGGCAATGCAGTAAATTGAACAATAGGTAAGCACATGTACTTTGTCTTTCAACTTGATTCATATAACATAAATTTGTGTACGAAAACTAAGGGACAGTTCCATAAGTGTCCAAAAATAGGGACATAAAATTGATTATTTTAGAAAATAATTATAGGTGTCCAAAAACTTCGGGTGTCCGAAAATAATGGGTAAATACAGTACCCTCTACACATAGCTTTGGGGGCCATAATAAGTTGCTATACATAAAATCTCATAAATATTACCTTTTATGCCCATTTTATTTTAAGTCTGAGTTGAGAATGAGAAAAGTTTTATAACCTCATGCCCAGATGTATTTTCAAAATGTTTTCTTGACAGAAACATGCCAGTTTAATATTTTACCTTAACAGACTACAAACTTACCCGTTGGTATTCTTGTGCATCTCTTGTCTCATCCATTATTCTCTCTACATCCTCAAGTGAACATATCTGTAATTGAAAAAAGATATTGGTAAGTGTATTTAGAGGTCCACTGGTAATATGTATTTATGACAATCTCAATATGTAATATCTCATTCAAATCTAATGTGACAAGTACTGATTGAAAGGATTTTACTGCCTTAATGGTCTTGTGGTAAAGCTGCTTGACTCTTGACATGAATGTCTGTGATTCAAGCCTCACTGTCATCAACATCCTCTAAATACTGTCAATTGGTTAATTTTCATGTTGGTTTATTTCCGCATTCTTTGAAGATGATAGAGCCATTGGCAAGCTCATAATTTCAATGAGAGAGGAAGATTTGTTTTTAAATTCTGGATTGTAAGAACTTCAAGAAATATTCTTTCTTTAATGTTTTCCAAAGGGTTATAGAGAAATAACAGTAGATTATCATTTGATAATCTCAATGTTTAAGCAGTGAAATTACAAAATAATTATGCCCTGCTTTCCTTCATTTCACACAATTTGATGTTATTTAAGCTAAGCCAATTAACATCAAGATGTTGCTCAGTAATCACGCGCACAATGACATGCTTTAAGAAAATTTGTCCAAAAATAATCACATTTTGTCTCACTTTTTCATTAAAGAAAAAGAATTATCATTTGTTTACAGTGTAAAATCGATAAATCTTTCATTTCATGAACAACAAAAGCTATATTTTCACTTTTGGCTATGCAACTCATGAAAACATTATTTTTGTTGTTGACTCAATAATAGATATACCAATATTACACTTAAACAAACAATTACCCTCCGTTTTTTCACATGTTCCATCATTGCTAATAATATAAGTGAAAACTAGAGCTTGTCACTGAATGTGACTTAATACCCCCGCAAGTGCTTTCAGAGAATGAAATACTTTGACAGAAGAGGCAAATAATGCTTCAAATATAAAGATAACTCTTGGATTTGAGACCTCTAAATTGCGTCTTGCAAAACTTAAACATGTGATAAATGTTTTCAAGCTATTGAAGGAAAACTGAAGGAGGAGTTTGTAACACAAAATTACTAGTATATGTGAATGAAAAAGAAAACAAGAGGGCCATAGTGGCCCTAAATCGCTCACCTGAATGAACTGTCGAAAATAGTTTAAAGTAGATTTAGAAAGGATGAAGAATTCTTGCCAAATTTCAGATTGATTGGCCAAAAAGGATGCCTCTACACTGCTTACAAGGTTTTTCTAAGATTTGACCCCTTGACCTCATTTTTGACCCCACTTGACCCAATTTCAAAATTGACCTACATTTCATCAAGATGATCATTCTGACCAATTTTCAGGTTGATCAGGCAAAAAATATGGCTTCTAGAGTGTCTACAAAGTTTTTCTAAGAATTGACCCTGTGACCTCATTTTTGACCCCACTTGACCCAATTTCGAACTTGTCCGAGATTTTATCAAGATGATCATACTGACCAAATTTCAGGTTGATTGGGCAAAAAATATGGCTTCTAGAGTGTCTACAAGGTTTTTCTAATATTTGACCCTGTGACCTCATTTTTTACCCCACTTGACCCAATTTAGAACTTGTGCGAGATTTCATCAAGATGATCATTCTGACCAAATTTCAGGCTGATTGGGCAAAAAATGTGGCCTCTAGAGTGTCTACAAGGTTTTTCTAAGAATTGACCCTGTGACCCATTTTTGACCCAACTTGACCCAATTTCGAACTTGTCCAAGATTTTATCAAGACAATCATTCTGACCGAATTTCAGGTTGATTTGGCACAGAATATGGCTTCTAGAGTGTCTACAAGGTTTTTCTAAGATTTGACCCTGTGACCTCATTTTTGACCCCACTTGACCCAATTTCGAACTTGTCCGAGATTTCATCAAAACAATCAATTGGACCAAATTTCAGGTTGATTGGGCAAAAAATATGGCTTCTAGAGTGTCTACAAGGTTTTTCTAAGATTTGACCCCGTGACCTCATTTTTGACCCCACTTGACCCAATTTTGAACTTGTCCGAGATTTCATCAAAACAATCAATTGGACCAAATTTCAGGTTGATTGGGCACAAAATATGGCTTCTAGAGTGTCTACAAGGTTTTTCTAAGAATTGACCCCGTGACTTCATTTTTGACCCCACTTGACCCAATTTCAAACTTGACCGAGATTTCATCAAGATAATCATTCTGACCGAATTTCAGGTTGATTGGGCAAAAAATGTGGCCTCTAGAGTGTCTACAAGGTAAATGTTGACGACACACGACGCACGACGGACATCACGCGATCACAAAAGCTCACCTTGAGCACTTCGTGCTCAGGTGAGCTAAAAATGTAGTAAGTGTAAGGGCAGATAATTCTTAAACCAGGAGGAGTTGGGACCTCATAATTGTGTCTTGCAAAACTTCATATGTGGTAAATGTTTGTATAAAATTGCAAATGTATTACATGAAAACTGATTAAAGGAAAACTGAAGGAGGAATTTGGGAAACAAAATTACAAGTATACTTGTTCAAAAAGAAAAAAAATTGTCTTAAGTTCAAGGGGAGATAATTCATAAACCTGTGGCAGTTGACACTTGAAATTTGCGTCTTTCAAAACTTCAACATGTGATAAATGTTTGTATAATGTTTCATCATTATTGAATGCAAATTGACGGAGGAGTTTGCGACACAAAATTATAAGTTCATGATAACAAATAGAAAAAATTTCAAAGTTCAAGGGGAGATAACACATGAACCTGGGGGAGTTGACACTTGAAATTTGGGTCTTGCAAAACTTCAACATGTGATAAATGTATGTATAAAGTTTCATAACTATTTAATGAAAATTGAAGGAGGGGTTTGCGACACAAAATTATGAGTAAAATGTAACAAATAGGAAAAATGTCTTTAGTTCAAGGGGAGATAAATCATCAACCTGGTGGAGTTGACACTTGTAATTAGCGTCTTGCAAAACTTCAACATGTGATAAATGTTTGTATAATGTTTCATCACTATTGAATGCAAATTGACGGAGGAGTTTGCAACACAAAATTATAAGTTCATGGTAACAAATAGGAAAAATTGTCTAAGTTCAAGGGTGAATAATTCATGAACCAGGGGCAATTGAGACTTGAAATTTGCGTCTTCAAAACTTCAACACATGATGAATGTTTGTATAATGTTTCATAACTTTTGAATGAAAATTGAAGGAGGAGTTTGCGACACAAAATTATGAGTACATGGCATCAAATTGGAAAAATGTCTTAAGTTCATGAGGAGATAATTCATGAACCTGGAAGAGTTGACACTTGAAATTTGCGTCTTGCAAAACTTCAACTTGTGATCAATATTGAATAATGTTTCATTACAATTGAATGAAAATTGAAGGAGGAGTTTGCGACACAAAATTATAAGTACATGGTAACAAATAGGAAAAAATATCTAAGTTCAAGGGGAGATAATTCATGAACCAGGGGAAGTTGGGACCTAAAAATTGCGTCTTGCAAAACTTCAACATGTGATAAATGTTTCTATTAAGTTTCAAAGCTTTTGAAGGAAAACTGAAGGAGGAGTTTGCGACACAAATTTACTAATATATGTGTCCACAGACGGACGAACAGACGGACAGACTCATGGACAGACGGACAGACTCACGGACAGACAGACAGGCTGATTCCAGTATACCCCCGAAAACATTCATTTTGCAGGGGAATAATAAAGATCTCCTTAATCAAATCAGCCCTGCATTAAAGATGACAAAATGGTGCTTACTGTTGGCAATTTATGCCCCCCTTGCACATACACTTGCATGCAAAGCAGGGTATAATTTGAAAACAGATTGCACCATTTTTATCATTCTGAAACCAGGCCTGATTAACAGTACTTTTCACCAACCTGGTGTAATCTTTTCAATGATTCATTTCCAGCCTTCAGTCCATTCACAACTTGTACTTCAATCTGGGCAAACTCTAAATCTTGGACCTGAAAAAATAAATGATTAAAAAACAAAAATAGTTTGTATATGGGGAAATTCTGTAATTTCTAGTTCTATCACGTGGTCACACATATTTCATCTTATAACTATACAAATATCCATTTGATAAAATCCCACATGATATTTTTTATCATATCACATGGATATTTTTAGAACAATTACATAATGCTGTTATTTTTAGAAACTTGCATTTCTGTTAAAACATCGACGAAAACAAGGTAAATAAAGGTTATGAGATAAATAAGATACTTACTTAGTGTATTGTATGAAAAAATATCTAACTTGGTTGTGGGATTTTGATAATTGTCTTGGCAGAGCCTAGACAGTTATCAATTCCCACAATCTTGTTAGATATCTATTTTCATACAAAACACTAAGTACCTTATTTCCCCTAATAATAGTGCCCTCCCTAAAAGTAGCACCCCTACATTTCTTTTACTATGAAATCCCACTTCAAATGCCTAAATTTTAAAAACTTGTTGAGACTTCCACTCTAATTTGTTGTGAATTCCCTTTAAACAATCATTTAATGATTGTTTAGAGGAAATTTACCTCAAAGTAAAGGGATAAGGGCCTAAAAGACATAAGATTGAAAAAAAATTTAATCAGGAAATGTATGCTAAATAAAAGCTCCCTGACCATGTTATGTATAGCTCCTGGGAGTGTTATTTATAAGAAATACGGTACATATTGTATATTTCTATAGCCATTATGAGATATTCTTGTCATACTCATGTGTAGCACAACTGACTCTTTTATTGATGTCATCATGATGTCATCTTAACAAATGAGCCTGTGTGTGACATTTCCAACAATTTGAAAGGTGCGTAAAGCAAAGACTCTGGCCTGTCTGTGCATCCGCACAGTCTGACCAGTCTTCACTTTGTGTTATTTTTTTTACATAAGGACTTAAATTATCTGTAGACAGATAGACAATCTTCTTATTAAACTTTGTAACTGTCAATGCTACTAAATGTTTGCACCTCAAACAGGTGTCAAATTGTTGGAAATGTCACACACAGACTCAAATATCAGTGTATTATGTTTTTGGCTCTAGGATTTAACAAGAGTACCGCCTACGGGTGCCTACGCTCGGCTGTCAAGTGCTTGATCGTGGGAAAAATCTAAGTTGAAAAAGGGGCATAATTTGCACAAAATGCATCTAGAGTTATCCCCCTTGATAGTAAAGGTTGCTCTTTTGATGGTAAACAAGTGTGCCAAGTTTCAAGTGAATGCCTTCAGTAGAACCAGAGATATAACAAAATGTCAAAGTTTTTGCATGACGCCGACAACGACAAGACACATAGGCTATAGCAATACTTCGGGTTTTCTCCGAAAACAGCTGAGCTAAAAATGTACTTAAAATCACAATTTTTTTATGTGAGAATCTGTAATTAAATTTTCTTTGAGACAAGAGTCTAGGACAGAAAAGCTTAAGGCTTGCTCAAGGCTCACTCAAGCCAATGCTCACTTAAATTCTTTTTCATTCTAAACTAGGTTTAAATCATTTTGTTTCAAAGAAAATCTCATGGCAGATCCTAAGTATCTTCGACACTGACAATTTAACAGTTGCAAATTCCCTATCATTCAAACAGACAATATCAAAGAAAGATAACATAAGCAAAAGGTATTTCTTTTGTTATCTTTTTACAGATGTTTCATTGAACATTAAAGAACTACCAAAAGTATACATACCATTTTTTCAATATTTTCTAACTGACCATCCATCTTCTCAATTTGAGTTTCACCAAACTTCTTCTTTCTCAACAATAACTTGGCTTTTCTAAATAAATGTATACATGTTTATCTTATAACTATACAAGTATCCGTATGATAACAACCCGTATGATATTTTTTATGATATCACATAGTTATTTTTAGAACAATAATATCATACAGTTATTTTTAGAAACTAGCATTTAAGTTAGAAACATCGACTAAAACAAGACAAAAAGAGGTTATAAGATAAATATAATATGTACTAAGTGTATTGTATGAAAAAATATCTAACTCGGTTGTGAGAATTGGTAATTGTCTCGGCAGAGCCTCGACAATGATCAATTCTCCCAACCTCGTTAGATATTTTTTTCCATACAAAACACTAAGTACGTATTATATATATATGCATTAGCCCAAAAATTAACTGGATCCACTATTTCTCTTAATCCCTTCCTGTACAAACCCAGGATTTTATGGCTTTGTAGGTTTATACTTGTAACAAGCAATATTTCTCTCTTACTCAGAATATTTTCTACCACTTAATGTAGTTTTACATAATTTTTTTATCTTTTTTGATTGTTGTCTGCAATCCTTTGCCATTTGGACCAGTCTTATATTTTGATCATCGGGTTTGATAAACAATAAACTTCACAGACCCAAGATGTACATAATCATGATCTACTCAAGGGCACAGTGGCAACAACATCTATAGGCATGATAGTATTTTTCACTGTGTTTATTGAAGAATAGGGCATGGTGTTTAAGCCATGTGCTAAGGCAATTGTACTTTATACTCCAATAAACGCTGTGAAACAATACACTCGGCCCTTTCAATTGCAATCAATTAGATTTAAGAAACAATTAAAATACTTGGTCAAATAATAAAGGTTCAAGTCTACTTTCAGCACATAGTGTCTATTACATATTCTTTTTTTAGATCGCATATTCAATGTGTATTGTTAGCTTGCTATCAAAGTTGGCTGGCATAAAATTTTACAAATAGGACACAAAAAGTTGGACAACTTGCAGTCCTGGACATTTATGATTGGAAAATCATTTCTGCCCAGTATTCCTCCATTCTTAAATGTAATCGGCATGATTTTAGAGCTAAAGAGGGTTGCTTGATGGCCTTTGTCCACTCGCTGAAAACAGCCACTCAGAATCTGAGCTGCATTCTTGTAATCAAACATTTTTTTAAATATTTTTTAATTCTTAACTGATCAAATAGTAATGAAGGGATATGGAAGGAAAAAAGAGGGATTTTTTGAGTTCCTACAAAACTGGAATTGCAGATTGATCGTCTGGGGATTTCCCAAAATACCTTTAAGGCTATTGCAGAAATTAAGTGCAATAGATTTCCCCAAATGATGTGATTTTAACCAATCAAATTTTTTTAATTTTATAGGATTGCAATTATAACTTAATAAGATCAAAACATGTTTTTTTCAATAATATAACTATTCAAAGTTTGATTCTGAAACCACTGTTATAAGTTTAAAATAATATGTATTGTAAGCAAACTATAATCACTGTTAGAGAAGTTGAGTAACAGTAAATATTGACAATTTCTTTAAAGAAATCCCTTATACCAATTAAATAGCAAAATCTAAATTGATGTTGGTTTCTCTATAAGTGAGTCTGTGCATGATATTACATTCTACATTTTGTAGAAAGCTATAGACTAAAGCTTTCTTTAGACACTGTGTTACAACTACTCAATCCCTACAACTCTCACATATTACTTACATGTATTGTAAAAAATAGGGTAAAACCTTTGAAAAATTCCACTAAATTCAAAGTACTGAAAGCACTGCATGCACTAAATGATATTTAGTATTTATTTGAAACACATTACAAACAAGAGCACCACCTACATGTGCCAACTCTTGTCTTCAAGTGATGAATCATGCAAAAAATTAAGTTGAAAAGATGCTTAACTCTTACAAAAATGCTTGCAGTGCTTCCCCCTTGCTAGCCTGGATAGATCTTAACCCTTTGCTGTTTAATCCCTGCTTTTTACGTGCCTGTGATTTTATGATGGAGAAAACAATGTGAAAAAAGAAGAAATTGCTTCTGACAAGCAATTTCTTCTTTTTCCACACTATTTTCTACCCTACTGAGTGGTTATTTTTCAAATGAAATCCACTTAAAATTTTCATCTGCAAAACGTTTGAATTTAGACAGGTCCAAAATTTTGTAAAACAGGAAAGGGGTAAGATGGTGAAGACAAAATGCGAAGTTTCATGAGGATATCTTCAAAAACAACAGAGATCTGACCAAAGTTAAAGTTTGTCACACCAATTCTAAAGCTTGCACCAACGCCAACAACAGTGCAAACATCCAAGCTAAAAATCGGGCGGTGAAGACTAAGATCAGACTGAACATACATGCAAGCTGATCTTTATCTTTACCTCCTTCCAATGCAGAAATATTCCAGGTTCACCATGACAATGATTAACTTACTCTTTCTTCCCATCTTTCAACAACTGTCTTGCAACTTCCCTATCTTTTGCTATTTGTAAAGTTATTTTCTTTTGGTATTGCCTTAACTTGTCTCTTTGGTTTTTCAGTTCCTGTAAAGAAATTAAACTCAAATAGTTGCAATCTATATCAAAACTTCGAATAAATATATTCATCTGTCAGGGGATAGTTCAAATCTAAAATCTTTATTTCTAAATGAAACCCTTTGTTGTGGGTACTCATTTGAATCGTCTTGGTGAGACCATTCCAAGGAGTACACACAACATCTTTTTGTCAACAGCCTGAAGGACCTGTTAGTCAAAAATAAAACAGGTCCTCCCTGAAAACTACAGGTCCTGCATGTAAACTATGTTTGATTATTTATCAATTTAGGGGATAAATTCCGAGGAAAAATATTGTTGGAAAAGAAGAAATTGCTTATGACAAGCAATTTCTTCTTTTTCTACTATGTTCTCCATTTGGTAATGCAAATTTTAGTATTGAAAAGGCAATTATTTTTCAAAACACAACAGATTTGAGATACTTAGTACTGCCTTTAACTACAGACCTGAAGGACATGCAGCATGGTTACATTTACAAGTCCTCCCTTAAATCCACAGGTCCCGGACCCGAGGACTGGTGCTAGTGTAGATCCATGTCAAAATATTTCAATTTTGAATACCTGTAACTCTGAACTGTGACTCAAAGACTTGAATAGAGAGACTCGGAATACTGAAAAGCAATTACCCGATCCCTGCTGTCAATCACAAAATTGACTGAATCATTTATACTTTATAAAAGACTGTTGAGCTCTCATCTTTTACCATATTGTTTTAACATTTTCATTAATGAACAAGTTGAACATTGCAAAGTTTAACAATTGCAAAATTAAGGTGACCCATAAATAAATACTGTAGAAAGCTAGGAATATGTGACCTTTATAGATATCATGCATCTCAAGTTCCGGTACTTTTATGTTAAATACACTGATCAGTAGCCATCTGTCTTGATTACTTTCTGGAGAAATCTGTGTAAATAAATTGAGTCTAAATCAATAGATAGGCTATCTAAGATAACTCAACGCAGCTGAAATCTATGGAAAGTCTTTAGCCACCTTTTGACTCAAGGCCATTGTTACGTATTGTCCTTTAGTAATACGTATATGCTTGAAATAATTATAAAGTCCAAGTACAATCATACAAACATTTATTCAAAGAATCATTTACATGTATTTATAACTACAAGCTTATCAGTGTGACTATATCAAGATCTAAAGAAGAATGAATCTAATTACAGGTACTACAGTATTTATACTAAGCAATGTACTACAAGGGTTTAACTGATAAGCCAATACACAACATCCCCCTTCTTTTCAAATTAATGTAATTTCTATAATTGCATTAATCATCATACTAATATAGCAAACAGATATATCAGCAAGATAACTAATTTATCACACCTTATCATGTGTAAGACTCAAGGTCAAGTAATTGGCTGACCAGTAGGTGGTTAGATAATAAATCAGGTCAGTAAGGAGTAACTATGATGTAATTAATTTCTGTTTATCAACGAGGTAAGTTCGACTTCAGTTATGTAATTTCCTTGGTAAATGTTCTATCACTAATTTCAGAGTAGGCTTGGTCAGGTACTGTCAGTTAATTGATAGGTATTGGGTAACAACACATGAGAGTTTCTGTTACAACGGAAACAATTTTTTATGGATTCCACTATCAAAGAAATAACACATTTGTTTACATTCATACAAACTAAGCATTCATACAACAAAGACACTACAGATTAGAAACACATAGTTACATCCAGAACTTGAATCACAATAAATCCTTTCAGAGAATGAACTTTTTCACATTGATTTTGCTTCTGAAATTTCTGGAATTCACAAGACTTTCACTTTTTTGATTTTGAGATATTACAACACTAAAGTGATTAAATGATTGATTTTATTTCACTTTCAACACTTAAATCCATCAATATGAATATCTGTCTGGTGGTTTCACAGTTCTACCAGATCTAGTAACATATGGCTGTGTGTTATTCTGGTTGTTGCTTGTCTGTTCGCCTGTCTGTCTAGTTGAGGTGTTTTCCTCAGGAATTTCAATTTCATCATAGAATTTCGGATCAGGTTCTGATTTAGTAGGTCGGATATGTTTACGATTTCTCCTATATTGTTTGCCATCAGCGGATTTTATAACATAGGATTTGTGCAAATGATGTTGTTTTTCCACCTGTCCGTATTCCCACGCGTTATTATGCCTAAACATGACACTTTCTCCCGCTTTCAATGATTTTAAATTCGTACCAGCAGTTTTGTCATAGTTCATTTTCATGTTACTTTTCTTTTTCTTTAATTTCTCAGCAATATTCGAGTTATTTTCACTGTTCAATAGACTTTTTGCGATTGGCAATTTTGTGTTCAGTCTACGACCCATTAGCATTTGCGCAGGTGAGAGTCCGATATCTTCAATTGGTGTATTGCGATAGTCCAGCAGTGATAGATAAGGATCAGACGATTTTTTAATGAGATTTTTTACTGTTCTCACTGTTCGTTCAATTTGTCCATTACTTTGTGCGTAGTGAGGACTTGAGGTTGTGTGTTTAAATCCATAATCATTTGAGAACCTTTTGAATTCTGCACTACAGAATTGTTGTGCATTATCTGAGACAATTTCTTCAGGTATTCCATATTTTGAAATGTGTGATTTCAGATAACCAATAACATTTTTGCTAGTCATGTTGTCCAATTTTGAAATTTCTGGCCACTTTGAAAAATAGTCCACCGATATCAAATATTGCTTTCCATTAAGTTCGAAAATGTCCACTGCTATTTTGCAATATGGCCTTTCAGGAACTTCTGTCTGTGTCATTGGTTCTTTTGGATTCAAGGATTGGTTTTTTGCGCAGATGTAACATTTAGCTATTTTGTCTTCAATAGCTCCATTCATCCCAGGCCAAAACATACAGTCTCTAGCTCGGGCTTTACATTTCACAATTCCCAGATGTGATTCATGTATATAATCCAGCATTTCATTTCTCATGCTTTTCGGTATAATGATTTTTTCTCCTTTGAAGAGCAAATTTTCTATCACCGAAATTTCATCTTTGTAATTCCAGTACAATTTTGCTTCGTCTGGAACCATGTTTCTAGTTTCAGGCCATCCGTTTTGAAGCATTTCTTTCAAAATTTGTAGTTCTCTGTCAGATTCGCTGGCTTTCTCCAGCTTACTACACATGCCTTGTGACATTGATACATATTCCTCAATTCCTGCAATGTTATATTCCTCACTTAGAAGATTTTCTGGGGTATTTTTGTCGAAATTTCGCGACAGCGTATCCGCGATATATAGAGATTTTCCAGGCTTATAAACAACTTCTATATCATACCCTGATATGTCGTATAACATTCGCTGTAGTCTTAACGGAACATCAACTAGTCCTTTTTTGAAAATTGACTGCAGAGGTTTATGATCTGATTCAACTGTCACCCTTTGTCCATACACATATTGCCTGAATTTCTTTAATCCAAACACAATAGCCAATGTTTCTTTTTCTAACTGAGAATATCTCTGCTGTGTTTGTGTCAGCGCTTGAGACGCAAAAGCTACTGGTTGCCCATTTTGCATAATTGCTGCACCAAGTCCTTTAGAGCTACTGTCCACTGTCAATGTTATTTGCTCATTAGCATCAAAGTATTTCAACACTGGTGCGTTTACAACCATTGTCTTAATTTCTTTAAAACATTTCTCTTGCTCTGGTCCCCAGTCGAATACAATGTCCTTTCTTAACAGCACTCGTAATGGTTCTGACTTGGATGATAAGTTTGGCAGAAACTTTGCTAGGTATTGAATAAACCCCAAAAATGTCATAAGTTCTTTCTTGTCATTTGGAGCGTGCATTTTTTCTACTGCCTTCACTTTGTCTGAGTCTGGTTTTACTCCTTCGCCTGTCAATAGATGACCTACATACGGTACTTCTGTCTTTCTGAATTGACACTTTGACTTGTTCAACTTAAGATTGTATTGTCTCGCTCGCTTGAAAATTTCTTCAATGCGTTCATCATGTTCTTTAAGTGTTTTCCCCGTCACCAAAATGTCATCCATGATTACTTCTACTCCATCTAATTCGTCTATCATTTGTGACATTGCACATTGCATGACCTCTGAAGCAGAAACGATCCCGAAGGGTAGCCTAAGAAATCTTCTTCTCCCAAAGGGAGTATTGAATGTGCACAATTTTGAACTTTCATCATCGAGTTCGATTTGCCAAAACGATGAAGTAGCATCTAATTTGGAAAAATATTTTGCCCCAGAAATCCTAGACATTACATCTTCAACCGATTTTAATGGATAATGTTGTCTTTTAATTGCCTTGTTGAGATCTTTTGGGTCGAGACAAATTCTAACATCTCCTGATGGCTTTACAACTGTGACCATGCTATTCACCCAATCTGTTGGTTCTGTTTCTCGGACAATAATTCCCTCAGACTCCATCCGATCTAGCTCTTTTTTCACGGCTGATCTCAGTTTCACAGGAACTTTACGCGGAGCATGTACTACAGGCTTGACACTTTTATCTATGTGGATTTTATGTTTTCCGGGCAAGCGTCCTATTCCTTGAAAAACATCATTGTATTTTGTTATTAAGTCACTATTTTCCTCATTCGGACTGATTGGGAACATTTTCTTTACAAGTCCAATGCTTGTACATACATTTGCACCAAGAATTGTCATTACATGCTGCTTTACTACTTGAAACTTAATCTTGACAAGGTCACCATTGATCATACATTTCAGCTTAACTGATCCCATCGGTTTAATAGAATGTCCACTAAACGATTTTAACATGCTCTGTGTTTCGTCAATCTTTGTTTTGACTTTCAACTTACGCAATGTTTTCAAACTGATCACATTACACCTAGCTCCTGTGTCAACCAGCATAGGCACTTCTTTTCCATTGATTTCACCCTGTATAATCCAGTCTTTATCCACAGAATTCACTAAATCATATAATAATCCTAAATAATCACTGTCACTATCACTTGATTCTGTGCCAACCGGATTCATTTTTCTGGATTTCTTCTTTTTTCTATTGGTTTCTTTTTCATTCAAACATTTTTTAGCAAAATGATTTTTCTGTCCACATTTGTGGCATGTTTGTCCATATGCCGGACAATTTCTAGGACCATGTCTCCTACCACATTTCCGACATTTTGATGAATTGTCATTGACGAATTTCTTTTTCACGGCATTTAACAAAATATCATGAAAAGATCCTGCCATGCCTTTCATCTGTAAGTCCGATGACTCCGATGCGCGACAAATATCCAAAGCTCTTACTAGTGTTAAATCACTTTCTCGCAATAAACGACTTCTTACATTGTCATTTTTTACACCGCCGACAATGCGATCTCTAATTAACGAGTCCTTCAAAGTTCCAAATTCACAAGAACTAGCCAGTATTTTAAGTTCTGTGACATATGCATCTATTGACTCGGATTCTCCTTGACAGCGCTTGTTAAATACATGTCTTTCGTAGGCAACATTTTTCCTTGGATTGCAATATTTCTCAAATTTATCGAGAATCTTCATGACTTTTTTATCATCTCCAGCTGTGTCACCTTCCTCATTCCATGAAAAAGTATTGAAGATTTCCAATGCCTCGGTTCCAATTATATGAAGCAACGTTGAAGATTTAATTTCTTCCTCTTTCTCATCTAGCCCTGTTGCTGTCATGTATAAGCTAAACTGCTGTTTAAACTTACGGAAATTTTCTTTCAAATTTCCATGCAGCAACAGTTCCTTGGGAGGGTGCAGATTTTTAGCCATGATTAAAGTCCTGCTTTAAATCCAAATTCACTAAAGTCTAGTTTACTTCTGACACCATGTTACGTATTGTCCTTTAGTAATACGTATATGCTTGAAATAATTATAAAGTCCAAGTACAATCATACAAACATTTATTCAAAGAATCATTTACATGTATTTATAACTACAAGCTTATCAGTGTGACTATATCAAGATCTAAAGAAGAATGAATCTAATTACAGGTACTACAGTATTTATACTAAGCAATGTACTACAAGGGTTTAACTGATAAGCCAATACACAACAGCCATACCTAATCAATAGTTATAGGAAAGCAAATTTCTTTCCAATAACATATGCAGATCTTTTTTTACCATACCCTCTATCCAGGGTTTAACTCTGATTTATTTTTTTGACTAGTTTCCGTCAACCGAGGCTAGTAGAAAAATTACATTGGATTCAAACCCCTAATAGTGGTTATCTTATATTGTGCTAAATAGAAAGGTCTACTTCATCTCTTCCAATCAACTAGAGGCGCTTGAGCGCCTGATTCGCTCCACAGGCCTGAATATCCAAATAATGACTATAAGAGGATGATAAAGCTGTTTAAATGAGAATTGAAGTGAATAAATGAGTGAATGTTTATTTCAAGTAAATAAGGGTCATATGCTGAAATATTTCTGCATAAAAAACTCATGATCAGTGAATAACAAAATTGACCTCTACCTGTTACACAAATATTTTTCATTTAATCACAATAATTTTGTGCAGTCTGATAATAGGTCACCCAAGGATCATTCTAGTGAAATTTTGTTAAAATCCAAATATAAGAATTTCAACAGAAACAGAATGTTACTGCACAATATACTGGTACTTTGTCTGCAAAATTTTGATTGTAGATCTTTCCACTTTTAGTTAAACACTACTAAAAGATGTTACTTCACAATTCTTTGTCATCAAAATAAAATTCTAACTAATGATAGTAAGAAGTAAAATATTCAATCCAATATATTTATTTTATTCTGCCCAATGCCTTAGAGTGCAGTAAACTCAACTCTTTCTACCCCACTCTGAATGTCAGGAGGTCAGAACATCATTTTACACTCTGTGCAGATTCACCCTTCGTTCAACTAAACTCACCAATTCTGAGTGGGTATTCTAAGGCTACTTATTTCAACTAATGTTTCTATACATTTGAATTTCAACAAAGGTTTTGTTCCTTCTAATCTATAATCTTTACACCTATTAAATCTAACAAGTCTAGAAAAATTCATCATTGAGAAGATACCAAAAGGGTGATCAAATATTCACTTTATATGTTATAATACCCTCTACCAATAAAAAAATATGCTGTTCATCTAATCAAATATTTTTTTGCAGACTGATACAACTTCTCAGAAATAAAATTTCCATGATATCTAAGCCATCTGTTTAACCTTTCAGGATAGTTTGTTTTACCCTATATATGAAGAAATGACCTCTGCCCATAAAAGACATATTTTTTATCTGATCACAATGTTTTTTTTAATAGACTGATAAAGGATCACTAAAGAATCATTCTAGTAAAATTTGGTTGATATCTATCAATTAGGTTCTGAGAAAATGATTTTCAAAGTTTACACAATATAACATATAGGGAAATGACCTCCGCACATAAAATATATATTTTTCATCCGATCACAATAATTTTTGCTATACTGATAAAGAGTCACTCAAGTATCATTCATGTAAAAATTGGTTGATATCTATCTATTAAGGTTCTGAGAAAATGATTTTCAAAGTTTTCACTACATAACATATAGAGAAATGACCTCTGCCCATAAAATACACATTTTTCATCCAATCACAATAATTTTTGCTATACTGATAAAGGGTCACTCAAGTATCATTCATGTAAAATTTGGTTGATATCTATCGATTAGATTCTGAGAAAATGATTTTCAAAGTTTTCACTATATAATATATAGAGAAATGACCTCCGCCCATAAAATACATATTTTTCATCTGATCACAATGATTTTTTGTAGGCTGATAGAGGGCCCCTCAAGGATAATTCATGTGAAGTTTGGTAAATATCCATCAATTAGTTTCTGAGAAAAGCCACCTATTACCATATATGGAAATTAGCCACGCCCACTACAGCCATGATTTTCAACCGATTAAAAATCTTTGAAGGAATCTGATAGAGGGTCACCCAAGCAACATTCCTGTGAAATTTGATTGGAATCCATCCAGTACTTTATGAGGAGAAGATTTTTAAAGTAAAAGTTTACGGACGGCGGACGGACGCACGCACGGACGCATGCACGCACGCACGGACACCTCGCCATGACAATAGCCCGCTGGCCTTTCGGCCAGTGAAGCTAATAAACTGAAGAAAGAGGGATATCAAACTAGTGTAACCAAATTTACACTCATGTCTGATAATCCAAATAGGTTCTTCACCGATCTGCGCAGGTTTAGCAGACAAAACATGTTGATAAAACACAACAGTGCCTTTCTTCATCATCGAATTGTGTAACTCAAGCTACATTTTATTCTCGATAAAATGACTTTTACACAGCCAAAACGGTAGTGAGCTCAGTTATGTAATAATTTTTTGTGCACATGTGATATCTTTACACAAATTTTGTATACTCAAACCTCATAATATCAATCTATCCACTGTATCGATCTATTAACAAATCTTTGGATATTTTAATCAAAATGTCACATTTCCAACCTTAACATAGATAACTAGGTCACAGGTAAATTATAAGGACTAGATGTCAAGAAATATAAGAAAGATGCTTTGTTCTTGCCTTCACTTGTGAATAGAATGCTAAAAAACTTCTCGTTGAAACTGAAGAACTAGTGGTAGTCAAGACAATTTATAAGTGATGAAAAATTACTATATTTCGAAAAAGAACACTCCCTAACCTTATATAACATATCATTCAATTCAAATTTAATAATCTTGATTCTATTGGGGCTCCAAATTGTAAGTTTTGACGTCATTTCCCACAATGCATCGATACAATGGAGTGAAATCTAAATTCCCTAAATGTGATATGGCTGCCTTTTGTTTGCATTTTTGTACAATATAACTGTGTTAGGACTACCATTTTGTGTTTTGTGGGAAGTTAAAGCATAAAACTATTTGTAAATATTTGTGAATTAAGGATAGATTGATTATTATTATCACTTTTATCAACTAATGCTAAGTCGATTGATACAGTGAGGTTCCAGTCTACTTGACTTTCTTTAATGCCCAAGATTAGCCAACAGCACTGTACCTTTTATATGGTGTCCTGTCAACTCGGCCTGTTTAAAATTTGGCCCACGTAAAACTCGGCCTGTGTAAAACTCGGCCCGTCAACTCGGCCTGTATATATTATTTAGAGTTTAGCCTAGTAAATGGATATATAAGTACACTTATCAGATAGTTAATCAATGTGTGCAATGTACTCAAAGGAGGTTCAATTTCACGATTGATGACTAAGAAAATAATTTGAAAAATAAATTTAAATAAAAGGTGAATTAAGTATTTAAATGAAGTCTATTTTATCTCATATTTTCACAAAGATAATAGTATATGCGCATATAATAGTAAAATAAGATTATTATTATTATTATTAAAATCCTTTTTAACGAGTGATTATTAACCTAAAAAAACACATAAGGTCCCTAAAATATTTAAATTGCATTGTCATACATGTACCTATATAATATATAAACAGGCCGAGTTGACGGGTCGAGTTATTCACAGGCCGAGTTGACTGTGAACTCTTTTATACTATACATATGGCCCATTTTAAATTTGAAATCAAATCAATCCGTAATGGTCTTTTTTTCTTATATACAAGAATAGTCTACAGTAAAGTACTGGTTGTAGTAGACACTAGTACTGTAGAGTTGATGAGCTTGGTCTGGAACGTAGGAACAGAGGATCAGACTTACCAGAACGGCCCTATCTTGGTCTGTCACTCGCGATTCTTGTTTCTTTTGGGGTTTATCCTTGCTGAAAAGCTTCCCCATTGTCCTTGATTATGTGCTGGCAGCTTCAGTAAGCTTTAATTAAACGATTTTGTACTTCTAACTCATCTGTCAAATCTGGGGAAAATTAAAGTAGTTGATGGAAGTGTGTTCTCATCACCCTGAAATTCGCACCAAAGTCAAATCTCATTTATTCAAAGAAAATTAAGAAGTAGAGAAAAGTAAGAATAAGATACAGCTTGTTGTAATATCAAATAATGTCCAATTATTAGACAGTACATGAAATCACTTTTATTGAGGGAAATTGTCGTTTAAATTGTGTGTGAATTAATTCAACTCGAGTAGGAAAGTCGAAATCTGATAACTAGCAGAAATCAAAGTACGAAGAGTACAGCAAATATGGTTAACGGCATTTTCTTTTTGCTTACATTCTTGATTGGTTTGTCCCCCATAAACAGTGATGGTATTTTCGAGAGAGAAATCTTAAAATCGGGTTCACACAGGTAAACCACAATTGAAGATTTTTTACATGGAAAACAATAGATTTGCACCTGCACGTAATCTCCGTGAGGGGGTGATGCAGTAGAGATACATACATAGACTATCACTTAATCCTAGGTGCTAGACTATCACTTAATCCTTGGTGCTCATAGGTTACTTTGATGTTACTCCAAAACTTGTTCAGATACCTGTGTATATAGAAGACAGGCTGACAGTGTTCAAGTCACGCAACTTGCAAATACAGTGGAATCCCTTTAATTGCAACCCTGATAAGAACAATTAAGGGTTTAATTGCTTCTGACTTTATGCACTGCAACACTGATAATATAGAAAAGCACTGACTGATTAATTGCTACCTGACTTTGAACTAATGTCTCCATTAGAACTATAGAGCAATTAACGAGTACGACCGCAACACAAGCATTCACTCTTTGTAAACACCACTATCCAGTGGAATCGCCTGCCAAATGCAAAAGTGCATGCAGGATTGTTAGCAGCCTTTGAGATGGCCCTAAAAAACGAGAGCCAATAATATGGCAACACACACTTCTGTTGTATGAAAGCCTTGAAAGGATTCTACAACATACAGATACAGAAAATAAAGATTTGATAGAAGGTCAACTTTGAGGGGCATTTGCACTTCAAGTTTCATTTCTGTTGGATATTTCTTCTGCAACTTTTTCCAATAACAAAGAACAAGCCCTTTTGCAGCAATTGATTATTATTTTTTTATCTCTTCTTACAGGGAATTGGTCACAAAGATTCACATTTCAACAGACAAAATGGCTTTATTAGAGCCCAAAATTGAATGCAAACTACTTTCTATAGAGACTTTACCATCTGGAGCTTATGTAGACCCTTACCAGCTTGCAGCATTGAGACAACAAAATGGACCTCATGTAAGCTTTTATCATGCAATGAAGCCTGTATTGACCTGATATCGCCTGCCTGATAACATAACATGATATCAGGTAGTCTATTTTTAGAAAAAATTTGCATACACTTTCACCAGAATTTCTTTGATTTTTAGCTCCACTGGCCGAAAGGCCAGCGGGCTATTGTCATGGCGAGGTGTCCGTCGTCCGTGCGTGCGTCCGTGCGTCCGTCCATCCGTCCGTAAACTTTTACTTTAAAAATCTTCTCCTCATAAAGTACTGGATGGATTCCAATCAAATTTCACAGGAATGTTCCTTGGGTGACCCTCTATCAGATTCCTTCAAAGATTTTTAATCGGTTGAAAATCATGGCTGTAGTGGGCGTGGCTAATTTCCATATATGGTAATAGGTGGCTTTTCTTAGAAACTAATTGATGGATATTTACCAAACTTCACACGAATTATCCTTGAGGGGCCCTCTATCAGCCTACAAAAAATCATTGTGATCAGATGAAAAATATGTATTTTATGGGCGGAAGTCATTTCTCTATATGTTATATTGTGAAAACTTTGAAAATCATTTTCTCAGAATCTAATCAATAGATGTCAACCAAATTTTACATGAATGATACTTGAGTGACCCTTTATCAGTATAGCAAAAATTATTGTGATCGGATGAAAATTTTGTATTTTATGGGCGGAGGTCATTTCTCTATATGTTATATAGTGAAAACTTTGAAAATCATTTTCTCAGAACCTAATTGATAGATATCAACCAAATTTTACTTGAATGATACTTGAGTGACCCTTTATCAGTATAGCAAAAATTATTGTGATCGGATAAAAAATATATATTTTATGTGCGGAGGTCATTTCCCTATATGTTATATAGTGAAAACTTTGAAAATCATTTTCTCAGAACCTAATTGATAGATATCAACCAAATTTTACTAGAATGATTCTTTAGCGATCCTTTATCAGTCTATTAAAAAATATTGTGATCAGACCAAAAATATGTCTTTTATGGGCAGAGGTCATTTCTTCATATATAGGGTAAAACAAACTATCCTGAAAGGTTAAACAGATGGATTAGATATCATGGAAATTTTATTTCTGTGAAGTTGTATCAGTCTGCAAAAAATATTTGATTAGATGAACAGCATATTTTTTTTATTGGTAGAAGGTGTTATAACATATAAAGTGAATATTTGATCACCCTTTTGGTATCTTCTCAATGATGAATTTTTCTAGACTTGTTGAATTTAATAGGTGTAATGATTATAGATTAGAAGGAACAAAACCTTTGTTGAAATTCAAATGTATAGAAACATTAGTTGAAATAAGTAGCCTGAGAATACCCACTCAGAATTGGTGAGTTTAGTTGAACGAAGGGTGAATCTGCACAGAGTGTAAAATGATGTTCTGACCTCCTGACATTCTGAGTGGGGTAGAAAGAGTTGAGTTTACTGCACTGTAAGGCATTGGGCAGAATAAAATAAATATATTGGATTTAATATTTTACTTCTTACTATCATTAGTTAGAATTTTGTTTTGATGACAAAGAATTGTGAAGTAACATCTTTTAGTAGTGTTTAATTAAAAGTGGAAAGATCTACAATCAAAATTTTGCAGACCAACACCAGTATATTGTGCAGTAACATTCTGTTAGTTTTGAAATTCTTATATTTGGATTTTAAGAAAATATCACTAGAATGATCCTTGGGTGACCCATTATCAGACTGCACAAAATTATTGTGATTAAATGAAAAATATTTGTGTAACAGGTAGAGGTCAATTTTGTTATTCACTGATCATGAGTTTTTTATGCAGAAATATTTCAGCATATGACCCTTATTTACTTGAAATAAACATTCACTCATTCATTCACTTCAATTCTCATTTAAACAGCTTTATCATCCTCTAATAGTCATTATTTGGATATTCAGGCCTGTGGAGCGAATCAGGCGCTCAAGCGCCTCTAGTTAAGGGTTTATTATACTAAAGCGCTGAAAAATGATTGCATGGTAAATAGAATAACATGTAAATGTCTTAAAATATCCATGTTATCTGATCTCAGCTGTGAGAAATTATCATGACTCGGCAAAGCCTCATCATGATGAATTCTCCCAACCTCGACCAGATAACATTGATATTTTGAGACATTAACATATTATTCTCTATATCATTCAATTTAACTCCTGCCTGGAATATTCCTGCTACTGTGGGAGGTCAGTGGCAATTCCAGAAGGGGTTTGGGGGGTTCAAATGAACTCCCTTCTGATTCTAATTTATTTCATTAAATTTGACTTAATCAAAATTGGGTATTGTAGGAAAGCGAAACCGTTTTTGGTAAGGCGTTAACAAAAAAGATTATAAGGACTCAAAGATATGAACCTTTGGGGATTTACTTCAGAAAAGAATCAAAGACTGTTTAAAACAGTCTTCATTTCTTTTTGGGATTTGATTTCCAGAGGGTCCTATGGACTTACATCGGATAGTTTTGAAGTTTCTGGCAACATATTTGTGAGTCTCAGACATACACAAAATCTGTGTCCCTTTAACCCTTTCCTGTTTTACAAAATTTTAGACCTATCCAAATTCAAAGGTTTTGTAAATTACATTTTAAAGTGGATTTAAATTGAAAAATAACCATTCAGTAGCATAGAAAATAGTGTGGAAAAAGAAGAAATTGCTTGTCAGAAGCAATTTCTTCTTTTTTCACTATCTTTTCTCTATCATAAAATCACTGGCATGTAAAAAGCAGGGATTAAACAGCAAAGGGTTAAACCATGTGAAAATTTAAATGTTCAAACCCTCTTTACATAAATCCTGGATCTGTCATTGTAGGTATAGACAAAGATCAGACTTAACATATGTTCAGTCTGATCTTTGTCTTTGTCTATTCCACCTGATTTTACAGTTCAAACCAGAAAAGTTTAAAAATTGTATGTAACAAAAGGAATAATACAGACTTACAGACTCATAATGAGGGCTTTTTAAGCAATTTTGCCAATGTTTTTATTCAGTATGAGCATGAGAAGGGTTATTGTAGGTTGACATTCTTTCATTTGATGCTTTGTGAAATTAAAATGAATTCTTTATTAGAGATATATTGTACGACAGAAGAATCAATATTTTCCAGACTTTGTGGGACATCTCTTTTTCACTGGGACCACTATGAAATATTAAATGAATCTGTGCGTGACATTTTCAACAAATTCACATATTGATGACTTAGTGTGAAACATATGTAACTGCCTATAAACATATAGGCAGTTACAACTGTTTTCAACTGAGCCATCAATATGCGCAGCCTTGAGACTCAGATCAGCCTGTCTTGGCATCCACACAGACTGAGCTGTCTTCACTGCATTCTTTAATAATTTGATATTATTAGTTTCCATCAATTTTCATGCATTCTGTTTGACTGAAAACTTGGTTTTATTCCTCTATGAAAACAATTTTATGTATGCAACTGTTTTGTAAGCTTCCACAAAAAGAAGTCCTGCAAAAAATATGTTTCTTAACCAACAAATCTTTACATTTTGGCTGTATGATATTAACTTATAAGATATGAAGATGAAATTTGTTGATTTCATAGAGGTATGAAATTAAAAACCTTATCACACTCATGTATGAATCCGCTTTGCGTGTTCATACAGTGTGATTAGGTTTTGAGCTTCATACCCCAATGAAATCAACAAATGCTCTTTTCATCTCTTAATAGATTCTGAATTAAAGTGTCTGCTCACAATGGGGGAGTATCTTAAATACAAAATATGGCTGACCAGTATACTCAATGCCTCGAGCACACAAAGAAATGTTTGAAATGTCACACACTGACTCCAAGAAACCTCAGCTTGAATGGTTTTTTTATTTCAGTTTTACCTGAAAGATACTATTGACCTAGAACAACCAGAATATATGTCCAGAGATTTCAAACTGCTTATTTTTAGTAACTTGACTAGAATGGATGCTAATTTTACTAGTCAATATACACTACCTGTCCATCTGAGATACCATGCCATATCGTCTAGTGACGAATTTGCTGTTGTTACATTTTCTAATCCTGAAGTGTTCATTAGATGTATGGATAAGGAAACAAACATAGATTATCAAGGTAGGTTGATTTCCTTTCCTTTTTGATGTTTTTAGCTAGGCGTTTTTTAGAGAAAACTTTAGGTATTGCTATAGCCTGTGTCATTGTCGTTTGATGTTTTGTGATATGCCTGGTATTGGGAAAGGCATTCACTTGAAGCTGTTCAATGGAAATCATTGATATTAGCACATGATGAATATTTAACAAAACTGAGTTACTGTGTAGCGTTTTTATCCTGTTAATCTGCATAACCCGCTCATCAGCCATTGCCATAGAGACATATGTAATGTCAAGCGTCACAGAGAATAATTTTATAGTAAAATACTTATACATTCTGTGACTTCATCACAAATAATGTTACCTGGGACTCAAATAAATTTCATCACATTTCGCATGCTATTTCAATACAGACACAATGGTATTTCCGGATAACTTTATCGCTAGAAACACTTTTCGTGCATAAATACTATTCCTTGAACAGCATAGGTGGTAGATAGAATAAGCCCGTCAGGATGTCAGAAAGACAATGTCGGATTGCGTTCTGTGACATAAATCAATACTGAATGAGAGCAGGTGACCAAAAGCATTGTCAATGGCACATAGTTAAGCACTACCACATCCATGTTGCCACAAACAACATTTTCAAGCAGGTAGTGTGAAAATTCAAATGTTAGGAAACTTTATCTTATCAACAAATGAGGAAAAGTATAAAATGTTTGAAAACAAGCTGTTATTAAATTGCAAGATAGATAGCCAGTTAAAGCGCTGTAATCTGAATATTTTTAATGTAATGACACATTTGGGATGATTTGATTGAATAACTTTAAATAACAGTTCTTGTCTTGAATTTCTCTTACTAAAGCATGTAAGTTAGAAACTTGCGGTTATATTGATATTTACAGTATATGAAGGTAAATCAGTCAGAAAGATTACAGAAGTTTGTGATAGTGACAGTAAACACCTGTGTGATTGGACGCAGCTCCAGTTGGACCAAGTAAGAATTTTTGCAGAGCCCCATGAAAGCCAGAACTACAGGGGATTTTAAATTATATTATTTTAATCATACTCGCGCAAATCCCGTATTGTTGGTACTCATTGAAATGGTCTTGATGAGACGATTCCAATGAGTACCCACAACATAGTTTTTGAATGATAAATAATGATTTTAGACTGACAATACCCCCTGTTATCTGTACCAATGAAAGCAGTGTAACAATTCATCAAACATGCCAATTCATGTAAATACTCTGATCACTATTTTTTAATATTGAATATACACGTTGAGGGTTCAGCGCAAGACTGTACCAAGTGTATATACATTGTATATACACTTAGTACACTCTTGCACTAAGCCCTTGATGTACTCTGTTTGATGCCCCTGCACCAATAGATCAGGGACATACTTGTTTTAATCAGTGTGTCTGTCTCCCCAAAACTTCAACATTGACCATGACTTTTGATTGGTTTCAGATAGTCTTCATATTTTTACATCAGAGTTGCTTGATAACAAGACCTTTCTATTGGTACCACTTTTAATATCATCTGTCAAGGTCATTACATAAGGTCAATTCTGCATCTATAGGTATTGATATTTAACAAACACATTTTAATTCTGTTATTGTTGTGCCTCTAATGAATCCGTATTCTCATTTTGAATCAAAATTTCATTCCTTAGAGCCCAGTGTACATACACATAATTTAACATTAATTTTCGTTAAGGGTTATGTGTTACAAATATATTTATAAGAAATGTAGCTGATACTTTTGAGTATTTGACACATAATCCAGTATTTTGAAGCAATAGACAAAATATTAAGAAATGAAAACTTTTCTTTTAAAATCTTATTTCTCTTTTTCACCCAATATTTTCCATGCATTATGACGCTTAGTTTTCAATTCGGACCTTTTATGCAAAAAAGGACTATCTTGGAACTATTTGAAAAAGTGATTTGTTCCAGCGGATGTCAACAGGATATTGCATTTCAAAAATTCTTTCATAGTAAGATAGAATGGTCATTCTAGACTTACAAAAATCCACCCAGCCAGACTAGGTTAGACACTGCGCACTTCCCAGATGGTCCATTTTTACTTAACCCTTTGCTGTTTAATCCCTGCTTTTTACGTGCCTGTGATTTTATGATTGAGAAAACATTGTGAAAAAAGAAGAAATTGCTGACAAGCAATTTCTTCTTTTTCCAAAGTACTTTCAACCCTACTGAATTGTTATTTTTCAAATTAAATCCAATTTAAATTTCCGTCTGCAAAACCTTTGAATTTGAACAGGTCCAAAATTTTGTAAAACAGGAAAGTGTTAACAAGTCACTTTTGAAAATATAGGTTATTCCATATTGATGGCTCTGCCTGAAACATGTTTATAGGCAGTTACAACTATTCCACACAGAGCAATCGTTACGTCATTATACCCCCCACCTACGAAGTAGAGGGGGGTATATTGGTTTCACCATGTCTGTCTGTCCATCCATCCGCCCATCTGTCTGTCTGTCTGTCCGTCCGTAGACCTTTTCGTTTCCGGACTATAACTCAAGAACCAAATGACCTACAATCATGAAACTTTATACAAATGTTCCTTATGACCCAAGGAAGTGCCCTATTTTTTGGGGGTCATGTAGGTCAAAGGTCAAGGTCACAGTCAGCTTTTGTTCAATTTTCGTTTCCAGACTCTAACTCAAGAACCAAGTGGCCTACAATCATGAAACTTTATACAAATGTTCCTCATGACCCAAGGAAGTGCCCTTTTTTTTTTTGGGTCACATAGGTCAAAGGTCAAGGTCACAGTAAATTTTTGTTCAATTTTTGTTTCCGGACTCTAACTCGAGAACCGAGTGACCTACAAGCATGAAACTTTATGCAAATGTTGCTTATGATCCAAGGAAGTGCCTTATTGTTTTTGGGTCATATAGGTCAAAGGTCAAGGTCACAGTCAATTTTTGTTCAATTTTCATTTCGGGTTTGTATTATCTTTGGAATCAAACATGTCATAATTGTGTTGGCCAAGGAAAGATTTATTTTCTTTTTCAGGCACCTGAAGCTATCAAAGTGAAAATGCCAGTAGGAAAACCAGAACACTTTTACCTTGTGACTTTTGGAACTGTTGTAACTACAGTTTTAGGATGTGTATATTTAATTTTAGTGACAGCCAAAGCGAATGTAAAACACAAACCTGATTAAAGATAAAGTCTTCGTTAATCAAGTTAGTTCTGATATTTGCTGATGATTGCAGATAAAATATTTTATCAAGCAATGAAGCCTGTATTGACCTAATATCATTTGTCTGATAACATCACATGATATCAGGCAGTCTATTTTTAGAAACGATTTGCATACACTTTCACCTGAATTTATTTGATTTTTAAGGGTTTATCCTATTTAAGCACTGAAAAATGATAGCATGATAAATAGAATAACATGTTAGTGTCTTAAAATATCGATGTTATCAGGTCTCCGCTGTGAGAAATTATCATGACTCGGCAAAGCCTCGTCATGATAAATTCTTCCAACCTCAACATTGTTATTTTTAGACACTAACATATTATCTCTATTTCCTCTGATCAGATTTAGAGGAACCTCAACATTGTTAATTTTAGAGACTAATTATTATCTCTATTTCCTCTGATCAGATTAAGAGCTTTTTCCTGGACAATGTAAATTGGGAGGTCAGTGCAGAACTATTGTAATTGTCTACACATTTATAGACAATTGCTATTGTTTTGTGCTGACCCCTCAAAACGGATACAAGCTGTTGAATTAGCATCAAGATTACAGATATACAGATATAATATTGGCAATTGGTTCTCACAGTCATGCTCCATCTTATCTTGGGACAGAAAGCAAAATGGGCTAATGAGGCAACAGCATTTGAATTTATCCTGTGCTTTTTCTTGACTAACCTAGCTATCATTGTCTTCCAAAGCAAACAACTGTCAGAGATATCCTTGTCTTACACATGTATAAGATTCAATTGATATCATCACCTCTTCTTATTAACTTACAATATCCCTATATAAGTGTCATTTGAGTGTTCGAAAGATAGGTTTTCGATATACCGAATTTTTTAAGAAAGAAAAAGAAACTGCTACTCCATTTTAGATTAAGAATTTTGTCATCTAAAGGAGTAATTAAATACTGGATTTGTACCTGAAAAATGTCAGATAACAAATTTGACAAACTTTGTTATAAAATGCTGTTGCGTTATGATATCAAAATTGGGTTTCCAATTTGCGTCTAAACAATTATGGTGTTATAGCTTTGGTCTAATTTAGAAAAATCAAAATGTTGAAAGTGAAAATATGTTTCTATGTCAATATTTTCAATGGTAAGACCAATATTTACAAGAATACAAGAGCTAGTTGTAAGGAAAATATAAAATTTAATAATAATTATAGCTTCAAAAACTCTTAGGCAGGAACATTATCTGTCATTCATTGATGTAAAAACATTTAGGTCATGTCTTTGCTCATTCAGAAGTGCTTCACACCCACTAAAAAGGGAGACATTAAGGCATAAGCAGAGAATATAGATTTTGTATTTCTTGTGATTCACATGTTGAGGATGAAAAACATTTTATTTTAATGTGTCCCCTTTATAATGATTATCGTACATTGACTCAAAATATATAGATTTATTTCACACCTAAACAATTTAGACCAATGATATTGTTTATTTCGTATCACGTGAGAGTAAAATATCTAGAGCCATATCGTACAACCAGAATGAGGCTGCTGTGCAATACGGATTTTATTCCAAAACAAGGCGACCTATATTGTACAATGAAAGTGAGGCTGCAGTCCCGATTATCGATATCACCACTTTTCGCGGCTCTTTTAATGTATCAAACCCCCCTGTTCAGTGGGATTGAAATAGGTTTTGTCTGGAGAAGATTCTTGTTATCTACATTTATTACATTCAGGCTTTGAAAGTAAAAGAAGAATGAAAGTCTAATTGAGAAATACAAAGTGTTGTTGTTTCTTGATTGAAGAAAACCGTTTGTCTACATGAAAATGTAACGACAGCTAGTCAATCTGTTTTATGTTAATTACATGTTATAATCAGTAAGCACTGTTTGACTTCCCACTTGAAACAAACATTTCACTGAGATTCATAATTTTAGAACAGTTGTTTCTTTCAATTCTATCATGTTTATAGTGACTTGCATTTAACACCCTTTTCCGCATCAGTTAAGATCTATTCCTTTTGTCTTTCTCTCAAATGCCGCAAATTGTTAATTCTGGAACTTTTAGTGCATGATACAAAATAGATGTCATTTAACATGGTCGAGTACAATACTGAATTCATTAGATTCGTACTCTGCAGAACCAGTCTATATTGCTGTTGCCTTGTCAACAAGGACAGAAGCTTTGTTGAGTCAATTAACCATAACCAATTTGTGATATGCACTTATAAAAATCTCTGCTTCACCCATTTGAATCAAATGCATCCATTATTCACAAATGTAATAAGGAATTGAGAGGTTGGGGGAGTAGAAAATCATAGTTTTGTGTATATAAGTCAGTGAGATTGAGTTACGGTTCTTATGCAATGTCTTTCTCTTTAATTGGATTTTAATTGGTGTTTAACACTGCTTTTAACAATCTTCCAGTCATATCACAGCTAAATTCATTTATTCAAATGCTTCCTGGGAATCACAATTAATACGCTTGGACTCAGAATTGCCTTACCCAGTCATAACCAGGAGCACAGCCAGGGGTCCAGATAAGAGGGGGTAAAGCCAGTCTATTATCTATATTTCTCAATGAAACCTATGTTGTGGGTACTTATTTGAATCTTCTCTGGGACGTTTCAAATGAGAACCCCCAACACAGGGTTTGAATAAGGACTAATGAAGTATCTAAAGTTAAAATTGAAAATTCCCCACCTGTAGCTACCTGTAGCTTTGAGCAGCTACCTTTGATTTTTCTCAGATACCAATCCTGCCATTCTTACCACTGAACCTTTTTCGGTATGCAGGCACTGGTTGTATAAAGTGCTAGTGAGGGTGGAGGTAATAGTCAGCTTTGCAACAGCTCTAGTTGTTACAACTATGCTTTATTCTCTGCAAGCTAGCTTGAAAAACATTCAGGATGGAATGACTGATGCAGACTATTGTGTTATGTCTTCTGCCCAAACTTGGGGTGTGTGTATAAAAACCAACACCTAGGATGCATTTCTCCAAAGACAATAGGGCACTTCCTTGGGTTATTAGCAACAATTGTATAAAGTTTCATGGTTCTCCATTTTTTAAGAATTTGGAAATGATTCTTGGAGGAAGTTTAACTGTGACCTTTGTGACCCAAAAATAATGGGGCAATTCCTCATGTTAAAGGCAACAATTTCATGATTCTAGGTCAATAGGTTACTGATCAGAATCTGGAATCAAATAGGTTTACTGATGGACTGACTGACAGATAGATAGGCATGGTGAAACAAATAAATTTCTGGTTTGTACCCTTGTCATGCTGAATAAATTTTGGCTAAAAATTTTCATCAATATCAAAGGCCTAAAAGTGCTGAAAGTACCAACTGAAGGTCATTTTTTATTTGAAAAACTAAATCTATTGACAATTCTAGTTTGAAAGTTTAGGAACAGGTGGTGTAGACTTACATCAGACTGCACATATGTGCAGGCTGATGTTTGTCTATAGCTCCTGCCGAAGCAGGAATATTCCGGTTTCAGCATGACAAGGTGAAATACAAGCTGTATTTAAGAGGTTTGGGAAGAAAACTGACGATATACCCTCCTCTACATCTTAAGTGGGAGGTATAATAAAGTCTCCCATCAAGACAGAAATGTGTCATCTGGTAATGGGTTAAATATAAATAAAATAAAGACTACGTCTATCTCTAAATTTATTATGATGATGAGTGAATGTTTTGTACAAACATGAAGAATCATTAAAATGAAATGGCTATTCACAATGACAACATGATTTTATACGAACAGAAATAAATAATTTCATCTTTACACAAAAGTTTGTCAAACCAAAGAAAGCCATCTTATCTACAGAAATATCTGTACAGAGTATGCTTCACTCTATCCCTTTTTAGCTCCACTGGCTGAAAGCCACTGAGGCTATTGTCATGGCGTTGCGTCCTTCCGTGTGGTCGTAAACTTTTTCTTTAAAAATCTTCTCCTCAGAAACTACTGGATGAATTTCAACCAAACTTCACAGAAATGATCCTTGGGTGACTCTCTTTCAAAGTTGTTCAAGAAATTTTGATCCAATGAAAAACATGGATTTAATGGGCTTGGCTAGTTTCCAAATATGGTAATCAAAGGCCTGAAAGGCCTGAATGCAGTCAGGACGGAACAATATTTGAGTATTGAAATATTTCAATTATAAAAAATTCTCTAAAATCTAAGGCTAAAATCTACACTTCAGATCTTTGGCCTTCTATACTGACCTTTCATTCCGAAATATTGCCTTATTCATGCTTAAAGCCCTTGCTTTTGATGAAAAGAGCACTGCTTGGAGGGCCGATGCTTTACTACAAGGCCAGAATAATAATATAAAAATAATAAGGGCTTAATTCTTATATCTTCCATCGTCATCCACCTTGATAATAGGGATAGCTCCTGTGATGGCTAATACTCATGCCGAGTTAACAGAAAATATTTACAGACATAAAACCACCCCCAAATTGCACTCGAGTCAACAAATCAACATGATATTGTTAACTATCTAACTCTGATATTCCCCTTTTTTTTAATTCACAATAAACATGTCATAACGTTGGGTTGCTCACCATACTTAAGCCAGTAATATCTGTCAAGCAAGTAGGTGAGAAAACCCCGCTTATCTTTGGTTTTTAGATCGGCAAAAGTCACTTACTCGTCTGCTCAAATTTCAGAGGGACAGATTTTCGGTGAGGGTGTAATATGGATGTGGACCCTGTGAACTCGGCCCGGGTTCATTAGAATCTATTTCTATATTTACTTTTGCCTTCTTTTCGGAAGACCAGGCGAAAAAGTTATAAATCGTCTTTGATCGCCTTTAATCTTGATCTATTTCGTAAAGAAACGTGTAAACATAGAATGGTTCCGATAATACAGCGCCGATTATCATAACGCTGTGCGGGGTACCATAGAGATTTTTATTTTGGAATAGGCCAAAACGGCAGGTCGTCGCGGAGGTCCGATTTTCGTCGATGTCGTATTTTAAGATTCGGCGCGACGTTGGGCCCATCCTTTTGATTTTTATTCGCAGTCTACAACTATTCAGTTCTAATCGCACAGCCTTGGCAGAACCCCAACACCGGATTTCAAAATAAACGATAAACCTGTCTGAAAAAGGGAAGTAACTCCAAAAGACGATTGTCCTAATTGCATTCCCTTTAAAAAAAGGTCGCTGACTACTTTCGTTTTCGTGTATACTTTTCGGCGCAGTTCAGAATCGTTTTTTCCCCGGAATTTTGATGTCCAAATTCGTAATACAGAAATATGGCTTTGAAATCGGAATTGTTCACAAAAATCTAGGTAGCTGGCATTCAGTCTGATATTATTTTCGCGGGCTAAAAATGATGAATGGGTTTACTTTTTCACGCTCATGGATTTATTCGAATTCGGTGTTGTGAGGATCCGATTGCCGGCGACCACTATATGCAAGTCAGACTTTCAGTCTGACTGCATAAAAAGTGACTTTTCTCAGATTCTAATTGATAGATACCAATTAAATTTTACATGAATGATGCTTGGGTTACCCTTTATCAGTCTACCAAAAATTATTGTGATCAGATGAAAAATATGCATTTTATGGGCGGAGGTCATTTCTGTATATGATATATAATGGAAACTTTGAAAATCATTTTCTCAGAACCTAACAAATGGATATCAACCAAATTTCACTGGAATGATTCTTGAGTGAAGCTTTATCAGTCTTCCAAAAATTATTGTGATCAGATGAAAAATATGTATGTTATGGGCGGAGGTTATTCCTCTATATGTTATTTAGTGGCATTTTTGAAAATCATTTCAACATCAATAGAACCCAAAATATCTTAAAATCTAGTCAAACCTTAGATTTGCTGTTTCAAGCCTGTGGAGCGACTCGAGCCATTCATGGCTTTCTAGTTTCTAAATTTAGACTGGTCCTTATTGAAAGAAGTTGCTGTTAATGATAAATGGGGGTGCAAATTGTAAATAAAACATGCAATGTGGTAGAAAATATTATGGAAAAGGAGAAATTGAAAGTAAAATCAGCTTTCATTGTTGAAAGCACTGGATGCACTGGCCATGATTCAGTATTCATTTTAAAATGTGATTTCAATATCTACTGGTTTAAAAACGAAAGTTAGGTGGTACTCAGGCCAGACTGCACAATTTGTGCAGCCTGGTCTTTATCTACTCCTCCTCCCAAAGCAAGAATATTCTCAGTTCAACATGACAATGGCTAAGGACCTTCTAACAGCAATTATTACAGAGTTACAATTCTTGGTTTCCAGTTTTGTCATAAACAGAATAGCAGAGTTATGTTTATCCAGTACTGGTAATAATGTCCTACTCATTAAAATAAATCCATCCTGACCTGTGACTAAGATAAAATCATCCAAGAAACTTTTGTGACCAGCCACACGAAAAGGGACCATCTGGGTAATGCGTAAAGTGTCAACCCTTGTCACATTGTGCAGTTTGACTAGGGTCAGAACTTGTTCGCACTTTGCTTATTTTCTTAATCTTGAATGATCAAACTACCTTCATGTGAAAGAATTTTTGAAATATGACCTCTGGTTGTTGTATGCTTTCCCCACTCTTTTTTCAAATATTCATTTTACAGAGTTCCCAGATGGTCCCTTTTCTTGCCATTGGTCACATTTGACAAATTTCAATCTGCTTGCATACAATTTCCTGTGCAAAATGGGGTACAATTTCTAAGCATTTACAGATGTTTTGCATTCTATATTAAGTGTTTAGCTGAGATGCATTTCAGATGGGTAGAAAATACTGGGAACTATTGTACTGTGTTTTTTGGCTAAAGAATTGTAAAATGTCACAGCATTTGAACTAGCAATACCAAGTCCCCAGAGCAGATTGAAACAGGCTTCTTTTTGTTTGACAAACTGTTACAAATTCAATACTACACACATTGACGAAAAAAAAATGTAAATAAGTTATTGAGGATAGATTATTCAGAAATGAAATAAATCAGATGATTTTTAGCTAAGCCGTTTTCAGAGAAAAACTGAAGTATTGTAATCACCTTGGCATTGCTTTTCTTGATATAAGCATAGGTACTGGCTTGACCAACTTAAACCTTGGACATATGAGCCTGTGCATGACATTTCCACCAATTTGAAATGTTCATGAGGTGCAACTGTTAACTAGAGTAGACATCTGTAAATAAATAGTTACCTGATGCTCTTAAGACACTTTGAAACCCTTTTGATCTACTCTGCGCATAGTGAAGACACTGGCCAGACTGTGCAGATGCACAGGCTGGTCCAAGTCTTTGCTTTGCTCATATTTGAAATTGTTGGAAATCTAATATACAGGCTCATATCTCTGTAATTATTGCAGATGTCTTCCTGAACTTGACAGGTGTGGTCACCATTACAAGAGCTATCCAGCAAATCAAGAGGTATAACTCTGTTAGCATTTTTGTTAGAGTTATTCCCCTTTTTTGAAAACCCTATGAAACAAGAGAAGGCCAGTTGCTAAGCCCCAACAGTATGTGCAAGGTCAGGTGACAAGGAACATTCTGTGAAAATTTCATCAAAATCCATCCAAAATTTAACCTGTGCGAGAGATTTTCAACAATTTCAAATGTACATATGCACAGTCTGTCCAGAGTCTTTACTTTGTGTTTTGTGGAGAGACAAGGTCTTAAAGTATCTAGAGACATTCAAGCAATCGTCTAATTACACTTTTTCGCTATCAATGCTGCTCAATGTTTGTTCTTCACGCATATGTCAAATTGTTGGAAATGTTACACAAAGGCTCAATCTTAATAAAATGTCTTCAAGATAATAATTTTGTCTATTCAGTAAATGATAATATTTTCGCATTTTAGGCTCTTTCAGGCTCTTAAACACGAGGGAAGATGAAAGCTGTTTAGAAGTAAGAAAATGTAAACCTAAAGTAACTAGAAATGTCGCAGAGCAGACTTATACCCCCCACAGGCACTTTGTCAAAATGCAAGTGCTATTAGTGCAGGATGTGTTAGTAACAGATATTGAGGTCATATGCAGTACAGAGGAATCCGCTTATTAGCAACTCCTATTTGTCAGAGGAAAAGTTGCTATTAAGCGGATGTTTCTATTATCCGATATCTCGTTTAATTTAGTTTTCAACTTCCGGAAATGCACGAGCACGTCGTCGGCTTGAATCAGTGGGGATTAATTCATGTACGTTTGATCAGTCCCGTTGGATTGATAGTATTTCAATGATGAAAAAAATAGTTAAATTGAAATGTCTTTTTAGTTTATTCGCCCGACTTCCAGTAGCTTCTAAAGTCGCCGATTGATACAAATTAAACGTCGGCCACTATGGCGGGCCGCGAACGGATGAGCCAAATTAAATTCAATTACCTTTTAAAGACTATCCATAAGATTTAATTCCTAAATTTATGTGATTTAGTTAGACCGGCGAGTAAACACGAGAGAAAAGTGTGTCGGTTTGAAAACTCACACAACCCCGACCATGCCAGGTGGTCGGCGGTCCCTTTGAAGTTGGGTCAATCTTTGAGAAATTTACAGCGTGACGTCATATTAAAACTCGGTTAGACAAGAAATCCTATGCCTTTCTAGAATCTTTACCGCTCGGATATTTCGATTAGGATAGTAATTTCTGATCTGAAGTAAGTAATTTTCGTTTTCAAATGATTTCGATACGTTATTTTTTCCATCGCGTATTTACAGAAAATTCCGTCTCAATTTCAGTAACGTAAGCATGTTTTCTGCGAAATAATCTCATCCTTTTAAAAGATTTGAAAAAAAAAATGATAAAACAAACTCGGAAGCGGGCCGCATTTGAACGATCGCGAATCATTAACAAGAGGGCCGTTGGCCCTGGGTCGCTCACCTGAGAAAAAAGCTTCATTACCTAGGTATGTCCATGCAACCACAGAAAAAGAGATTTTCACTTATTCAATCAGATAACATTTGAAATAATCCCCCCCCCCCTCTGCTCCTCCCCTGGTCATTATTTATTTAAGTTTTTTTCATAAAAGGTCTGTGATCAGTTAATCTATGTCAGATATACAGGCTGAGTCTGAGACTTTTTAAAGTTTTCTTTAATGAGTTGATCAATCCATGTCAAATATAAAGGCTGTAGGGATTCAAAATTCTCAACAAAGCACTCCCCCTCCCCCAAGATGCTCTGCACCTGGTGAATCTACAATCATGATTTTAGCTAATTCAATTAATGTCCATATGCTGATCATTCATACCAATTTTCAAGTCTGTAGGACTCTTGGTTCATCAGAAGAAGTTTAAAGATTTCAAAAATGATCCAAAGTACTACCCCCTCCCCAAGACACTCAGCACCTGGTGACCCTACAGTCATGATTTTAGCTATTTTTATTAATGTCAATATATTGATCACCCATTACAATTTTCAAGTCTGTAGGGTTCCTGATCCAGGAGAAGAATAAGGTTAAAGATTTCAAAATTGATCCAAAGTACTACCCCTCCCCCTAATGCTCTGCATTTGGTAGCCCTACATTCATGCTTTTAGCTATTTTATTTAAGATCCATATGCTTATCATCCATGCCAATATTGAAGTCTGTAGGGCTCCTGGTTCATTAGAAGATGAAGGTTAAAGTTAAAAAATTTTCACAAAAGTACTACCCTCTCCCCCCCTGGTGCTCCGCACCTGGTGGCATTACAGTCATGATTTTAGCTATTTTTATTGATGTCTATGAGCTGATCCTCCATGCCAATTTTCAAGTCTGTAGGGCTTGTGGTTCAGAAGAAGAAGAAGGTTAAAGATTACAAATTTTCACAAAAGTACTACCCTCTCCCCCCTGGTGCTCCGCACCTGGTGAATCTACAGTCATGGTTCTAGTTATTTTTATAAAGGTCCATATGCTGATCATCCATGCCAATATTCAAATCTGTCAGGCTCCTGGTTCATCAGAAGAAGAAGGTTAAAGATTGCAAAATTTTCACAAAAGTACTACCCCCTCCCCCCTGGTGCTCCGCACCTGGCAGCCCAACAGATATGATTTTAGCTATTTTTATTAAGGTCTATAAGCTGATCATCCATGCCAATTTTCAAGTCTGTAGGGCTTGTGGTTCAGAAGAAGAAGAAGGTTAAAGATTACAAATTTTCACAAAAGTACTACCCTCTCCCCCCTGGTGCTCCGCACCTGGTGAATCTACAGTCATGGTTCTAGCTATTTTTATAAAGGTCCATATGCTGATCATCCATGCCAATATTCAAATCTGTCAGGCTCCTGGTTCATCAGAAGAAGAAGGTTAAAGATTGCAAAATTTTCACAAAAGTACTACCCCCTCCCCCCTGGTGCTCCGCACCTGGCAGCCCAACAGATATGATTTTAGCTATTTTTATTAAGGTCTATAAGCTGATCATCCATGCCAATTTTCAAGTCTGTAGGGCTTGTGGTTCAGAAGAAGAAGAAGGTTAAAGATTACATATTTTCACAAAAGTACTACCCTCTCCCCCCTGGTGCTCCGCACCTGGTGAATCTACAGTCATGGTTCTAGCTATTTTTATAAAGGTCCATATGCTGATCATCCATGCCAATATTCAAATCTGTCAGGCTCCTGGTTCATCAGAAGAAGAAGGTTAAAGATTGCAAAATTTTCACAAAAGTACTACCCCCTCCCCCCTGGTGCTCCGCACCTGGCAGCCCAACAGATATGATTTTAGCTATTTTTATTAAGGTCTATAAGCTGATCATCCATGCCAATTTTCAAGTCTGTAGGGCTTGTGGTTCAGAAGAAGAAGAAGCTTAAAGATTACAAAATTTACCCAAAGTACTACCCCCTCCCCCCTGGTGCTCCGCACCTGGTGGCCCAAAAGATATGATTTTAGCTATTTTTATTCAGGTCTATGAACTGATCATCCATGCCAAGTTTTAAGTCTGTAGGACTACTGGTTGAGAAGAAGAAGAATTTTAAAGATTTTCTTAAAATTTCACTTTTATGGTTGCCATAGCAACCATAGTTTTTCATGGATTTCAATTCTTTTAGCTATTTTTGAAGGGGACCACCTAAGCAACATTTCTGTAAAATTTGGTGTTAATTGGCCAAGTAGTTTAGGAGGAGATGTCGTTTAAAGAAATTGTTGACGGACGCCGGACGACAGACGACGACCGACGGACGGACGCCGGAGGAAAGGTGATCACAATAGCTCACATGAGCACTTCGTGCTCAGGTGAGCTAAAAAGCCGAGCGGGATCGTCGTAAACTCGAAGAATATAAAGCAAAGCATTCGTTCCAGACTTTAATTATCTCTAACACGAGCAAACAGCGATTATGAATCGGGTAAAGGCGCGATCAACAACTTGACGCGTCTGTGTGTACTTTACGGATCGCGGCATCACCTGTCAAATAAAATACAAAACTTGTGAATTTGATTATTTGTCCCGACGCCACCTCCCGATTGTTTCTAATATCCGATAAAATAGGGTTCCGGTGCAAAAAATGTGTTTCCATTATCCGGGAGTTTCTATTATCCGAGTTCCGATTATCCGACGAATTTTACTTAGGCTAAAGAAGAAATGGTTTTGTGCTGGAGGAAAAGTTGCCAATATCCGAAAATCCCGATTATCCGAGTTGCTAATAAAGGGATTCTACTGTATTTGCTTGAAGTTTCATGGTTGTAGGTCGCTTGGTTCTAGAATTAGAGTCAAGAAATGAAAATTGAACAAAAATTGACTGTGACCTTGACCTTTGATCTATGTTATCTTAAAACAATAGGGCACTTCCTTGAGTCATAAGCAAAATTTGCATAAAGTTTCATGATTCTACATGGCTTGGCTTTTTAGTTAGAGTCCGGAAACAAAAATTGAACAAAAATTGACTGTGACCTTGACCTTTGACCTAAGTGACCCCAAAACAATAGGGCACTTCCTTGGGTCATCAGCAACATTTGCATTAAGTTTCATGATTCTAGGTCGCTTGGTAAGTTAGAGTCCGGAAACAAAAATTGAACAAAGGCTCTCTGTGACCTTGACCTTTGACCTATGTAACCCAAAAACAATAGGGCACTTCCTTGGGTCATAAGCAACATTTGTGTAAAGTTTCATGATTCTAGGTCACTTGGTTCTAGAGTTAGAGTCCGGAAACAAAAAGGTCTACGGACGGACGGAAGGACGGACCGACGGATGGACAGACAGACAAACATGGTGAAACCAATATACCCCCCTCTACTTCGTAGGTGGGGGGTATAAAAATAATTAGTTTTATATTAAACTAGTGACAAATGAATTATCCCTTAAATCCATATTTCGATATTTTAATAGCATATCCATGGCTATCTCATTTCAAACTTCAATATCAAATAATTTGAACTATTACTGTTCGCCTGCTTACTGGGTTTCGTAAGGACTTTAACAAAACTAATTTTGATTGGTCTGAATAATGGAATATGGGGTTCATCTTGGAACAGACAGATATGCTTATCAACATCTGGTAAATCAGTTCTTGTACAGAGACCAAATACGTTTAGTTTTAATATCTCTGAGAAGCAAGTTGCCTTACAAAATTCATTTAATAAAAAATATTGATTTTATACAGAAACGACTCCCTAACAATTATTCGCTTTTGACACAATCCATATGCAAATCATAACCATTTTTTGAGGAACATTTTACTGATCCAATTTTTACAGAAAAAAATAGGTATGATAGGCTGAGGATTAACATAAAGAGGGAAAAGACAAAATCTTTGTTTCACTTTGAACAATTCTGAAAAACAAATTACTTCATGGTATTAAGCAAAAAAGTTGATTTGACATGAAAAAAATGTTTTGTTAATTTGTTTCTTAAATTTTTGGCAAAATGTTTGTCCATACAGTCAAGTTGACTCTACCAATATATCGATGGGTCAGTGTGAAACAGTTGTAACTCCCTATAACCATATAGGGAGTTACAACGGTTTCCTGCTGAGCCATTGATATGTCTTTCGATGGCATTTAAAAATCATTACCATGGACAAAGTTTTTTAACATACAAGAAAAATATACTGTTGAAACAGAAAAGATAATCAATCAGGCAAAAAATAGCTTAATCACTTAAATGTTTGCATCTGATAAAATGAGACTTGATTAATCTTGAATTGATTCATTTCGCTAATTATAACTTTCTAGTAAAAATGTCCTTGTGAATTTGAGCATTTTTTTTCATCCATCAAAATTTGAGGTCCACACAATCAAAATATTACCATGTGAGTTATAAGATCACTGAAATGCAAATTAGATTAACAAATGCATGTGCAAATGTTCAAATGGAATTTAGGATGCATAACATGATCATTGCATTCTCTAACTTGATTTAATCAGTAGAACAATTTGAAGTAGAAACAATAAACACACCTACACACATAAAAAAACAAGAGGACTAAGATGGTCCTAGATCGCTCACCTGAGTCTCTTTGACCCCTGGGACATCACATTAATTAGATAGGCAGATGTCAAAAAGAAGATAATTGCCTAAGATCAATACCATGGAACGTTTTCAGCAAAGAGCAAGACAGATATGCCTTTTTGCTCTTTGATTCTATGTAAAAAGGGGTGCACCCGGGTGGACCCCATAATGACCCCAGGGTCTAGATATGAACAAACTTGAAAGAGGTCCATAAGATGATGCTACATACTAACTATGAAAGCTGTCTGCCTTCTGGTTTCAGAGAAGAAGATTTTTGAAGGTTTTCCTATTTTCACCCATCGTGCTCAGATGAGCTGAAAGGGATGCGCCCGGTTGGAGCCCAAATATGACCCAAGGGTCTTGATATGAACAAACTTGGTAGGGGCCCACTAGATGATGCTACATACCAAAAATTAAGGCAGTGTGTCCTCTGGTTTCGATTAAAGAAGATTTTAAAAGATTTTCGCTCTTTGATTCTATGTAAAAAGGGTTGCGTCTGGGTGGAGCCCAAATATGGTCCTAGGGTCTTGATATGAACAAACTTGGTAGAGGTCCACTAGATGATGCTATATACCAAATATGAAAGCTGTCTGCCATCTGGTTTCATAGAAGAAGATTTTTGAAGATTTTCGTTTTTTTACCCTTCGTGCTCAGATGAGATAAAGGGATTCACCCGTGAAAAGCCCAAATATGACCAAAGGGTCTTGATATGAACAAACTTGGTAGAGGCCAACTAGGTGATGCTACACACCAAATATTAAAGCTGTCTGCCATCTAGTTTCAGAGAAGAAGATTTTTAAAGATTTTCGCTCTTTGATTCTATGTAAAAAGGGTTGGGCCCGGGAAAAGCCCAAATATGACCCCAGGGTCTTGACATGAACAAACTTGGTAGAGGTCCACTAGATGATGCTACATACCAAATATGAAAGCTGTCTGCCTTCTGGTTTCAGAGAAGAAGATTTTTAAAGATTTTCATATTTTCACCCTTTTTTTTAAGGATAAAGGGAAAGTTAAGGGTGGATTTCATTTATTTGAACAACTTTGGTAGAGCTTGACCCAAGGAACATCCCTGCCAAGTTTCATCAAGATTGGCCCAATGGTTTAGGAGGAGAAGATGTTTAAAGAAATTGTGGACGACGCACGACTGACGACGGACATTCTACGATCCCAATAGCTCACCTTGAGCACTTCGTGCTCAGGTGAGCTGAAAAAAGATATCAAAGAAAGCCTTGCATCCTCCCCTATAAAACAGCCCTGGGTTCAGGATGAAAACATTAGTGAAGCTCTTTCGAAATTATACCTTGCTTTGAACATATGTGCAATTGCAAAGCAGGGTATCATCTCTTAAGCGCTCGCAAAACGTTTTTACATCCTGAACACATGGCTGATCTATACCATGGGTCCCAAATGGTTTTTGTTCAAAGGATATCACTGAAGCACTATCATGCTATACATACGAGTGCTATTCACATTGCATAATTAAATCAAAATAATGAAATCATTAATATCATCCTTAAAAGAAATCACTTATATAAATAGTCTATTTACCAATTACCAAATAATCATTTATTTAACCCTCGCAGGAAACATAATGGCAAAAGAAGAAATTACTTGTAAGAAGAAACTTCTACATTTCCCACTATGTTTTCAGCCCTATGAAATCCTGATTATTCAACAAAAGTGTAAATTATTTAAGATTCTCAACTGGTTTTTGTCTATTTCTCTGGCTAAGTGTATTATTTTGCTTTTATTAAATTCATTATCAGACATATCTTGCCTACCACGTTTTTTACTTTACATGCATAGTTCGATTCAATTCAATTCTTAAGCTTGTTACCAATTCAATATTCCCCGAAGACCAACTTGAACATACCAAATAAACAATTCTGAAACAAACAAACCAATAACATTGACATAACTTTCAAGGTGAATGTAAGAACTTGTCCTTCAAAGATTTCAATCTTTGCACAAAGAATGTTTCCAGGACCTCCGCACACTGGAAGAAGGGGGTGTCAGGAGGGTTGTACAGTCTACAGTTGTTGAAAATTTTGGTCACATCCTTGATGAAGTCTGTCAACTTTCTGTATTCATGAAGATCAAGGTTTGCTTCTACCTGAGACAGATCTGGAATAAAACAGGAAATGTTATAGTCCGTTTGACTTCTATATGGACGAAACTTTTCATCAATTACACAAAATTGCGTTTGAATGAAGGATTTCTATGTGGTAAAATGCTAATTTCAGGTTAATACCATTCCAAAAAATATTTTTTGGAAGCAAAATGATTTTAAAATAATGATTTTGTCTATCCAGTTAATGATAATATTTTTGCACTTTCTGCTCTTAGACACGAGGGGTGGTGAAGGCTGTTTAGTTGTAAAAAATGTAAACAAATTGTGAAGACACGTGGTTTTATACTCAACATTTGACAGATGAAATGTCCATTATTCCATATTTGGAAGTGCTAATTAGAGTATCGACGGTCAGGATATCTTAAAGTTAAATATCTCGTGATTTGTACCGTTATTACTCGCCTGCATATCTAGTTTTCCTCGTGAAAATCCCAACAACTTCGTAAAATAATCCCTTTTGATTGGTCTAAATAAGGGAATATGGGGTTCATCTCAGATTGGATAAAAACTATTATCAATTATCTGGTCAAACAGTTTTTGCAACAAATACAGAATACACAAGATTTGATATCCTAAGGAAGTAAAAAACTAGAAAGCCATGAATGGCTTGAGTCGCTCCACAGGCTTGAAATGCTTGAAAAAGCAAATAAATGTTTTGACTAGATTTTTAGATATTTGGGGTTCTTCTCATGTTGAAAATGATTTTCAAAGTTTTAACTATATAACAGATAGAGAAATGACCTCTGCTATTAAAAGACATATTTTTCATCTAATCAAAATAATTTTTGGATGCATGATAATGGGTCACCCAAAGATCATACCAAAAATGTTCGATTGATATCCATCAGTTACATTCTGAGAAAATGTTTTTCATAGTTTCCACTATTTAACATATTGAGAACTGACCTCCACCCATAAAATGTATATTTTTCATCCAATCAAAATTATTTTTGGTACACTGATAAAGGGTCACTCAAGGATCATTCCAGTAAAATTTAGTTGATATCCAAATATCAGATTCTGAGAAAATGATTTTCATATTTTCCACTATATAACATATAGAGAAACGACCTCTGCCCATAAAATGCATATTTTTCATCCAATCAAAATAATTTTTTGTAGACTGATAAAAGGGTCACTCAAGGATCATTCCAGTGAAATTTGATTGATATCCATCAGTTACATTCTGAGAAAATGATTTTCAAAGTTTCCACTATATAACATATAGAGAAATGACCTCTGCCCATAAAATGCATATTTTTCATCCAATCACAATGATTTTTTGTAGACTGATAAAGGGTCACTCAAGGATCATTCAAGTGAAATTTGGTTGATATCCATCAGTTAAATTCTGAGAAAATGATTTTTGAAGTTTCCACTATATAACATATAGAGAAATGACCTCCGCCCATAAAATGCATATTTTTCATCCAATCACAATGATTTTTTGTAGACTGATAAAGGTTCACTCAGTCTCAAGGATCATTCAAGTGAAATTTGGTTGATATCCATCAGTTAAATTCTGAGAAAATGATTTTTGAAGTTTCCACTATATAGCATATAGAGAAATGACCTCCGCCCATAAAATGCATATTTTCCATCCGATCACAATGATTTTTTGCAGACTGATAAAGGGTCACCCAAGGATCATTCATGTAAAATTTAATTGGTATCCATTGATTAGAATCTGAGAAAACTCACTTTTTACCATATTTGGAAATTAGCCACGCCCATTAAATCCATGTTTTTCAATGGATCAAAATTTCTTGAACAACTTTGAAAGAGGGTCACCCAAGGATTATTCCTGTGAAGTTTGGTTGAAATCCATCCAATAGTTTCTGAGGAGAAGATTTTTAAAGAAAAGTTTACGACCGGACGGACGGACGTGGACGGACGCACGACGGACGCACGACGGACACAATGCCATGACAATAGCCCCAGTGGCTTTCAGCCAGTGGAGCTAAAAATCTGCAAAATTAATTTTACAAAATACTCGATTTTATACTAAAACGACTTGCCAAAATCCATACACTTTTGTCTCGGCCCCTATCCAAATCAGAGCTATTTTTGGACAGACAATTCGCTGTTCCGTTTATTACAGACACGAGCAGGTATGAAGGCAGAAAGTTAACATGTAGACGGACGGACAAAATCATTATAATACCTTCAAAAATTCTGAAAAACAAAATTCTTCATTGTATTAGTTGGCAAAAATGATATGACAAGAAAAAAATACGCTTCGTTAATTCGATTCAGAGATTTTCGCAAAATGTTGGTCCATATAGAAGTCAAACGGACTATATTTTTGAATCCATAGAAGTATAAAGCTAGTAAAGTAATCACATTGTATAATATGCAAAGCCTACAAAGAATTCCAACAAGAGCATAGCCTACACAGGGATAATTATGGCACAGAAGAGCTTGTGCAAAAATATCTCAATTAGCTAATTCTAATGAGAAATTTAGAATTTTTAAGTGAGAAATTTTAACAAAGTGATGGCTCTGCTCAGCGCAAAACAGTTGAAACTGCTTATATAATTATTTAGGCAGCTACAACTGATTTCACTGAGTCAACAAAATCTTTCACTAAATTCTATTTTGCTGGGAGATTTTTCTTTCAATAAGCCACTTTCAATGAGACTTCTGGCAGAAAAATGAATCTCATAATACATCACCCAAAAATGATCCCTGCCAACGGGTGCCTAAGCTCTGCTAAAGGGTTATAGTGGGTAAAAATTGTAAGTAACAAGAGGACCAATATGGCCCTAAATCGCTCACCTGAAATTTATTGGTCCAGTGAAACTCATCCAAGTAATTTTCTGGCAAAGTTTCATTCACATTTGCCTAGTTGTTGAAGAGGAGATTTAAATCCAAGATTTTATAGTGAGAATAGACGCTGCCAACCCATTCATGACTGAGGAGACTCAAAATAAGCCCCTCCTTGCGACGCTCAAATTTATGGACCATTTGCAAATCAAAATTTCGCAAAAAAATTTTGAAAAGGGTCACCAAAGGAACGTTCAGGCAAAGTTTCATTGAAATCTTCCCAGTGGTTAAGGAGGAGATGTCATTCAAAGATTTCAAGCTCAAAATATGCCCCACCCTGCCACACCCATATTTATGGGCCAATCAAAACTTCGAGAAAACAATTTTTGAAAAAATGTCACACAAGAAACATTCTGGTAAAGTTTCATTGAAATCTGCCCAATTGTTTAGGAGGAGATGTTGTTCAAAGTTTTTTGGGTCAAAATAAGCCCCGCCTTGCCACACCTATATTTATGGGCCAATCAAAATTTTGCGAATAATTTCTGAAAAGGGTCACCCAAGGAACATTCTGATAAAGATTCATTGAAATTGGCCTAGTGGTTCAGGTTGAGATGTTGTTCAAAGATTTCAGGCTCAAATAAGTCCCACCCTGCCACGCCCATATTTATGGGCCAATCAAAATTTCGCAACGAATATTTGAAAAGGGTCATCAAAGGAACATTCTAGTAAAGTTTCATTGAAATCAGCCAAGTGGTTCAGGAGGAGATGCCATGCAAAGATATCAAAGTGAAAAAATACCCTGCCCTGCCAACCAATCAAAATTTTGTGAACAATTTTTAAAGAGGGTCACCCAAGCAACATTCTGATAAAGTTTCATTGAAATCGGCCCAGTGGATTAGGAGAAGAATGACTTTTTGAAGATTGTTGACAACGGAAGACGGACTCAGGGTGATCCTTATAGCTTCCCTTGAGCATGTTGTGCTATGGTGAGCTAAAAAGGGTCACCCAAGGAAAATTCTGGTAAAGTTTCATTTAAATCAGCCCAGTGGTTCAAGAGAATAAGAAGTTTTTTAAGATTGTTGATGAAAGACGATGCACGATGGTAGACGCAAGGCGGACTAGGTGATCCATATAGCTCCCCTTGAGCAGGTTGTGCTCATGTGAGTTAAAAACTGGTGCTATTTCACACAAAATGCATCTTATGTTATCCTCCTTAATATTGAATGTAGCTCTATTGAAAGTGAATATGTGTGCCATTATCAAGCGATTACCTTTAATACCAGAGGTATCACAGAAAATTTTTGCACAACGAGGCCAAGGCTAAAGCAATATGTTGGGATTTTACAAAATAAGCTGAGCTAAAAAGTAGGCCTAATTATAGAACAAGAGATATCACAAAATATCAAAGTTTTTGCATGATGACGATGGCAACAATGATGACAATAAAACCAAGGCTAAAGCAATACCTCTGGTTTTCTCCAAAAACATCTGAGGTAGTAAAAATATTATTTACATACCCATAGGATCCTTAATAATGGCATAGTAATCAGGAACTTCAACCGGATCAACTGCCTCTAGGAAAGGCCAGGCCATTTTGTGAGACTGAAATCACAAATGAAATGAAGATTTGGAACGCTGATGCATGGCTGTTGAAATGTAATTGAAAAAGCAGATTCAACAAGACGCTTAAAGTTGGTCGAGTATTACAGCTTATATAGGTGGTAACGAAAAAACCTGAAAACATTTATCAGATAAAGCCAAGTCTTCGAGTTTGGGGGTAGAGAAAAATTTAATTTGGTAAATCATCACACATAGTCATATTGAACTGATTCATTTCGGTGATTAAATTAAGGATACTTGTACCTACCATGAGGGGTCATAACTCGACCATTGTCAGGTTAAAATATAGATTATAACAACTACTGGTTCCGATCTTCGGGCTGACAGGATTGGGAGGGTGAGTCATAATGTGTTATGACAGGAAACTCTTTACTCTCTAGATAACAGTTTTTCAGGTTATCGTGGACTAGTGATGACGGTGAACCACAAAGATTAGGTATGTGCCATTTGTTGACTCCTTCATAAGTGATAGCCATAGGGTAAATCCCCGTTATTAAGTCAATTTCATGGTTGATTCATCTCATGCCATTATTGACTTAATTCGCAAACACCTCCTTAAAGTTACACAAATGCCTTCTCTTTCAACAACCAGGCTTATTTCAAACTCGAGCATATCAGAAACAAGTTTGTAATGAGGGTCCAAAAAAGAGCATGAAAACCCAAGATTTTGAGGCAACATCAAGAGTAAATGGATAGCCAACTTGGATTTACTCTTTGTAAAATTCAGATATCCACTTGTCAGACATTCTTTGAGAGCATTTTTTTTTCATTTTTGTTGTTCAGTATAGTTCCGCAACATTTCCAAAGAAATTAACTACTGTAGACCCAGGTTTTCTAATGGTTTCATTAAGAAACTGAAAGATCATGAGATACAAAATGTTTCATAAATATCACAGTTCCACTACCTTCAAACCCTTCACAATTTTGTCACATACCTGTAGACTCCTCAACAATTTGAAGAGTAGATCGTAATCTTTCTCAGTGAGCTCTTTAAGGTTGATGGGATCTTCCTGGTCCTTCCTCTGACAATTAGGACAGATGTACGAATCTAGCTCATCCGCCTCTTTCTGGGTAATACCCACACACTCGCAGTGAAACCAGTCCTGACAACGATCACAACCCACATAAAACCTTAAAATAGAAATAAGATCACAGCTGTGAAATATTTGAAATGAAAATAATGTATGTTGCTTCAAAACAAGATTTTTTTTCTTCTTAAATTCAGAAGAGATGAGGAAAAATTCATTTTGCACAGATCTTAACCCTTTGCTGTTAAAACTCTGCTTTTTACGTGCCTGAGATTTTATGATTGAGAAAACATTGTGAAAAAAGAAGAAATTGCACTTTTTTCCACACTATTTTCTACCCTACTGAAATTAAATCCTTTTTAAATTTTCGTCTGCAAAACCTTTGAATTTGGACAGGTCCAAAATTTTGTAAAACAGGAAAGGGTTAAATACAGTGGTCCTGTGGCACAACACCATTCGATATTTTTTCAGCATTTGCTTTCATATCATAGACATTTATGATCATTTGGTTCAAATGTATTATCAAAATATCTATTTTAAAGTCAAATATCTACAATTCAAGTACATTAAGGTAATGGACCCGTAATAGTTCAACATTTCAGAAGCAATGGACTTTAATAGTGTTAACAGAGGTTTCCTAATGATTTTCATTGGGAAACCTCGGTCAACATTATGAAAGATAATGAGTTCCAAAATGTAGCAGAACTATTACCGGTCCACTACCAAAGTATTTTCATAAGTATTTGGCTTGAACTTAGTGGTTGTCTGAGAGCATCTGCTGTCAAGCCCGCATATAAGTGTTTGACCTTGAGCTATGACCTTGAGTTACCTGAAAATGTCTACTCATGATGGAGAACAATTGTGCCAAGTTATTTCAAAATACATCTATAATTGTATGAGTAATTGTCCGGACAATTAATTGATTGAATGGAGTTTAACGCCACTTTCAACATTTTTTCAATTATATCGCGGCGGCTGGAGCTCCTTACAAGGGTTTCCTGGTATTTCTCTCACCAGTACAACTATCACATCCTTGCCTAGCCTCCAGCTGCTATCACACATAGGTCTACGATTATTAACCCATTGTCAGAGACAAATAGACGGATCGAACCTGGGTTGTCCGGACAAAGTTTACTGCTTACAGACTGATTAACCAACACGCATAGTTATCTTCAGTTAAGCTGTATTACACAGCCTACCGTATTTCTCCTAATAAGATGCTCCTAGGAGCTATACATAAAATGGTCCTGGAGCTTTTATTTAGTATGCATTTTCTGATTTGAACTAGAGGCACTTGAGCGCCTGATTCGCTCCACAGACCATGAATATCCTGATAATGACTATTAGAGGATGATCAAGCTGTTAATATGAGAATTGAAGTGAATGAATGAGTGAATGTTTATTTCAAGTAAATAAGGGTCATATGCTGAAATATTTCTGCATAAAAAACTCATGATCAGTGAATAACATTGAAAATTGACCTCTACCTGTTACACAAATATTTTTCATTTAATCACAATAATTTTGTGCAGTCTGATAATGGGTCACCCAAGGATCATGCTAGTGAAATTTTGTTAAAATCCAAATATAAGAATTTCAACACTAACAGAATGTTACTGCACAATATAATGGTGTTGGTCTGCAAAATTTTGATTGTAGATCTTTCCACTTTTAGTTAAACACTACTAGAAGATGTTACTTCACAATTGTTTGTCATCAAAACAAAATTCTAACTAATGATAGTAAGAAGTAAAATATTCAATCCAATATATTTATTTTATTCTGCCCAATGCCTTAGAGTGCAGTAAACTCAACTCTTTCTACCCCACTCTGAATGTCAGGAGGTCAGAACATCATTTTACAATCTGCGCAAATTCACCCTTCATTCAACTAAACTCACCAATTCTGAGCGGGTATTCTCAGGCTACTTATTTCAACTAATGTTTCTATGCATTTGAATTTCAACGAAGGTTTTGTTCCTTCTAATCTATAATCATTACATCTATTAATTTTAACAAGTCTAGAAAAATTCATCATTAAGATGATACCAAAAGGGTGATCAAATATTCACTTTATATGTTATAATACCCTCTACCAATAAAAAAAAATATGCTGTTCATCTAATCAAAATATTTTTTTGCAGACTGATACAACTTCACAGAAATAAAATTTCCATGATATCTAATCCATCTGTTTAACCTTTCGGGATAGTTTGTTTTACCCTATATTGGATATTCCACCATATAACCTATCTGAAGAAATGACCTCTGCCCATAAAAGACATATTTTTGATCTGATCATAATATTTTTTAATAGACTGATAAAGGATCACTAAAGAATCATTCTAGTAAAATTTGGTTGAAATCCATTGATTAGATTCTGAGAAAATGATTTTCAAAGCTTACACTATATAACATATAGGGAAATGAACTCTGTCCATAAAATATATATTTTCCATCCGATCACAATAATTTTTGCTATACTGATTAAAGGTCACTCAAGTATCATTCATGTAAAATTTGGTTGATATCCATTGCTTAGATTCTGAGAAAATGATTTTTAAAGTTTTCACTTTATAACATTCTAGAAATGACCTCTGCCAATAAAAGACATATTTTTGATCTGATCATAATATTTTTTAATAGACTGATAAAGGATCACTAAAGAATCATTCTAGTAAAATTTGGTTGAAATCCATTGATTAGATTCTGAGAAAATGATTTTTAAAGTTTTCACTATATAACATATCTAGAAATGACCTCCGCCAATAAAATACATATTTTTCATCTGATCACAATGATTTTTTGTAGGCTGATAGAGGGCCCCTCAAGGATAATTCATGTGAAGTTTGGTTTATTTATATCCATCATTTAGTTTCTGAGAAAAGCCACCTATTACCATATATGGAAATTAGTCACGCCCACTACAGCCATGATTTTCAACCGATTAAAAATCTTTGCAGGAATCTGATAGAGGGTCACCCAAGGAACATTCCTATGAAATTTGATTGGAATCCACCCAGTTCTTTATGAGGAGAAGATTTTCAAAGTAAAAGTTTAAGGACGGACGCACGCGGGGACGCACACACGCACAGACGACGAACACCTAGCCATGACAATAGCCCGCTCGCCTTTCGGCCAGTGGAGCTAAAAATCATTAAAATTGATGTCTTTGTGGCCCCTTTCCCTTTAATTTAAGGTGAATTTCATCAAAACAATCATATAAATGATTGTTTAGAGGAAATTCACATCAAATTAGAGAAGTCTCATCAAGTTCTTAAAAACTTTGAAGTTGGGTTTCTTAGTAAAAGATGTAGGGGTGCTTCTATTAGGGAGGGCGCTATTATTAGGGGAAATACCGTATCTTCGAGACAATGGATTCGCATTCACCACAAGTGGGCAGGATTAAAATCAGGGGAATGAATTCTGACATATACAAAAGAAATCAGATTGATTGATATAATCAAGTTTTACACCATCAACATTTTTCAGTTATATTGCAGAAGCTGGAGCACCTAATAATGGATTCCTAGTTTTCTCTCAACAGTTCATCTGTTCAGTTATTTCAGCCTGTTTGGAAATAGCATGATACAATTATTCTTGAAGGGTGTTTCATGCTGCTTTTGACAATCTTTCAGTCATATTACAGTCTATGATCATCAACCCATTGTTGAGAGACAAATAATTGGAAAGAATGAGTGCCATCGTCAGGGATTGAACCCAGGACCTCTAGATTGACAGTCCGACGCTCTACCAACTGCGCCAAAGAAATCAGAATGTTACCTTGATTCATCATAAGGTGTTCTACACAAACAGTAGAGTTCCTCTGTGGCGACTTCTTGCTGTTTCTTACAGTCTATACACACAAACGAGTCCACATATTTCGACTGGGTTTCAGATATACCCACACATTCACCATGAAACCAGTTAGAACATAGGTCACATCCAATATAGAACCTGTGAAAATATATAGTAATTTATCAACCTGAAAACCAAACATTCTTATTTTCAACAAGTATCTGGTGTTGTATGCAACACATAAAGTCCCCTACCGGCTTCGTTTGTCTCAATGTTTTCCCACGCCAATTCTATCAGGGACGTCAAAACCAGGTCTTGTTTTGGAAAGGGTTAAACAAGACTTACATGAGTTGTTGTCTCTGCTGTGCCCACTATACAATTCATGCAAGCAATAGACAGATGCAAGAAATAGTATCAATAACAGTTACCTTGTCTGATCCAAGATGTTTTTCTTCAGTCTTGTTGGTAAGAAATGAGAACTTTCACTGGAGGTGATTAATACTGCTGCATCACCACCCTGACTAACATGGCTTATAATTTTTTTTACATTTTAAAACAGGTTTCATCAAGTTAGCTTGCTTAGTTATTAAGTTATTGCAGGATCCATATTTTCACTATTTCCGTAACCATAGCAACAACAATTTTAGTCTAAAAACAAAAATAAAATGATGTGCATAATCTACACATTGCCATATAGTCGAATTTCCAAGTCTCATCAAACTAGCTTGCTTAGTTATAATCTTATCGCAGGATCCCATTTTTGGCCATATTTTCACTATTTCTGTAACCATAGCAACCTCAATTTAAGTCGAAAAACAAAAATAAAATGATGTGCATAATCTACACATTGCCATCTAGTCATATACCAACTTTCATCAAAAACGCTTGCTTAGTTATTAAGTTATCGCGGGATCCAGATTTGAGCGGACGGACAGACGGACGGACGGAAGGACAGACAGACGGACAGACAGACGGAGGGCAAACCTATAGTCCCCTCCGGTGTATACACCGGTAGGGGACTTATTACTGCAGTTACATATTTGAAGCCGGTCATGCAAAAAGGGACCATCTTGGTAGCATGCCGAGTGTTGACCCAAGTCAGACTGCACGGATTGTGCAGGCTGACAAGGGTCGAAACTTTTTGTATTATGCTTATTTCTGAATCTAGAATGAAAGAATTGTTGAAATGTGACCTCTGGTTGACCTCCTGGACCCAATCTCTTTTTCAATAATTCATTTAACAGAGTTCCTGGATGGTCCCTTGTTGCTAACAGGTCACATTTCTTAAACATTTGACCTTGAAAGGTGACCTTGCCCTTGTCAGATAATCCTGACTTGATCAACAACTTGGTATAGTTATCATTTCATGTTACCATGTTTCCAAAAGAGACAAAATATTGTGAAAAGGCTTACAGACATTAGAAATATTTCATTTTTGTTATTGCTGTTAAATGGTAACAAGAGCCGTCAGAGACGGATTATGCTCCCCTTGTCACAAAAACAAGAGGCATGTTGGACATAGACATCCCCCGCCAAGAAAGCTTGATAGTAAACTGAAGCCTAATAGATAAAAGATTCTATGTACTGTCAAAGATTAACCTCCTATAAAATCTAAGTAATAAAAATAACAAAGGGCAATAACTCCAAAATTATGCAAGCAAGAGTTGTAGTTCAGGTGTATTGCACTTCTCCTCTAAGAGATCTATCCACCCATAAAGATTCAAGTTGATAGCTATTATACTTTAGAAGATATGCTCCAGACAAAATCTAAGTATCAAAAATAACAAAGGACAATAACTCCAAAATTATGCAAGCAAGAGTTATAGTTCTTGTACACTGCACTTCTCCTCTAAGAGATCTATCCACCCATTAAGTTTCAAGTTGATAGCTATTATACTTTAGGAGATATGCTCAAGACATAATCTAAGTATAGAAAATAACAAAGGGCAATAACTCCAAAATTATGCAAGCAAGAGTTGTAGTTCTTGTGCACTGCACTTCTCCTCCATAAGATCTATCCACCCATAAGGTTTCAAGTTGATAGCTATTATACTTTAGGAGATATGCTCTGTGGTCAGATTGCAAGGACTCAAATAAGATGTTATCTTATACAGCAAACATAAAGGTAACAAACATTAAACTCCCTTTTTGCATGACATATTTTTAGACACAAATATCAAATACCTTATGGTAAAGGGCATCTGATTTGCTACTGAAATGTGAAATTTCATCAAATTCTGAGCATGAGATTAGGAGAAATGAAAGAATAACTGTATTTTACGCACTAGCGTAAAGGTCACAAACATTTAGCCCCCTTTTTCCATGATATTTTTTTTTTACGTTAATTTCAAATTGTTTATAGTAAAGAGCATCTGATTTGCTACTCAAATATGAAATTTCACTAAATTCTGACTGTTAGACTAGGAGAAATTTGGGAAAAACTGTTTTTTACCCTAAGTCCCCTTTTCCCGTGACGAGGCCTCAAATCCAAAAACCGTCACAGATGCATCATCACTATATCATAGGGAGTTCACATGGTAAGTTTCATTTGATTTGGCCCAAGGGTTATGGAGAAATAGGTGGGGACGGACGGACGGAATTACTATTTTACATGCTAACGTAAGGTAACAAACATTTAGCCCCCTTTTTCCATGATATTTTTTTTTTACGTTTATTTCAAATTGTTTATAGTAAAGGGCATCTGATTTGCTACTCAAATATGAAATTTCACTAAATTCTGACTGTTGGACCAGGAGAAATTTGGGAAAAACTGTTTTTAACCCTAAGTCCCCTTTTCCCGTGACAAGGCCTCAAATTTCAAAATTTGTTTTCAAGTTTGAATTTTATGAAAGAATATAACTTACTAATCATTATACAAATAGGATATTACTTCCTCGTTAACGCTCTGACTCGCTTAGACGCATGCTAAAAATAGATCGTCAATCAACCATGACTATATATGTGTAAGCATGCGTAAACCTCAGTTTTACTTCTCAGTGTGAAAAACCAAAAAGGAACCACACTATTAAAGAAGAATAAGAAATTACAACTGGGGTGGTGGTGGGTAAGTCTAATGATTAGTAAGTTATATTCTTTCATAAAATTCAAACTTGAAAACAAATTTTGAAATTTTATTTCATTCTTATAACTTACTAATCATTATACAAATAGGATAGATTAAAAAGCAATGCTTTAACACAAAGAATCACCTGGTGGTGATGTTGTGATTTCTATCCATTAAAGGATCAACATAATCCTGTGAATTTAAATTTGTTAATCAAATTTACATATTACAGTAACCAACTAGAAGTCTAATAGTACATAACTCTAGTATATCACATAGTATCATACCCACAGTAGACCTATATTAAGTTATGTCTTACTATATAAATTATAAGAAATAACAGAAACTACTGATTCGCGACTCGCTGAAAGACCAAAACCTTTCAGATCGACTATCAAACATTAGAAATGAATCTCAATACACCTACATCCAAACAATGTAATTTTCCATGTTATAGAAGTACTTGAATTATAGTCCCTGTTCTAATCCAATTTGACTAAGAGATAGAACCAACCCATCATCAAGAATGTAGGAATAAAGCACAGTCTGTGACTGACTGCTTCATCTATTACTGACTTTTAAATATTAATCAGTGGGAATTTTATAAGACTGATCAACCTTTTCTTGTAGGAGTCTATGCATTAATAACTAGCTTTATCGAACTTTCCTATTTCAATCATTTTGTTTGTATGAAAAGTATAGGAAATCCTGTAATTTCATCCTATTCTAATTTGTATGTGTTGATGCTTTAGCACACATTCGAAAAACACTGTCCTATTCAGTATTTACAAGTATCAGAATTTTATGCCAAACCCAGCATCCTGCAAAGCTATTTCTAATGTCTAAATCTTATCGGAATTGTGTTTGACTATGATTCAAACCATTTATAGATTTGATAAATGTAGCTGTTGATTTAACAGTAGATATAAAGCACTGATCAAAAACACAGTTACATCACTGAAACTCACTGGAAAAGACCAATACTAGGTTGTAGTATTAAAATATAATGCTAAAGAAGATACTTGCTTATAGAAATATCTGACCCATACAGAGTAGTTTACATTGTCAAATGATTCTTCTGGAACTTATCTGAACTTGACATAGAGCCTATAGCATTGTCTTAAACAAGAAAAAACTTTCAGAAATCAAGTGTTGAGCAAGTCCACACTTATTTTATTTTGCTTTAAAGCTAATGACAAACCAAACCTTTGGCTAAAAACCTTCAAAAGCTAGTGAATATTTGCTCTTTTTATTTACAACAGGACACCATGCCCCCAATAAAAAGAAATTACTCACACACTAACTATTCACCACTTATATGCCAACTTTCCCTATAACTTTTCTTGTCCATGACCCCAAGAAACAAACAGGTGCAAATCGTGCAATGAGTGATATGAACTTGTTATATGTATAATTCTATCTATTTCATTATTTCCTTCAGGCTGGAGTATTCAATTATCAACAAACTGTCAAGATTTCATTGTACAACAGTAATCTGCATCACTGTTTCATTGTCAGCAATTCAGATGGACTGAAATGGCACAAAATGTCAATGCTGCTTTAAATGCCAACAAACTAGAGAACTACAGATGGCAACTTCCCGCACCATTCACATGTATATATATATATATATTTTTCAAAAATGTTCAAGCATCAACTGCAAATATTTGGAAACCAGTCGAAAAAGAGTTGACTGATGAATGGAAATAAAGATACAGGCTTTTTTTTTTTTTCATGAATATGAAATCATATCATCATTTTTTAGAGAAAAGAACAGCTCATAGTTTCATGAAAGTACTATCCAATACAACAGGGATTTGCAATATCAATTTAATAATTATTACCAAGTAATTTGTGTACCACTTGTCATTGTTGCTTATGCTCAAATGTAGCAGCGCAATTAGTAGCAAATGTAAAGCATGTAACACAATCGGTCTACAATGATTATCTGTAACTAGTCTCAGTAAAAATAATTTACCATATGAACATGTATTGGAATGAAAACTGTGTGGAATAGAATATAGCCCATCTAGTATCCACCTTTGTCTACTTTTTATCTCTCAAAACAGAGCATTTTCTTTTATGTTATCCTGGAGAGAAATATCTTATATATAACTGAAAGGTAAACAGTTCCTGCATGTTTACAGTACCTTCAATACATTATTATCATATGACTAGAATTCTCCTTTAAATCTCAACTGTACAGAAAAGAGAGTAATATTTTGGATTTTTTTATTTTTTTTAAGATTTTCATAGCTAATTGCGGCTAAAAATGAACTTCTTTCGAAGTTTCAATTCAAAGGACTATGAATTAGATCATTTTCACATTTTCAATTGTAGCATCTAGTGCAAAAGACATCTTTTTCAATTCCAAAAGTACTAAAAAAAAATGAGTAAAATGCAGCCATTCACATGTTTGAGCCTCAGAACTAAGTACTATGCTAGTTGCTACAGACCCAGAACAAACCAAGCACCTTTCCCAATTGCTTATTAAACAACTTGGTATTTATTGTTAACTCAATCCTTTAACAACATTGTCATCCTGTCTAAAGTTTAAAAATAGATATCATTCCTCAGATTAAGCTTATGATTTATGAAGATACGTATGTTGTAGCATATAAAACATATATCCCATTGATGTTGTTGATCGAAAGATATGACTATCATGAAGCAAGAACATCTTGTATGAAATTTCTCACATCATTGAATTATCTAGCTGTAGCTATATTGTGTAACTGCAAATACTACCTACAAACAATCCAGCAATCATATATTGTAAGTAAATATTGAGAAAGTAATGGCATGCAGCAGCTGCTACTTCAACAAACATCTATCTATCTACATGTATATATAATGCCTAACTCCCCTTTCAGGTATTACTGGCAGGTAACATTGTCAGCCTGTTCAGTTGGACTTAAGCTGTTAAACATAAACATACTAGTAACTACCTGCACAATTTTATTTTGTTATCATCCATCTTTGTATGAATTAGAAATGGTATATAAAACATAAGGAATTATTACACTACAATTTACAAGCCTAATGACTGTATGTTTTAATTCAAAATAATGACACATTTGAGCAAGATCTAATTCTCAGTACTGATAAAGGATCATGTTCCTGTTTTTAAAATTGTCTAGTTCATCATTCATTTTCATAAGGAATAGAAGATACAATCTAATGCTCTTCTGCAATATGATTGACCTACTAAATTCTAAGAGAATTCGTCAATTTCTTCTACAGTGTAATAGAACTTTGAATTTACATGTAAGTCTCATTTTAACTGCACTCAGATTTTCAAGCCTTTTGATTCAATAGAAAAAAGTCCACTTATCGTTGTGCTTCTTAGGAGCTAAGCAGTTGAACCAAGCATTAAATGTTGATCATTGAAGTCAGTTGAACTCGCAACTTTTTTCACAACACAACATTCACAAATCCGAAAGACACCAAGGGTCCTTGAATCTTACAGGTAAATTTTTCATTTATTGATATGGATATGCCTATATATATATATATGAAATTCATTTCAGGAAGCCCAAGGATTCCTTTTGAACAATGAATCATTTCAATCATATTCTGAATTCTAAAGAACTATCTTTGGAAGAATTCCTCCTGAAGTTCTTTTGCGAAGTCAATGAATTTGATGTCTCATGCTGCATTCAAAGACCATTTGTTTCAATATACATTCAAAGGCATCCTATCTATACGCTATGTCAATGAAACCAACACTTAGAACTCATTGAAGTAGTCAAATGTACATGAAAGTGCTGATTAGACAAGTATTTTCAGTATAAACCAAGTACTAATGTTGTTTGCTTGGCTATTACTAAAACACATGAGTTTTGTGTGTGTAAGCCATGTGGAAAGCAGTTACAGACAACACTTTTACAAAGTAGATCAAATATGTAACTAACAACCTGAACCTATCTTCAGTATCATGCAAGTTGAAGAGCATACCCTCTTGTCTAACTTGACTGGAACATGAGAAGGGTTAATCAAAACACAAAACCTCATGGAATCATGTTAACACTATGAAGTGACATCATCTATGCATTACTGATGACAAAAGTATATGCTGTGACCATACCTGGGCACCTGGGCATAATACTGGGGTCAAAGATTTCTAATTTTAAAACCTTTGGGCATTCAGCATTTGAAACCAATAACATGGCCCAAACAGCCGTGCAAAATGGTTGTAAACATTGTCCAAACATTTCTCGTAACAAGCTTACGAAACAAAGTCAAGAGACAATGACGGTCTACGCATCCCCGAAGGATCGTTATCCGTATAAATTTAAGAGCTTCTGGCCGGCCATATGCCTCCAATGCTCAATAACATACTTACAAGACAGATAAATCTGTTCCATACAGTCGACTGTCATGTTGTTGTCCGCCATATTGGAAAACTCCAAAGGGAGATTACTCCAAAATGGGTAGTAATGGACAGTTTGCTAAAAACCGATAAATGTTCTCAATATTAAAAAACAAAGAACACTCAGGTAAAAAACATCTCCTGTAAACACTAAAGTCCTAAATTATAAAACAACAGCTTTTATTGAAAAGCCTTGAAAACACGTCGAGCGTTGTTCACGCTGAAAGTAAAACTGAGGTTTACGCATGCTTACACATATATAGTCATGGTTGATTGACGATCTATTTTTAGCATGCGTCTAAGCGAGTCAGAGCGTTAACGAGGAAGTAATATCCTATTTGTATAATGATTAGTAAGTTATAAGAATGAAATAAAATCCAAAAACCATCACAGATGCATCATCACTATATCATAGGGAGTTCACATGGTAAGTTTCATTTGATTTGGCCCAAGGGTTATGGAGAAATAGGTGGAAATGGACGGACGGACGGACGGAATTACGGACGGACGGACGGATTACGGACGGACAGACGAAGCGGCGGCTATATGCTCTCCCTTCGGGGAGCATAATAAAAATATGGTACAAGTCTTCCCATGAGGGGTCATAAAAGTTCTCTTTTGTTACATTATTTACTACACTAAATGGCACTTTTTGGTTTTCAGACAATGAATGAATCTCACCTGGAATCGTCATAAGGTGTTTTACATATACAGTATAGTTTACGTTTTGGATTGAGACTCTTTGCTATGGCTCCAGTTGATATCAATTTCTGCTTCTTTTTGCTGGCTTTGGCTGCTTCAGCAACCTGAAAATAGAGGCAGATATAATGATAAACCATAACTTGTAGATTATGTTTTGATCATATAAAAAGTTCTTTTTATATATCACTTTGTGTATATATCACCTCTGAACATGAGTAATAATGTTACAAATTGATAAGGAAAGGAATAACTTTCAAGGATGATAGTTTTGATTAAAATTTCTACAAACCTAACTTCAATAGAAATGGTTTTGTGCTTTCATCTTTCTTTGTTTGTAGCATCATGACTAATATAACTGGTTTTATGATATAATATATTTCAAACTCACCTGTGCACTACTGGGTGGCATGGGAGGAAGTATTTGTGGTTTTGCATTTTCATCTGTCTTTATCAGTAAAGTCATGGCAGATATGACTGGTTAAATATAATCTATTGATAACTCTATTTTAGACTCACCTGTGCACTACTGGGTGGCATGGGAGGAAGTATTTGTGGTTTTGTGTTTTCATCTTTCTTCATCTGTAAGGTCATGGCAGGTATAACTGGTTTGGCTGGAGCGGACTTTCTCTTACTGCTAGACTGGTTTTTCTTCATTTGTTCAGCTATTTCAGCCTGTTTGGAAATAGGATGATATAATTATGTTTGTGAGCCTTTTAGTTTTTTTGATATAGTTGTTTGAAAGGAGTTTCATGCTGCTTTTGACAATCTGCAGTCATATCACTGAGGCTTGAGTATCTAACAATGAATTCCTGGTGTTTCTCTCACCAGTACAACCATAACATCCTTTCCTAGCCTCCAGCTGCTTTCTCACTTAAGTCTATCATTATCAACCCATTGGTGAGAGACAATTATTCGAAAAGAATGAGTGTCGGGGATCAAACCAGGGACCTCTAGAATGACAGTCCAATATTCTACCAACTGTGCTATGACGGCGGCAAATAAAAGTTTAAACACAAAAGCCACTAAAACGTTGTCTACCTTTAAAAATAAGAGGAATGAAGAACAACAAGCCACAAGGAAAGTTTTTCAAACAATTTTAGAATGAGTTTTCTATCCATGGTCTACTCAAATACATGTAGAGCCTGAAGGTAGAAAATATGTTATGCAGTTTTTAAATTGACTCAATTTCAGGATTCCAGCTAGCTAATAGGTCCTTAAGGTAGAAAATATGTGATGGAGTTTTAAAATGGACTCAATTTCAGGATTCTAGCTAGCAAATCAAAAGGTTTCAGAATAAAACATTACAGTGTAACCCATACAATTCCAATGACGCAATGATTAAGAAATTGTGAAATTCATGGCCTCTGTAGCCCAGTTTTATTGACCCGAAATTGACCCCTGCTGTTTAGACAAATAACACTCTGATTATTCCAACCCGACTTTTCACAAGCTTTCACAGGAATGAGTAACAAACAATATTGAATGTAACATATACTTTGTTGATTGATAAAAATACATCGGTGATTGTAATTTAAGCTTTTTTCCACAGAGGTCAAATTAACCAAAGTATACCTTATAAAGATATGTGATCCGTCATGCGCAAAGGGACCATCTGGGAACTTCTTAAATAAATCTTTGTACAGGACATTTATTCTAGAACAGGCCAACCAAAGGTCATATTTCAAAAATTCTTTCACAAAAAGGTAGATTGATCATTAAAGATTCAGAAAATGAGCATAAAGTGAAAAGTTTCGACCCTAGTCAGTCTGCGCATTCCACACAGTCTGACTAGGGTCGACTCTTAACATGCTACCCAGATGGTCCCTTTTCGCGTGACAGGTCACATATTATTCAAATTTGTACCTGTATTTCGATTTGCATATTTCTCTCGTTCAAAGTCCTCTTCCTCTGGATTTCTTTCTTTAATGCTTCCTTATGTTTAAAGAGGACTTGTTGTATTTTTGTAGCCTGTACTCTCTTCTGTTTCTCCTCGGCTGATTCATGTTTCTTCTGTAATTTTTGTTCTTTCTTTTCTTCTCTCTCTATCTTGTCTAATATTCCTTTCATTACCTGACTACAGACTGCCATTCTGTTTAAGAAAAACATTAATTAACAATCATAATTCATTAAGCATTCCTATAATTTACATTGCTTAAAAGAAGTTACTTGTAATCCTCATTTAAAGGGGTGAGTGTCTTTTTCATTGCATTTATTGGGGTATAAAGTGCAATTGCCTTAGCACATGGCAAATAACACCCATAGTGTGTTATGTTTTACTGGTGTTATGTTTAAGTCATGTTCAGAAATAAAGTGCAATGGATTTCTCCACATGAGCTATTTAAACCAATCATAATTCTTTATTTTATTGGATTGCAATTATAATTCTTAAAAGTTCTGTGATTGCTTTTTGTCATTAGCTGGTTCAAAACCCTAAACTAGATCACAGAATTATTTGAAGGTCTAAATCTAAATTGATAGAAATTTCTGATACATTCTACCACAAGAAACTGTTTGCTTGTTCTGCCATTTCTTAAATGTATAAATCTCAGAAGATTTTATCTTTGGCAATATTTTGGAAATAGTTTAAGATGATCTGCCAATTTCTTAAAACTGACCTAGTGTGCTCCTCTTTTTGTTCTCCTGACAAGTTGGAAGGTGGTTTGGGTTTGGGCATCTTCATCTCTAAACTCTCCTGAACTTTGGACTCGGACGAGATAGTAGTTTGTAGAGAAGGTGTAGCGGTCGTCACCACAGATTTCACACCGTCTGAACGTTGAGACACCATGTGTTTTTGCATGGCCAGCAGCTTGGCCTGTATCTCTGGAGTCTGGTTTTGTAACAAAGCCTGTCTCACCACTGAAATATGGGATGTGTCAGAGTTTGACATTTCTAAGATATCATATGGTTAATGGCTGACTAAAACATCATATCTTCAGCTTTATTCAAGCTAATAATACAATGTATTGTCGTCCATCTTTAATTAATACATAAAGCACAGACATCAACCATAAACTATTGCTAGGCAACCAAAACCATTTATATTAAGACTCAACAAGAGCCATGTCAGACATGGCTATCCCCCGCCGTGAAAGCTTGATAGTAAACTGAAGCCTTATAGATTAAGGATTCTTTTGTACTTTAAGAGATTGACCCCCTACAAAATGTAAGTCTTTAAAATAACAAAGGGCAAAACTCACAAATTATACAAGCAAGAGTAATAGTTAAAGTTTCAAGTTGATAGCTTTTGTACATAAGGAGATATGCTCCTGACAAAATCGAAGTTAAAAAATAACAAAGGGGCAAAATTATGCAAGCTAGAGTTGTAGTTTTTGTGCACTTCACTTCTCCTCTATGAGATCTATCCACCCATGAAGTTTCAAGTTGATAGCTATTATGCTTTAGGAGATATGCTCTGGACAAGTTTAGTGATGGAACCTCAGAAAAGCAGAATGACAGACGGAGACCATGACTATATCCCTTGCCGAAAACGACGGCTGATAATAAAGCTAACAGCACAATGTTTTGGTCCCTATTTTTAATTTATGCACATGGGTGAAAGTAGTAATTTTTGAAAATAAGGAACTTTATAGCTGGGGGCCGCAGGGCCCCCTGTGGGTCCAGGGCAACGCCCTGGCCAGGGGTCCAGGGGGCCGGAGGCCCCCGGGAGCACCTTAGAAATAGCATTTACAAATCACTGAGAAAAGCTTTTACGATACTACGCTACCTATTTTTGGTAGAGATTTTTCCGTTTGATTTTTAACTTCGGATCGAGTTGAGAATAGGCCGAGTTGACCGGTCACCTTCCCTCCAAAGCAAACCGACTCATTTCTCCCCTCAAGCATCTCTTTCGTTGAACCGTTCCCATCTCGATTTATTTTTTACGCCATTCTCAAACACTTTCATATAATCTGGGCGGTTTCCCTCGAAAGCAAAACCGGATTTTGTAATTCCATGCGATTTCATGAAGCGGAAATGTACACAATTATCAGGTCGTATTATTTTATGTAGTGCGACGTTAGATTGGATAATGGAAGGAATCTAAACCAATCACAGCCGATCTTACAAATTACATTTCGTACACCGAACTTCGGGTAACGGAAATTTCTATATTTGGTAATCGTCGAATAAGTTTCTTTCGGGTGAACTCGTTTCACTATCGGAACATCGCTCGGACTTTCTCGTCTATTCGCCGAATCCCCGAGGCCTTCCAATGCTCGATTTCTTAACTGTTACGATAATCGCGAGTCCTTTCCAATCAAACCGCCGGTCTGTTCTTTCCGACATCTCATAATGAATAACAGGAGAGATCTCTGAGAATTTACCGATCTGATCACAGAAATATAATGTTAACCCCCCTCTACCCCTCCAAACTTTTCTCATCGGATTTATGCGATTTCGAAAAATGGTCCCGGCGGCCGACCAAAATACGGAATTCCGTAATAATACGGAAAACTTTCACCCATGTATGCATAAAGCTCGAACATTGAGCAGCCTAAACATAAACACAACTAAAATATTTCCTGGCTTTTTCAAGAAATTTTGAGGTAGAAACTATCTACTGTCACCAAAAGGATGATTCAGTCCAGACTGCAATCATTGAGAATGTCATGCAGAGAATCTAAACTTTTTAATAGATTTTTAAAGGGTTTTGCTTGCATATATTTTAATTCCTTCCCCATCAGTCTTTATTCATAAACACATGATAGCGATAAAGAAATAATATAACACCATCACGCTTTTTTTACCCTCTTCTGGGTATGAAATAGTATTAAAACATTTTTCTGGATGCAAAATTAATGAAAAATATAGTGATATTGGTTTTCACAGAAAGCAAAGTGCATCATTTAGGACATTATCATGGAATATATGACATCAAAAGAATTAATGTTCACGCTATAGATGACGTAAATTAAACAAGATGTGTTTGTGAAACACGAATGCCCCCGTAACAGAATTTTTTTTCAAAGTTTGACCTTGACAGATGACCTTGACCTTGTCACATGACCTTGACTTTGGTACCAGCAGATGCGGATCATTGAGATCTATCATCATGCCAAATATTAGCCTTTTATCTTGAATAGGCTTGAAGATATTGGCAATGTTAAGTTTTTTGGTTAACTTTTGCAGACAGACAGACAGACGGACAACGGTAAAACAATATGCCCCCGATCTATCGATGCGAGGGCATAAAAAAAATTCTATGTAATTCTTTATATTTCATATATGCCTTTTACGCAATCATGTTATAATGAAGGATATTAAGTACTTACCTTCTTGTACAACTTGAGGAGTGACAGCATATTTCTGTTGTGGTGTTTTGGCTATGGGGGAAGTCACAACCAGGGCTGGAGGTGATGTGGGCGTGGCTTTGATGGGGGTCTCAGGGGGGCTGGTCAACTTTGCTGCATCTCCTGTTGGATTTTGTACTTGTTTGACAAACTGATCCTGGAAAGTCTTGTTTGGTTGGCTGGTAGCTTTATCGGCCGCTGTTGCACTCTGACTTAATGCTGTTGATGATACCACCTTCAGCTGTTGTTGTTGTTGAAGGGCTGCGAGTTGTTGAGGAGTGACGGTGATGGTCTGTGGACCAGATCCAGATGAGGCTACCCCCTGTAGGAGCTGTGATGGGACCTGTATTATCTGACCAGACGGCAGTTTCATCTGTGTTTGTTGTAACTGAGCCTGGATCTGCTGTATCTGGGCCTGCTGCTGGGCTAACACTTGTTGTTGTTGTTGTAATTGTTGTTGTTTACTCTGAAGGTTTTGTTGTGATGGCACGAGAATCTGCGGAGTCAAATGTCGAATAATCTTTTGCCCTGAAGGAGTATTTGCTACAGCAACAACAGGGGTACCAATCTTCTGAACCACCTGACCTGTGGGTTTGACAGGGGAGACAATCTTAGCAATACCTTGTCCAGAAGATGTCATCACAGTTATTGCCCCTGATGAGGGTGTGGTAGTGACTATAGCAGATCCGCCAGAAAGACTGGCCACAGTCCCACCCTGCTGAGAGGCCAACACAATCTTGGCTGGAGTTCCACTTGTCGGAGCACTCTGTGTGGTTGTTATTGCCCCTGTTGAACTATTCACCACAATGGTTTGTGGACGGACAGCTGATTGTGCAGCCTGAGCTTGAACTACCCGCACTGTGGGACTGGCTCCTGTACCTGCGGACACCACCTGGGCAGTATTCTGTTGTTGTTGAGGTATTGTAATAAGCTGTAGACGACCATCTGGTAATTTGATTATCTGTTGACCTGTTGAAAAGAGAATCGAGAGAAAACTTGATACATCATACTGCTTTCATTAACTTAGAATAACTTGATGAACATTATGAACACAATCAAGGCCAAGGATTAAATAAAGCTTTTCTAAAACTCAACTGAGAATCGACTCCAATGCTAATTTGGAGTAGTTAGATTTCTGCATAAAAACTAAAATAACTTTATAATATCACAGGATATTATTGCAATATGTTAAATTTCACATTTTTAGTAAAGTTAAGGCTAAACTAAATTGGTAACTCATCACACGAGAAGGGATCATCTTGGTAGTGCGTAAAATGTAGGCCCTAGTCAGTCTGCGCAGGCAAACTAGGGTTAATACTTTTTTACTTGGCTCATTTTTGGCATCTAGAATGATTACTCTATCTTCCTGTGGCAGAATTTATGAACTGTGACCTCTGGTTGACCTGTTTTGAAACTAATCTCTTTTTCAAATGATTATTTCATTAATTTCCTCCAAGATCCATTTGTTGTATGATGGGTCACAAATGCATTTTACTTCAAATTTTAGAATATTCTCAATTGAGCAACAAAAAGTCTAGTTAATTTTTGGCCCAGAACTATATAAAAGACCAAGATATGAGAAATATCAATTTGTTATCAACACCATATGCTGTCATTGGAAATTCTCTCATGACTTTGGTAATGATGGAATTTCATATTTTTAAGTTGAATTACCTTCTCTGTTCTAAGCTCCGATATAGCAGAACTAAACTTATTTTTAAACAAAACATTTATTGAACATCTTAATATTATTAACTCTTTATGGTAAATCCAGAACATTCCTGTTTTGGAAGGAGGTATAGACACAGATCAGTCTGCACATATGTGCAGTCTGAACTTAGTCTATACCACCTGATTTTCCTTTTAAAACCAGTATGGTTTCAAAATGCAAATTTACAAAATAAATGCAAATCCACTAGAAGTACATCTAAAGCTTTCAGAACATTGATTCCATAGCAGAAGTTTTAATTCAGCATGATAAGATTATATACTCAAAGAAAAAAGAATTGCAACTAAATGTATCAATGTATCAAATGAACAAAAGTGTGTTCAATAAAAGCAGAATATGTATCCCATCGAATATTCTTTGGACTTTCTTGATTGCCAAATATGTGAACTATCATATCCTATTTGAAATCTTGCTCAGTTGTAACAGATGTTGCAATAGGAATGACAATGTTCATATACTCTGTCTGACCCAGGATATTAGTGGAAAAGTGGATGCAGGGTTCGACATTAACCCACGACCGACAGACTTTGTCTGCCTGTTGCTCGGTCCGGTCAGGTTGAACCTGCCAGATACAAGCCCGACTGGTTGTCCTAATTTCAAATCTACATTCGTCCTATATAGATTCATTCGTTTCCGATAGCAATCTGAGCTTTTCACTTGTTGAAAGGATGATTGTCCTCGATGATTATTTTACTTTTCTATCATATCCACTTTGGACGCGCATGCGTAACCAGTCCGGGAAATCCCACATGACTGGTTCCCGTTTTTTTGAAAATGAGAGTCATTTATTTTGGGATCCCAACTTTTACGCAAATGTCGTTATACAAAATACGGCATAAAAACGCAAATTTCTTATTTTGATTGTGATTTATAATCATTTCTACATAGCGCAAATAGATATTTGTTTCTGTATATTTATAAACTGGAAAATATCCGAGGCTTGGCTTTACGATAATACGGTCAGAACGCTTTACGGTTGTTTACATTGATGATTTGACAAAATGTCAGGTAGACTTTGCTGCTTGTTTTATGACAAGAGGTAGAACCAGTGTTAAGTGTTAGTTCTTGAAATTTACTTAGCAACTGAAATCTCATTTTTTTTTTCATGAAAGCAGACTGCAGATAAAACTTGTTCAACAGTTACTTTTCTTTCTGCGTTTCCTAGTACCAACTACCTACGAGTTCATTATTAATATTTTGTCAAAACCATTTAGTAAATGTTCAAGGTGAAATAACTTGGAATAGTTAGGTATCTTCTAAACAAAACCATGTAATTATGCTTTTCCTAACTTCTGATACAAGCAATTGGTCAGGACCAGTGAACATTTGGTCAGGACCAGCAGCATGTGGCAGCAACAAGTCAGACTATCTGGAAGCCAAAAAATTTAATGTCAAACCCTGGTGGATGCCATGATTGTTGTAGTTGTTGAGCATAATAATGGCTGTAAAGTTAGTGTTGATCACTCTTAGATTAGAGACAATAATCAAGTTTAAATCTCATCTAGCATATTCAATGTAGCCATAGCTAATTTGTCAGGTTTCCTAACAGGCCTAAACAAAAATAAAGGTTTTTATAAAGGCTCCAATGTATGAAAATAAAGGCCTTATAGTGTAAAATATGAAAAAAATAAAGAGTAAATAAAGGCTATTTTTGTCGAGGTTCTTATTTCTTTATTGAACCCATAGTCATACCAAAGTCATTTTTTTATGTTATATACTGCATTCTGAAAAACTCAAGATGGAAGAAACAAAAGCAGCATTTTTTAACAAGAGCCATGTTGGACATGGGCATAAGTCCCCTACCGGCTTTGTTTGTCTCAATGTTTTCCCACGCCAATTCTATCAGGGACGTCAAAACCAGGTCTTGTTAAAGGGTTAAACAAGACTTACATGGGTTGTTGTCTCTGCTGTGCCCACTATACAATTCATGGAAGCAATAGACAGATGCAAGAAATAGTATCAATAACAGTTACCTTGTCTGATCCAAGATGTTTTTCTTCAGTCTTGTTGGTAAGAAATGAGAACTTTCACTGGAGGTGATTAATACTGCTGCATCACCACCCTGACTAACATGGCTTATAAATTTTTTTACATTTTAAAACAGGTTTCATCAAGTTAGCTTGCTTAGTTATTAAGTTATTGCAGGATCCATATTTTGCCATATTTTCACTATTTCCGTGACCATAGCAACCACACTTTTTGTCAAAGAACAAAGATAAAATGATGTGCATAATCTACACATTGCCATCTAGTCATATACCAAGTCTCATCAAATTAGCTTGCTTACTTATTAACTTATCGCAGGATCCAATATTTTTTGCCATATTTTCACTATTTCCGTAACCATAGCAACAACAATTTTAGTCTAAAAACAAAAATAAAATGATGTGCATAATCTACACATTGCCATATAGTCATATACCAAGTCTCATCAAACTAGCTTGCTTAGTTATTATCTTATTGCAGGATCCCATTTTTGGCCATATTTTCACTATTTCTGTAACCATAGCAACCTCAATTTAAGTCGAAAAACAAAAATAAAATGATGTGCATAATCTACACATTGCCATCTAGTCATATACCAACTTTCATCAAAAACGCTTGCTTAGTTATTAAGTTATCGCGGGATCCAGATTTGAGCGGACAGACGGACGGACAGACAGACGGACGGACGGACAGACAGACGGAGGGCAAACCTATAGTCCCCTCCGGTGTGAACACCGGTAGGAGACTAACTACACATAAAAGAGAGGAAAATGCAGAATAAAAGCCATTACTTGCTTTCAGCTAGCACAGCAACCATTCAGAGCAAATATAAAGGTTTTGAGTGAGAATTACAGGCTATTTTGGCGTTTTAAAGGTTTCCTGGGGAAATGTAAAGGTTTTAAAAGTTTGCTCTGAAATTAAAGGTTTTTAAAGGTTTTAAAGGTTTCACTAGGAGGCCTGAATTTGTACGAAAAAATCAATTAAAATGAGTTCTTTTTATTATGGCACAAAATGCATGAAATGGAGGGATGGGAAAAAATTCTTGTTTTTCAGTTTTGTTACCAATTACAAGACCCAATGAATTTTTTTTCTTGTGCATAAAATGTGTCAAGTACCAATTCACTTTTGTTCAAACTACTTTGGTGAACTAGAGGTGCTTGAGCGCCACAGGCCGGAATATCCTGATAATGATTATAAGAGAATGATAAGGCTGTATAAAACAAGGATCATTCCAGTGTTATTTGTTTGAAATCTAAAAATAAAATTTTCAACACCAACAGAATGTTACTGCACAATATACGGGTCATTTATCTACAAAATTTTTATTGTAGATCTTTCCACTTTTCATTAAACACCACTATAAGGGTGTTACTTCACAATAATTATTTGTCATCAAAACTAAATTCTAACTAATGATAATAAGAAGTAAAATATTAAATCCAATATATATATTTTGCCAAATGCCTTAGAGTGTAGTCAACTCAGCTCTTTTTTCCCCACTCTGAACCTCAGTAAGGCCACTTTACACCACTTGTCCTCTTTGTGCAGTCACCCTTCGTTCGACTAAACTGACGAATTCTCAGGGGGTATCTTAGGCTCCCTATTTCCCCTAATGTTTCTACACATTTGGATTCCAACAAAGCTTATGTTTCTTCTAACCTACAATCTTTACACCTGTTAAATTGAATGAGTCTAAAAAATTTATCATTTAGGTGATACCAAAAGTGATCAAATAATCACTTTATATGTTGAAATGTCCTCTGCCAATAAAAAGCACGCTGTTCATCTAATCAAACATTTTTTGCAACCTGATACAATTTAACAAATTTAAAATTACCATGATATTTGGTTGAAATACATCTATTTAAACTTTGAAAAAAGTTTGTTTTACCCCATATTGGATATTGCACCATACAACATATCAAAAGAAATGACCTCTGACAATAAAAGACATATTTTGCATCTGATCACAATATATTTAGCAGACTGATGAAGGATCACTATAGAATCATTCCAGTGAAATTCTGTTGAAATCCATCAGTTAGATTCTGAGAAAATGATTTTCAAAGTTTTCACTAAATAACATATAGAAAAATGGCCTCAGCCCATAAAACACTTATTTGTCATCTGATCACAATGTATATTTACGGACTTGTAAAGGATCACTAAAGAATCAATCAAATGAAATTTGGTTGTTATCCAATAGTTAGGTTTGAGAAAAATGAATTCAAAGTTTCCACTATATAACATATAGAGAAATGACCTCCGCCCATAAAATACACATTTTGCATTTGATCACAATAATTTTTTGTAGACTGATATAGGGTCACTCAGGATAATTCATGTGAAGTTAGGTTTATATCCATCATTTAGTTTCTGAATAAAGCCACCTATTACCATATATGGAAATTAGCCATGCCTTCTTCAGCCATGATTTTCAACCGATTAAAATTCTTTGAAGGAATCTGATAGAGGGTCACCCAAGGAACATTCCTGTGAAATTTGATTGAAATCCATCCAGTACTTTATGAGGAGAAGATTTTTTAAATAAAAGTTTACAGACAGACGGACGGACGATGGACACCGCGCCATAACAATAGCCTGCTGGCCTTTCGGCCAGTGGAACTAAAAATGGATGATGCAATTCTTTTTTCTTTGTGTATATTATTAACATGAGCGAGTTCAAGATTTGGACATACCTGGCATGAGTCCTTTCACCTGTAGTTGTCCATTTGGTCCTTGTATAAGCTGTACATTTTGTACATTGGAGCCTGTAGTTGAACCTTGAGGTCGTACAGCAACTGCAAATATACAGGATAAATATACAGTTTTAAACTCACAAAGAGTTTGCCTTTCATAGAATAGACAACATCAGAAATGCTAACATATGTGTAAACATGAAAACTCAAATACAGCTTTATTTTTTCTTCAAAGTTTTGTATTCATATCTAATTTCTGACAAGGACAAACTAGGCTGTTGCAGAGCGGACTAATATCCCCCTACAAGTGCCTGTCAATAAAGAAAAGCTATTTTTCATAAAAAGGCCATAACTCTGTCAAAAGTCAATGGATCATAACCAAAATATCTTTTGCACATCTCTGCCAGATACTGATCACATCTGTAATTTTTCAATGAAATCCACCCATTAATTGCTGAGAAATTGAGCAGACAAAAAAGATAAACGGAAGGACAGACCAAATGATAATTTGACTCCTATACCCCCAAACATAGTTTTGGGAGAGTATAATTAATTATCATTTACTTCTTTCTCTTTGAAAGCTGTAAATTATAATGTATGCTTTATCCTATTAGAATTGAGACAAGTGTGTGGTAGTTTTATAATACAAGCATATGTAACCAATACAACTTAATCTCACAAGAAAGTGTGTTTGAATTTCTCCTGCCCCAAAATAAGCAATATTTTGAGAAGTTTGACCATGATAATTGAGTTTATCACATGACCTTGACCTTCAAAGATGGGATTGGCAAGATAAACTGTAAGCCAAATGAGTGAATTGTAACATGAGTAGTGCTGAAGTAATGGGAAAATATTTAGTTTGCAGATAAAATATTCATAGACAGACAGATGGACAGATACAGGTTAAATAAAATGCCTTGATCTATAGATGTCGTGATATAAATTAAACTATTCCAGGCTCCAATGCATAACCGATTTACCTTTTCCTGGTGTCTGTTGAACTGTACTTCCAATAACTTTTGGTATTTTGATTGCAGTAAGAGCCCCTGATGTGGCAGCTGGGCTGGCTGTTGTGATGGCCACTCCATTTGATGCGGCTGGTTTTGGGGCGAGAGTAAGGCCAGCAGAGGCTGGGCGGAGTGTTACAGACCCTGTGGAGCCCGGTATCTGGACCTTCACCATAGGTCGAACTACAGAAGTTGTGGTGCCTAAAATTTGGGACGATAAAATGACTTTCCTGGAACTAAATTGAATAGCCCTTATATGGCAGGTCAATTTTTTATACTTCTCTTAACTTTTCTCATAATCATAGAAACATGTGACAATAAATTAGTTTTTTTACCAACCCAATCCTATATTTCAAATGCTAAGTAAAAACATCATTGTGATCTAGTGAAGTTAGTACTTCCAATCAAAAAATTGTAGAGGCTATGCATCAAATATTCCAAACTTATTGATATGACATTTATATATGAACCTGTGCATGACATTTCCAACGATTTCACATGGGTGCAAAGCAAAAGCTCTGGCCAGCCTATGCAGCCGCAAAGTCTGACCAGTCTTTACTATGTGTTGTCTAGATAGTTTAGGTATGAACCCCTCTTCAGACAGTCAGAGAATGTTTTAATTGCATCGTGTGGTTTACTTGTCTACATAATGCATGTCCCTTACACACCATGAAATTGTTGGAAATGTCACGCACATGCTCATATCATATTTATTGCAACCTACACTTTGTCTATCCTCATGTAACAATCTTACTGGGCCCAACTGAATAAAAGATAACCATTGATTAATTATTTACCTGGAGTTAATTTCAGCCATACAGAATTATGTGTTTCAATTGCTTCAATTGAAACAACAAACCTGGTTGGTTGAATAAAACTTCCAGTCTTTATTTAACTGATTGTTATCTTTTTTACCACTGGGGGCTGATGTATAATCTATGCTACAAACCATGTTGCCAGCCAAGGTTGACCTTGTTGTTGTTTTTCTTAAAAATATTTCCTAATTATAAGAAAAGCTGAAGTCTTTGGTTTAAGTTTGATTGTTTGTTTGTTTGAATGGGTTTTATGCCGCTTTCAACAATTGCGCAGTTATATAGCGGCGGCCGGAGCACCTAACAATGGATTCCTGGTATTTTTTCACCTGTACTACCATTACACCCTTTCCTAGCCTCCGACTGCTATCTCACATAGGTTTACGATTATCTTGTTTGAGAAAGTAAATAAGAAGTCAAGGTCATGGGGGGTCAATATTCTACTCTATTTTGCTGTATATCTATGCTACAAACCTGGTGTTGCCAGTCTGGGTTGACCTTGTTGTTATTCTTTCTTAATAATACTTCGTAATTATAAAAAGGTTGATGTCTTTGGTTAAGTTTAAGAAAGTAGGTCAGATGTCAAAGTCATTGGGATCAAAGTTCTACTCTATTTTGCTGTATACTTTTGTTATAGCCTGGTTAATTTGACCTGACCTTGACCTCTGTGGAAAAATACTTAAATAACAATTACCGACATATTTCATCAATTAACAAAATGTATAATACATTCAATATCATTTGATATTCATTCCTATGCAAGCACATGCAAAGCCGAGTAGATATATTCAGATTTTTATTCATCTAAATAGCAGGGGTCAGATAAAAGTCAATAAAACTGCACTATACAAACCTGGTGTTGCCAGTCTAGGTTGACCTTGCTGCTGTATTTTCTTGATGATATTTCCTGATGATAAGATAGTGGTCATTCCACCTTGAGTAGTCTTCAAAACAGATCCTGGAGCAATACTGGTGATGTTCTTCAACACTGGAGAGGCTAAAATGCAAAAGATGTACTTGTCAATCATAGGAATTCAATAACTTAAAACTCAGGTAGTGGAACCAAAATAAATCAACAACATTTTGGCCCTCATGAGGGGTATACATCAGCCACAGAAAATTGACTACTTAATATTTTGGTAGAAATCTATTAAGTTTTGACATAAAGAGATTCAATTAGGTATACAGAACTAAAACTACAGCCATTATCGCATTAAATGTTGATTTAATTCTTAAACCTTGTAACTACAGCTTGATTAAAGCTAACAAAATAATCTTTAAAAAAGAATATATGACCAATCCGAATCAAGAAAGAGATCATTCAGTCTATACACGACGTTGTTTAATCTGCAACAATTATTAAAGTTTTGAGTATATGATGAATGATTCACCTGTGACTGTATTTGTGGTAGTTGTTAGTCCAGTATGTACAATTTTAGCCTGACCGTCTAATATCCTCTTTTGTTGCATAGCTGCCCGCTGTTGTTTTAATTGTTCCTCCATCTGCTGTTTTATTTGACTGGCGTTCTGGGCAGCCTGTTGGGTACTTAGCTTCTCCTGCAGGGCTGCCCTCTCTTTCTCCACTCTGTGAAAAAAAAAGTATTTAAGTAACACTGTCAACTTTGAATTTTGCCAATGCTTTCTGAGACAGATTTAAAGTAATCTTTGACACAATCTGTTCGCCCAACCGAGATCTAGAAAATGTCTTAATTCATTTATTCAATTTCTAAATCTTTGATCTTTTCCTGCCTTTTCAATCTCCACTATGTAAAATATACAATCATAATTAAATATGAATGGATTCAAACACTTAAACTTCAACTAATGCCTACAACCTCTTAACTGATTAGGACAATTTTGCCTACAGATTTGGTTCTGCTATAGTGCATTCTAGAGACCCACAGAAAATAATTTATTCAATTTGATCCCAAATCTTGATTTAACTGATAAATATATGGTTATTTTGTTTTCAACAAGCATTAAAGATAGGGGTGTGGAATTCCCATGCCCGACTTGTCCGACATGAGCTTTTCTACCTGCAGACAAGTACATTTTATTAGACTACTTGTCCATGGACAAGTACATATTTGGAATGGTACTATTATATCTTAGAAAATATTCAGCCTAATGTGCCTAGCAAAGAGTAAACTAGAAAGCCATGAATCGCTTGAGTGGCTCCGCAGGCTTGAAGTTCTTGTAATAGCAAATCGAAGTCTTGACTAGACTTTTAGATATTTTTTATTCTACTGATGTTGAAAATGATTTTCAACGTTTCCACTATATAACGTGAAATTTGGTTGAAATCCATCAATTACATTCTTAGAAAATGATTTTCAAAGTTTCCACTATATTACATATAGAGAAATGACCTCCGCCCATATAATATATTTTAAATCCGATCACAATTATTTTTGGTAGACTAATAAAGGGTCACTCAAGAATCAACCTAGTGAGAATTGGTCGATAACCATCAATTACATTCTGAGACAAGAGCTGTCACTGTAAGATGACAATGCCCCCGACACCGCTTTGATTTTAAATTATGGCCAATCTATGTTGAAGGTCAAGGTCATCCAGGGGTCAAGGTCACCAAAGTATGTGCCTACAGAAAGGTAATGTACCAAGGAATGTTGTGGTAAAGTATGATGCGAATATGTTAAGTAATAAGGAAGTTATGGCCAATGTTAAAGTTTTTGGACGGAATGACGGACGGACGGACGGACAGACGGACGGACGGACAGACGGACGGACAGACGGACGGACGGACAAGTCAAATTTATGATGCCTCCCTATCGGGGGCATAAAAATGATTTTGAGTTTCCACTATATTACATTTAGAGAAATGACCTCCACCCATAAAATACATATTTTTCATCCGATCACAATTATTTTTGGTAGACTAATAAAGGGTCACTCTAGGATCATTCCAGTGAAATTTAGTTGATAACCATCAATTACATTCTGTGATAATGATTTTGAAAGTTTCCACTTTATAACATATAGAAAAATGACCTCAGCCCATAAAATACAATTTTTTCATCCGATCACAATCATTTTTTGTAGACTGATAAAGGGTCACCCAAGGATCATTCATGTAAAATCTAATTGGAATCCATCAATTTTGTTAAAATCTATCTATTTTCCATTTTTGCGGACAAGCTATTTTTGATCCTGAACAAGTAACTAGAAAGCCATGAATGGCTTGAGTCGCTCCACAGGCTTGAAATTCTTGTAAAAGCAAATAAATGTTTTGACTATATTTTTAGATATTTGGGGTTTTACATCTTCACGAGTCAATGGGTATCGAATCGATAACATCTCGAATACCCCTTGACTGAATGAATAGCTAAATTCTGTACGATTTATTTTAAGCCGACCAATCAAAAGGTCAAACGCTATTTTTGTAACTGCCAATCAGAGAGCTTCTTACAAACAGCATCAGTACCATTTAATTTCTATGGCAACTTTTTTATACCGACGACTGTGTAGATAATCCCTTCATTCCTGGTTTAAAGAAAATGCGTTGCTTTTTTGTATGTTTTTATTTGGTGACTGGTTGATTTTTAAAATCAACAAAATCTGATCCAATTCCTTTTATCATAATTTATTCGAATGCTAAGCTTTTGTTTTCATTATTATTGAACATTGACATTTTTCTTATAATATTTCTGTTAACTAATATTACTCTATTTGCAATATATGAAAAAAGAAAAGTATTGTTATTAAATTACACCCTGTCCTTAATGTCGTGCATTATTATCAAAACTTAAATAAAACATGTGCGCTTCCAACGGCCAAGTTAAGGCACTACTAGATGACAAAATCTTAAACTGTTTCAATTTTAAACACATTCTAATTTCAAAAAAAAAAAAAAAAAGAAGACAAGAAATTTTGGGTTAGGTTTTTTTATCCCTATACTTTTTTATCGACTTAAAAATAACATGAAATGGTTTTGAGTTAATCTATTTCCACCACCACATACACACTAATGCTCCGCCGCGTCTTAAATTAAATTCTGTATTATATTTGGGATTAAGAAAACGGAAAAAAAATCATTACGACATTTGAGAACGTATTTTTGAATAAGTAACAAGTAACAATTTTCAGCAATAACAAAATCTTATAATTGTTCAAAAGAAGAAAAGTTTTGACACCCCCTCCCTATAAAAAAAATTAACAACATAAAGATATGAAAAAAAAAAAATGGCCACTTTGTTATTTTTTGTTTTATATTGAAAGCAAATAAATTTCCATAATATATAGAATATAGCCAACAGGTGACCAAAACTGCTTAATCATAACTTGAATAGGCTGTAGCCACGAGATTTTTTGACTGCCGCAATACACGAATGTTTCAAATATATAAGAAATGAAAATCAAATAATCCCTTTTTTTTAGAAAAAATATGTAATTTGATTTTTATTGAACATTGCACGGTATTGCTTCGTTTAAAACGTCGCGGTTAAAATGTTTCATAGCAAGTTTAAATTTGAAATTTATCGCAACCTTGTGACTACCTACAACACAGGTATCTTTCAAATTAAAAAAAAAATTATATATAAAAAATTCTATTTATTTTTCTTATGTCATCTTATGCGCTTAAAGAAAAAAACTGATGGAAAAGGCGGGGGAAAATTTCTGAAATAAAGAATTAATATGAAAGTTCAACTTAATTATCATTTCTATGAATCATTTCTTTATTGAATTAATTTCAATTTCCAAAATTTCGCGCACTTCAATATAGAAACATTCTGCTTTATTGGAGTTTCCCTTCGATGAGGTTTAAAAACAGTGCAAACTTAAACCGGTATTAATGGATTAAATAATTTAAAATTTCAAATAAACATTGAAAAACCGTAATACATCGCGGGCAAAAAACTGAATTTGAGAACCTTTCAATGTACCATCAAATTATTAAAAAGATATATTGTCACACTAGTTATCATTTGAAAAGTTAAAGGAATTTCGCACAGCCTTTTTGATTGTGTATTTCGGTCTTACTAAGTGTCACTTAAAACTGAAGGGGTTAAGCGCAATTCCAAGGGTTTAATTCACATCTGGCATATAGCCGCGGGGCATATTGACCTAACAAACCTCCCGCTATCGGAGCTTTTTGTAAGAAGGTTACTGATTGATCAGCCTCGTTTTTCTTTTCTGTGACGTCACGCGTACAGAAATTACCCATTCGATCAGCCAAGGGTAAGATAAGTAAAACGTTCGTAACCCTTGGCTCGACAAGATGGGGGTTTTACTGATGTTGAAAATGATTTTCAAAGTTTCAACTATATAACAGATAGAGAAATAACCTCTGCTATTAAAAGACATATTTTTCATCAAATCAAAATAATTTTTGGTTGCATGATAATGGGTCAGCCAAAGATCATACCAAAATGTTTGATTGATTTCCATCTGTTACATTCTGAGAAAATGTTTTTCATAGTTTCCACCATTTAACATATTGAGAATTGACCTCCACCCATAAAATGTATATTTTTCATCCAATCAAAATAATTTTTGGTACACTGATAAAAGGTCACTCAAAGATCATTCCAGTGAAATTTAGTTGATATCCAAAAATCAGATTCTGAGAAAATTATTTTCAAATTTTCCACTATATAACATATAGAGAAATGACCTCTGCCCATAAAATGCATATTTTTCATCCAATCAAAATAATTTTTGGTACACTGATAAAGGGTCACTCAAGGATCATTCCAGTGAAATTTGGTTTATATCCATCTGTTACATTCTGAGAAAATGATTTCAAATTTTCCACTATATAACATTTAGCAAAATGACCTCTGCCCATAAAATGCAAATTTTCCACCCAATCACAATGATTTTTTGTTGACTGATAAAGGGTCACTTAAGGATCATTCCAGTGAAATTTGGTTGATATCCATCAGTTACATTCTGAGAAAATGATTTTCAAAGTTTCCACTATATAACATATATTGAAATGACCTCCGCCCATAAAATGCATATTTTCCATCTGATCACAATGATTTTTTGTAGACTGATAAAGGGTCACCCAAGGATCATTCATGTTAAATTTAATTGGTATCCATTGATTAGAATCTGAGAAAACTCACTTTTTACCATATTTGGAAATTAGCCACGCCCATTAAATCCATGTTTTTCATTGGATCAAAATTTCTTGAACAACTTTGAAAGAGGGTCACCCAAGGATCATTCCTGTGAAGTTTGGTTGAAATCCATCTTGTAGTTTCTGAGGAGAAGATTTTTAAAGAAAAGTTTACGACCGGACGCACGGACGGACGGACGCATGACGGACACAACGCCTTGACAATAGCCCCAGTGGCTTTCAGCCAGTGGAGCTAAAAATTCATACTTTACTTGACCATGGACAAATGGAAAAAAATCTGTATTTCCACACCCCTGTTTAAGACTTACAAGAATCTAGAATTTGACAAAGGTTACTAAATGTTCTAAGCTTTAATACATTCCAGTAACAGACTTACTTTTCTCCAAACATTTTGATTTCCCATAATTCTAGCACTTCTTCTGGTAACCATGTCTCACTAACACTTGGTTCTGTTAGTTTAGGAGATTCGGCTCGCTTTCTCTCCCTCAAACCACTTCTCTGTGGTGTGTATTTCTCTGAAATAGGAATTTTCATAACATGCTTGTATTGTTCACAGAAAATACAGAAGAAGGACTTTCATCCCATTACTTTAACCAGGGGCGTGGAATTCCCATGCCGACCTGTCTGACATGGTTTTTTCTACCTGCCGACAAGTATTTTTTCTATGCCTCTTGTCCGTGAACAAGTAAATACCAGGACAAATATCAGAATGGTACTAAATCGATAGATCTGAACGATTGATTATAATAATGTTAATACCAAGGGGTAGAAAACATTGTTTTTAATGAAGAAAATGCTTGAGTCAAGCATTTTCTTCTGAAAAAACCATATATTTTCTCACAATCGATTTATTTTCTTTTTTTAATGACATTTTATTTTTGATACAGAACAAGTAGAAAATCATCTTTGACTTGTCTGAAGACAAGAAATTCTGTAATCAAATTAAAAATCAGCACTCCCAGTATCATCCTTTGAAGAATAGATTGTAAAACTTTACTTAAAACTAATGACTTAAAGACTCTTTCTGCAGATTTTCCTACTAACTTCATGGATCAGCATGAAACAGTTGTAACTGCCTATAAACATATAGGCAGTTACAACTGTTTCATGCTGAGTCATCAAACTGATGTCGATTTCGAAAATAATATAAAATGGCTTTCATTTTTGTGTTAGGAACTGATTGATCTATTATGAAATTTCTAAGTCAGTTATCACAAACAAAAGCCCAAACCAACCGATTATCGATTTTAATTGATTAATCTGCTCATCACTAATTATTACCTTTTGGTTGTTGAGGCACTCCCAAGGGGACTACAATTTTCCTCACTAGGAACTCTGATCGTAATCCATAAGGACCTATATCCCTTCTCTTCAGCAGTTCTGTTGTGGTAATCTCAGTTTCCGTTGAGATAGTGTTAGTCCCGCCCACTGGAGACTTGGTTGCCATGTCATCCCACCTTATACACGCCCACAGTATGCGTAGATGGAGAGCTGCACCAGCCAGTGATTTTATAGTTTGCATTCTAAACTTGAAGGCTGTTTTAAACAATGGCCTTGGACATGGATACGGCCAGTTCACATTGTTCATTTTACAATCATATTTAAATCCAGACACTTCAGTTTTACCTCCCTTCCTTGCCAGTTTTCTACATTCCCATTTTTCTAGAATAAACAAACTTTTACCACCAGACTTGGACTTAAATTTGTGGGCAGGAGGAAGGGATGTTTTCTTGGCTCCTTTTTTTTTCACGCCCACTTTAGATACCCTAACAAGCTGCATTTTGTCTTTAGAGTGTCTTACTGGTGGTATTTTAGCACGGAGATCTTCTACAGACATTTTCTCTAAGGCCTGTTTAATAAATTGCTGTGCTTGTGAATACGTGAGAGTTTGTCCAGTTTTCTGAGCTATAAGTTGGGCCAGGTTCCCGGGTATTGAGATTGTGGTTGTTTTTTTCCCTGATGGCGATGTCACACTACCAGTTTTAGTTGTAGCACTACTAGGCTTGGGTTTTGTATCTGATTTGTTATCTAGGTCTTTACTTACAGGCACATGAACAACTTTAGGTTTATTTTCACTTGATTCACTTGAATTAGACACAGACAAGTTTTCAGAAGCACTAGATTTAGTCACATCCTCTTTTTTATTATCTGAAGTATCCATCTCCTCAGTTTTATTTTGATTGGCACTTTCAGTTTTCTCCACATCTGACTTTTCAGATTCAACTTGACTGTCTTTCTCCTGGTTTTCTCCTTCTGCTTTACTATCAGTGTCACCTTTTTCTACAGATCCCTGTCTATCAGTTTCATGTTTATCATCGGTATCTTCATCGACTTCCATCTGAACATCTGTTGTGTCGTCGACATCAATCTCCTCCTCCTCTTCCTCCATCTCCAGTTTGTTCCATCGACAACTCACAGAGTAACACTCTCCTTTAGGCACACACCCTGACAAACACAGTGGAGAGTAACACACAAATGGAGGGGGTTTGGGTTTCTGTTTTTGTGTATCTACTGGGGTATCAGATACAGGTAATGAGATTATTTTCTTCTCTGGAGATTCCATCTTGTCTTCTTTCTCTTCCTTAGCTGCCTCTAGTCTAAGTTTCCACTGAATCTGTTGTTCTATTCCATCTCTTTGTTTTCTCTCCATATCCTCAAGTTTTGTACGCCTTTCTAATAAATTATCTAATTTTGAATAAGGTTTTGTCACTTTTGGATAGTATGAATGTTCCAACAATGATTGACTAACATTTATTAAGTCTACATCACATTTCTTAGTCAATAATGAATAAGCCCTTAAATTAGCTTTAGATAAATTTCCCTGAGATAAACGTAACATTTTCATTTCTTTTTTCGGAGAAACTTGTTCAATATCCACATCAACATGTTCCTCCTTCAAGTCTTTACCAACATCAATATCCATTGGTTCTTCTTTAATCTCCTCCTTTGTGTCCATACTGTCTACATTCATACCTTCCTTACTATCCACTTCTGCCTGATTTGTATCACTACCTTCCACCTTCACTGCATCACTAGTCTCTGTCTTTATATCTTTTTCACTATCAATCTCCTTTTTCTCATCAGACAAAGAACTAGATGTATCCATTTTTTGCTCATTATCAGTGATATTAGTTTCTTCCTCTTTTACTGCAGGTTTTGTGTCTTGGTCACTGCCAGATCCTGGGGGCTCATTTTCACTAGTATCCATCTTTTCTGCCTTGATAGATTCCTCTTCTTGTTTTGGTTCATCTTTCTTTATATTTTCCACAGCTTTTACCTCATTTTTAACATCTTTTTTGTCTGCAAAGGTTAAAAGAATATGGTGGTACATATATTGGGGATACATATATTAAGAGCTCGTAATATTCCTTCAGTGGCATAATATGTATCAAAGAAACAATATATTGATATTTGACTTTCTTTGATACATAATCATTATTTCTATCCATAAACAGTAAAAATTCATTAAATATGGTGTATAGATAAGAATAACAATGTCTGTAGAAGACCAGAGCAGTAGATACCCTATTTTGGTTACCCTACAATTATAAAAAACTTTATTATTTAGATAAGTCCAGTAAAACTTGTTTTAAGTGACAACTTTCGGGGCCACCAAAGAGCGGTTGTTAAAGAAAATGGCTTTGTTTACGGGGGTTTTTTTGCAAATAAAAGAAACATATATTCATGCAAAATACTCAATAATCAGATTATCCTATGTTGTTATTTCAAAAGAATCATCTCATTGAGACAATTCTGGTGAGTTTTAACATCACAGGATTCATTTTCAATAATTTTTAGACCAACAATACCTAATTTTCAAGATATTTTGATTCAAAAAGAGAGATTTTGAAAACAGTCACTTAACAAAAATGGTTGCTTAACCCTGGTCATGCTGAATAAATTTACGCTAAAATTTTCCCCCAAATCAAAGGGCAAAAAGCACTGAGAGTACAAACTGTAGGTCAATTCTTATTTGAAAAAATAAATCTATTGACAATTCTGGTTTGAAAGTGAGAAACAGGTGATGTAGACAAACATCAGACTGCACAAATGTGCAGGCTGATGTTTGTCTATAGCTCCTTCCAAAGCAGGAATATTCCGGGTTCAGCATGACAAGGGTAAATAGACATGGTAGCTTGAGAAGATTTAGAGTATTAGATAGCTCTATACATTACCATCTTCAGTTTCATCAGTCCCTAGAATCTTCATTTTTCTGTTCTGTAATTTTCTAGCGGCAGCTCTTAATCCCACTGTGTCTTGTGGAACAGGATCAGACTGTCTAGTGTTGCTGATCCATATCCAACCATGGCCCCCACTTACACGGTACTCCTCACCTCTCTGCTTCCAAACCTGATTTTAATCATATTCAAAAACTTAAGAACAGTCAAATTGTAAAGCAGACTATTTTTGTTGAAACCAGCTTTATGTAAAATTCATATGATCATAATAGATCAATTGGCAACATTGGCCAGAGACAGATTTTGAGTTAAACCAACAGAAAATTGGCATATTATATCAAAGTTTGTTACTTTTTTTGCTGCATTTCGCATTTTGTCAGCAACAAACAATCTTTAATTCAAAGTTCTTTTGATATTGCATACAAGTTGCTCACTGCTTTACATGTGTGTAGCTTGAAGTGAATGTAGCTAGTTTTAACAAGAGAATTGCCTGCAGGTGCCTACACTCGGCTGTTGATAGCTGAAAGTCAAAAAAGAGGCATGATTTGCATAAAATGCATCTACAGTTATTCCCCTTGATATTGAAGGTTGCTCTTTTGTTGGTGAACATTTGTGCAAAGTTTCAAGTGAATGCCTTCAATAGAACCAGAGATATCACAAAATAACTTAGTTGACAACAATGACAATGACGACAAAAACACCAAGGCTATAGCAATACCTCAGGTCTTCTCTGAAAACAGCCAAGCTAACAAGATGTGTTTGTGAAACACCAATGCCCCCGGAACAGCATTTTTTCAAAGTTTGACCTTGACAGATGACCTTGACCTTGTCACATGACCTTGACTTTGGTACCATCAGATGTGGATCATTGAGATCTATCATCATGCCAAATATGAGCCTTGTATGTCAAATACTTTTGGAGAAAAGGCAAAGGTTAAGTTTTCGGACAGACGGACGGACAGACAGACGGACATGAGTAAAACAATATGCCCCCGATCTCTCGATACGGGGGCATAAAAATGTTAATTGAAAGAGAAATCAAATAATTAATTGACAAAGTAAATCTCTCATTTAGACCTGCCCTGCATTAAGGATAACAAAACAGTGCGAACTGTTTGCATAATATAACCAACTTTGTACATGGACAAAGAGGGGAATAATTTGCAAATAGTTTGAACATTTGTCATCCTTAACTCCTGGCTATGTGCACTTTTGAAAATCATAGTGTATATTTGATCCAGACAAGAGGTCGAAGGAGATCAGCATAATTTGTTAATTACCTGATGTTTCAAGCCCAGTGTATATTTGATCCAGACAAGAGGTCGAAGGAGATCATCATCTTGTAGCTTCTTCATCTCTTTTTCTTTCTTTTTCATTTCTTCTCTATCTAGAGATGTAATTCTTTTTAACTTTACATGACCTGAAAATTAGGACAAGATCAGCAATAAGTGATTGTTTAGCATTACTGAAAGTTCTCTGTGACACATCTCAGCGTATCAGAAGTAAAGGGAGACCTAGGTTTACCTCTACCTAATTGTTCATGTCACAGCCGCTGTCATAGCACAGTTCATAGCATGTCAGATTATCAATCTAAAGGTTCAGGGTTTGATCACTGACTTCAGCACTCACCCTTTCTGACTAATTGTCTCAAACCAATGAATGGAATGATATATGTAGACCTATATGGGATAGCAGCTGGAGGCTACGAAAGGATGGAATGGTGTGAGAAATACCAGATATTTTTTGTTAGGTGCTTCAATCCGAGTGATATGACTGTAAGATTATTTTAAGAAGCGTAAAACCCCATTCAATAAATCAATCAGTTGTTCATTTCACATGACTTCTACTTCAAAGGGGGCCCATTGCACTGCAAATGTCATTATGTTGCTATGTCATTGACATTCAAAATGACGATCTTAATAGAATTTATTTTTAACACTTCACATTTGTCCTTTTTTGCATGTAAGAAATAAATAATTTATATGTTCATTTTCTTTGCTAATTATCTAAGATTGATGATCTTCTGTTTTCTGAACCATAAAAGCTATATTTTCATAAGAAGCTCAGATAGGCGTGATAATATAGCCTTCATTATTTAGTCAAGGGAAGAATCATTGATCTTCCAATGAATTAAACAATTAGTATGTAAGTGAACAAAATGTCTTAAATAAAAAGGGGATATTGAATGAGAGGTCATTTAATACCAAATTTATTAAACAAGTCATCTATAAACAGATAAAAACGTGGCTACCCTGAGTTTTTATCTGTTTTAGATGACGAGTTAAATAAATTCAGTATTTTATGAGCACATATTTTAAAAACTATTTATAATTTGACCAGAATTTTCAAAAATCATCAAAATTCTTGAAATTTTACATTTCAATATTCCATGAAATTTATAACACCAATTAAAACTGACATCACAATAAAATACATTCTGACTTCATTTTTGTGTTTACAAAAACATGTTGCTTTTCACTCCGAGCTCATTTACATAGTTATTCCACTAGTGTAATAACACCTGTGTAATATCAAAAATATTCAATGGGGTTAATTCACTCTCGCAACATAGGTCATATTATAAAGCTTTGTTCAAACTGCATTTAAGACATTTCAGTTGCTAAACAAAACAAGATGTGTTTGTGAAACACAAATGCCCCCGTAACGGCATTTTTTTTTCAAAGTTTGACCTTGACAGATGACCTTGACCTTGTCACATGACCTTGACTTTGGTACCAGCAGATGCGGATCATTGAGATCTATCATCATGCCAAATATTAGCTTTGTATCTTGAATAGGCTTGAAGATATTGGCAAGGTTAAGTTTTTGGGTTAAAGTTTGACCTTGATGGATGACCTTGACCTTGTCACATGACCTTGACTTTGGTACCAGCGGATGCAGATCATTGAGATCTATCATCATGCCAAATATTAGCTTTGTATCTTGAATAGGCTTGAAGATATTGGCAAGGTTAAGTTTTCGGGTTAAGTTTTCGGATGTTTGACCTTGACAGATGACCTTGACCTTGTCACATGACCTTGACTTTGGTACCAGCGGATGCGGATCATTGAGATCTATCATCATGCCAAATATTAGCTTTGTATCTTGAATAGGCTTGAAGATATTGGCAAGGTTAAGTTTTCGGACAGACGGACGGACAGACGGACAGACAGACGGACGGACAGACGGACAGACAGACAGACAGACAGACAGACAGACACGAGTAAAACAATATGCCCTCGATCTATCGATGCGGGGGCATAATTATCCTCTATGTACTCACCAAGTGCTTCATGCCATACAGGCAGCAATAACACAGGCTTTATTGATGCCTCTAGGATTGAGATAGCCAGACTGAAGTCCTCTGGTTTTGTACACTGGTGTAGAGCTTTCAGCCAGGACTGTCTATGTAGCTGCCAGTTTGGATGCAAAAATGGTGACGCTATACTACTCTCTAGCTGTGATAGGGTCAGTCGTAAAGTGGACACTGTCATTATTTTGTTCCCATTCACCGTTCCATTCCATTTGAACTCACTCAGATTGGTCAGACTAAACTTGTGAGACAGGTACCTCTTTTTATCCCTCTCTTCATTGTGCTGATGTTTGTTCAAGGCTAAAGTCTGAGTTGTGTACTGGTTAACATATTGCTTGTACAAACCATCCATTCCTGTAAACAATCAATCATTTAGAGTCTGTGTGTGATATTTTAAAACATTTGAGTCTACATTAAAAATAAAATGAGTCTGTGCACATATGTGACAATTTCTATTTATTGAGGCCTTTTGTAATCATCTCCAAAATTTGAGCCTGTGAGTGACATTTTCTATCATTTGAGCCTGTGAGTGACATTTTCTATCATTTGAGCCTGTGTGGGACACTTTCTATCAATTGAGCCTATGTGTGACATTTTCTATCATTTGAGCCTGTGTGGGACACTTTCCATCAATTGAGCCTATGTGTGACATTTTCTATCATTTGAGCCTGTGTGGGACACTTTCTATCAATTGAGCCTATGTGTGACATTTTCTATCATTTGAGCCTGTGTGGGACACTTTCTATCAATTGAGCCTATGAGTGACATTTTCTATCATTTGAGCCTGTGTGGGACACTTTCTATCAATTGAGCCTATGTGTGACATTTTCTATCATTTGAGCCTGTGTGGGACACTTTCTATCAATTGAGCCTATGTGTGACATTTTCTATCATTTGAGCCTGTGTAGGACACTTTCTATCATTTGAGCCTATGTGTGACATTTTCTATCATTTGAGCCTGTGTGGGACACTTTCTACCATTGGACATTTTCAAACTTTTGGGTCTGGGTGCAACATTTTCAAAAACTTCAAATTAGTACCAAGTAAAGACTCCTTGCATCCGCACAGTCTGGTCTGAGTCTTCACTCTACCCTGTAGAAAGCTACTGACAGTTTTTACAGAAGATCAGCAAAGATCATAATTGCACTTTGTGGCTGCCTTGCTGCTAACGGTCTGTTGGGAATTTCCCATTCAAGTTGATCTATACTGCATTTGATATGAAGTCTGTTTCTAAGTAGAGAGCAGTTTAATAAGATATGATATTTAAACCTTAATGACTATTGATAAGAAAAATTTAGGTTTATGAATTGAAATGGTTGAGGTAATAGGTGAATGCACTTGTAATATCTTCTTTTGACTTTTTAATTTTTTTAAGGAAGAGAATAGATTTGTCAATCATTTTTTATTTGAACATATATTTGAATTTTGACATGTCTAGAACAATTCACCTCTAAGTAGGTTCACCTCTGAATAACTTTTAACATTCAATTCATTTTAAAAATATCAAGAGTTGTTGACAAAAACATTATTGTAGCTTAGCTAAGCCCTAATAACCATGTATGGAGCTGTTCATCAAAACATGACATGTTTCTGGAACTCTGTGGAATCTATTAAGGTTGTCTTCAATGCTGCTTCATCAAACAGCCTTTAATAGCATGTCATAGACAATGTCCTAAAAAGATTATTATCTATATGTAATAACTATTTAAGGTAACATTTATAACAGGAATACTGATGAACCAAAAACGAAAGTTTACAAACAGCTATTGGTAAATGAGCCAGAGCATGACATTTCCAACAATATTACATATGCGCAATGTAAAGACTCCGGCCAGTCTGTGAATCAGAACAGTCTGATCAGTCTTCTTTATGTAATTTGTGGATAGATAAGGTATTAAAGTAACTGTATTATCTGTAGACAGTCAGGCAATCCTCTACTTACACTTAGTAACTGTCTGGGCTGCTTAATAATTGCACCTCACGCAGATATCTAATTGTTGGAAATGTCAAGCATAGGCTCAAATCTTTTTTTACTCACCAAGTTTGAAATATTGCTGTTGTTGGAATATGGAAGCAGATCCAGATATTTTGCTGCGTGTTATTTTTGTAATTTCTCCGTCTTTGTTGATCACTAGGACTTCATCTGTTGTAGAGGAGTTAGATTTCATGCCTGACGTCTTGACACTTGTTGAGCCCATAATAGAGTCAGAAAACAGCTTTGGAGTCAACGAGCCTGTTTTGGATCTGGTAACCATCTTACCTAAAATAATTCAATGAACCATCTCATTTTGATACCTTCCCATTTCCATGAGTAAACACTCATCCTTGAAAGAGAAATTTTTATGTGCTTGTATTTGAAAAATTGAAAAAATGGTCTTATTTTATGTTGAAGAGTCCTTTTTTGTTTTCACTTTGTAAAAATTCAATGTTATATTCTTTAAGTCTTAATACTTTCTATTTTGAATCAACATAATTTTCATTTTTTAGAGAAATAAATCTAATTTTCTACATTTCGCAATTCAATTTCTTTGTCACATTTGGCCAAGGTCTATTCAATTTGGGTTGAATGAACTGTGGATTACTTCATAGAATAGGTGGTTCCAATGTGAGACCTAATGATTGCAGAGCCATCTGACACTATTTTTTATACAAAAAGGCGTTTGATTTACAGACAATGTTGACCCCTTTTGGATTTGGATATATATAATACATACTTAGTGTGTTATATGAAAAAAAATATCTAACGAGGTTGGGAGAATTGAAAATTGTCGAGGCTCACAACCAAGTTAGATATTTTTTCATACAATACACTAAGTATGTATTATATTTATCTTATAACCTCTGTTTGTCTTGTTTTCGTCTATGTTTCTGACTGAAATGCAAGTTTCTAAAAATAACCGCATTATATCATTGTTCTTAAAATAATGTGTATAGTTATAAGATAAAAATCAATGATTTTGTTAACTTGTATCAAGTAAGCTAATAAATCAACCTACCTGACCCTTGTCCATTTTCAGTTTCACTTTTTTGTTCATCAGTTTTGTTTTCAGTTGGTTCTACTTTTTTAGCAGAAAGGCTTATTTTCATCTGTGCTCCATCTTTGTTCAAAACAACAAAAGTAGTTCCTTTAGTTTCCCCAGATTTGGTGGTCGGGCAGACTGACTGAATATTCATTAGTCCAGTTTTTTGTTTACTACCATCTGGATTTAACACAATTATTTTCCCTTTTTCACCTGATTCAATATTTTGCCCTATTGTTTTGTCACCATTAGTTTTAGAACCACTGAATTCATTGTTTTTCACATCATTGTTAGAATCTATTTTTTTGTCACTATCCCTGTTCTTACTGACAACAACAACTCTCGGTTCGATGGTTTTGATGATGTCCCTTCCTTCCTGAGACGGGGAGACTCTAACGCTGGTTGTGGTTTTTGTTGTGGTCGTGGTTTCTACAGTTTGGGTGGTCATGACTGTCCCACTCTCAGTGGTTGAAATAATTTCTGTTGTGGTGAATGAATTAGAAGTGTCTGTCGTACTTGATTGCAGGGTACTTATCTATTAGAAAAGAAATAATCACTTATATAAGTTATGTAGGGATTCATATTCATATATATACATAATACATACTTAGTGATTTGTATGAGAAAAAATATCTAATGAGGTTGGGAGAATTGATAATTGTTGAGGCTCTGCCAAAACAATTATCAATTCCCACAACCGAGTCAGATACTTTTTTCCATACAAATTATATACTCTAAATATGTATTATATTTCTCTTATAACCTCTATTTGTCGTGTTTTCGTCGATGTTTCTAACTGAAATGCAAGCATTTAACAATAACCGCATTATATCATAGTTCTAAAAATAACTATGTGATATGAAAAATATCATATTGGATGTTATCACACGAATATTTGTATAGTTATAAGATAAAATAGATTCTTACTGCAATCACTCATTAAATTATTATAAATACAAACAAGAAAAATAAATTAAATTCTAATAAGTGGAATGGATGTAATTGCATGAAAATATAAGATTCTTTTTTCTCAATCAGTATTACATAATTTCAAATTATAATGCCTGTAGAAAGCCACTGAGATAAATGATTGGAATGTTGGTGAATGATCAAGCTGCAGTTTTTATCATTACCAACAATATTTTTCGAAAAGTTATTCATTTTGTACTACACACAGTGACATGTGTAGTGTGGGTATGACGTATCAGGGTTTGAAGGGACCCTGGTTCTGTGAGTCTGGAACTTACACATTAGTAGCCAGGACTATTAAAATCGTTTGATTCATCCAATGGACCCTTTTGGGACCAACTTCAGAAGAGACTTGAAGACTGTTTAAACAGTCTTCAATTCCTTTCTAAAGTTGATCTCCAAAGGTACATTTAACAAATACCCTCATGGGCCTTACTTTTGAGTCCCCAGGACCCCATTTTGTTGATGTCATACTAGCATTGGGTAGATTGATCAATTTCAATAGATAATCAGTTGGCTTGGGCTTCCAATTGTGATAATCGACTAATAAAATTTTATAATCGATAACCAGTTCCTAACACATAAAAATCTGAAGAGTCTTTCGGTCATGTGTTTTCACTAAACTTTCACATTCTATTTTTCATAGGATGCCACTTGGAGTGCTGTATTAATTTCTAAAAGACGGTTGTACAATCGATCATCAGTTAATGTACTCTTCCAACTGAAAATTGATTATTGATTGTAATTTGAAACTGATAGCCCAACTTCATGTCATACTAATAACCAGGTAGTTACACCTTATTTCATCATGACAACTATTTTTCAACTCACAATATTGTCAGATATATCCATCTCTTCCTCAATAATCTCTCCATTTTGATGTTCTTCTCCATTAGCCTTTTCTCTCTCCAGTCTCTCCTGTTCTTCAAGACGAGCTCTTACTTCCTCCTCTTCCCTAGCTTTTCTTTCCGCTTCTTCCTTTGCTCTTTGTTGTGCTCGCTCTGCTTGGATTTTCTCAAGGTTTGCTATAGCAAGACAAAACATTTATAAGCCTTTGCATGAAATTTCCAACTATTTCATGTTTGTGTTTTGGAAAGTATTAAAAATATTCTTCCATTGTGAACAGAAATTAAAGGTCCATAGCAATAGATAAAGCACAAATGTAAGACTCTGTACAGTCTGATTTGAGATGTAACGTTTTGCACAAGTGAAATTGTTGGAAATGTCATGTGTACGCTCAAAACCTTATTCAGCTTTAATGTTTTATCACAATAACATACCAATGATATCATCAATATTGTTTCCAACTTCTATTTTTTTTTAGCACACAACTAATTTTGTTTTATTTTACTGTAGAAAATCATATTGTTATTTATCATATTCTCTGTAGAAGTTCTTAAAGTTTTATTCAATTAAACAAATGATCTAAATTTCATAGTAAAAGACTCATTGAGCAAGGCAGAATCAAAACAATACAAAACAAAATGATATACTGTAATCAAACTACCTTTTTCATTTTCAATAGCTGATTTCTTGCCATTTTTCCTGTCATTTGTAAGTTGCTCAGTGATTTTCATCTGCCGTATGACATCATCTCTGATGTCACTAAGAACAAAACACAATTCTCGCTCAAATCCACCTCGATCAAGAACATTCATCAACTCCTCAATCTGTCCAGGTGTACTGTAGTACCAGACCTCATTATCACCTTCACTGAAAAAAGCAGTTATCAATATCAGAATTTGTATTATTTCTTTAATTCTTTTTGGTGGATTATCTAGAAATAATGTTTAATTTATCATTTGATAAACCACTACTCCTAAATTTATAACCCATTTTCATTCATTTTACCCTATCTGAAATTATCTAAATGTAGCTCAATAAATGATGTCAGCATTAATCCTTGTCATGCTGAACCCGGAATATTCCTGCCTTTGTAGGAGCTATAGACAAACATCAGCCTGCACATATGTGCAGTCTGATGTTAGTCTACACCACCTGTTTCTCACTTTCAAACCAGAATTGTCAATAGATTTAGTTTTTCAAATAAAAATTGACCTACAAGGGTACTTTCAGTGCAGTTTGTCCCGTGATGTGCCTAGTACAGAACTCTTAAAACAGCTTCACTGGCTCCCAGTGAAAGCCAGGGTTATGTTTAAAGTCCTTGTGATAGTATTCCGTGTTCTTGAAGAAACTGCTCCGATCTATATAAGAAATATGTTCAAAAACCATCAAGGTCGCTACAAACTTCGATCACAGAGTAATACGAACTTTATCATTCCTAGACGACGAACAAAACTGGCAGACCGCTCCCTTGCGGTTGTTGGTCCAAAGTGGTGGAATGAGCTCCCTTCCACTCTAAAAGACATTCATTCTGAGCAATTATTCAGATCAAAACTGAAGACATACCTGTTTAGGAAGTTTTATGACTAATATTGTCTGATAAAGCACAGAAGTTGACTTATTTCAATAGTTATTCTTAATATCTAAAAGATGGATTTAATGTTGCACAATATTCATTTTTCCTATTGTTTATATGTAGATCTATGTATGTGTGTATTTTCATTGATTGTACAGCGCAATAGAATATTTGTATAATTTTTGCGCTCTATAAATGCTATGTAATTGTAATTAATTGTAATTGTAATAGTTTGCCCTTTGATTTTGATGGAAAATTTTTAGCCAAAATTTATTCAGCATGACAAGGGTTAACATGACATAATTATCACATGAAAGACATGCTTTAAGAAGTTGTCCTAAAATTTTGGCATTTTGTCTGAGTTATGCTCAGCACTCGTGAAAATAAAGCTTTTGCTGTTCACAAAAGGAAATATCAATCTATATCACACTGAAACAAATGATTATCCCATTATCCTATAATTAAGATAATAATATTGAACCAAGTCATACCTACTGATGGCTATAAAGTGACTGAACTTGCATATATCTGTCTCAAAAAGTAACTCGACTTAAAAATGTATCAATTTCAAAGTGCCTGTTTTGATAACAAATCTTATTCAACAAGATGTGTTTGTGAAATACTAATGCCACTGATGAGATCATGACCTTAAATAAAAGTAATAACCCTGAAAGGTCTTGTCCCCAGCAATAATTATGTGGAAAATGATGGCCCTACAACTGACCATTGAAAGTGTCACATTTGAATGGACGAACAGAAAGAGCAAAAAAATATTACCCTGTGTGTTTAAAAAACAAATGAAACAGAGAAAGTACATTCAAACAAGTGCCATTAAATAGGAAGGTAGCAGCTTACACAACAAGTCTCCTTGACAAGAACCAGTATTTTCTGCCATGTCTGTCATAACCAAGAGGGTCCTGTCTGCATAGTAAACCACCTCTTTCTGCCTCTGATACACAATCTGTGACTCCTTTCACCTGGTGAAAAAATCTAGAGTAATAATATACATTGGTAGTGATACAAACATACATGATATTGGACTGAGATTCATAAATTGTTGAAAAACAAGATAATTTTAGTATAGAAAACAAATGCAAAGAGAATACAAGCATTATGAGGTCAACAAAACATTCTTTTCTGGAATAATCCCTTACAAATTTCTGTAAGTGACTTAATGCATCATGATTAAAAACAGTTCAAACCAAGGTAAGGTATGTATGTTTTCATTTTAACATCAATCATATTATTGGTAATAGTAACAGCATTCTATAAACATCTTTATTACTATTAACAGGAAAATGCAATCAATTATATGAGTCATTTGTTCTTAGAATACATCATTTCTGCAAATAGACAGTTTCAATTATTGGAAATTATTGGAGTTGCTATAATCAGGGTTGCAATTAAGAGGTTTCCCCTGCATTGTACATAAACATTCATATTATATTAACATTATTTTCAACCAAATTTTTATCTGACTGGTGATATTGCAAACATTATATAGATTCTAGCATATTAAGCCAAGTCGTACTGTTATTTGCTCCATAAGACTACTTTGAATTTAATATTTAATCCAAATCTGGTAGACAATGGCAAAATGTAGACAAGGCTTACAAACCATAGACTTACTTACTATTCATTGGTTAAAGACAATTCATGTTTACTGTATCTAATTATTAAATGAGTAAAGGTCACATATAAATTGATGCATTTAATAGAAAGTCTGACTCATTTTACCTGATGTGCACGGCATACAACACAAAGCCAGTCATCATCAGGCACTTCTTCCAGGGGAGGTTCAACACATGTTAAATGGTACACAGCAGAGCATGTCTCACAACACAGCAGGTCACCAAGTCTGAAATAAGTGAAAAGTTCCTTTTCTAACATTTTAACTTTTTCTACCTTAAATGACTATTTTATAAATGAGAGTTGATTTCATTTGCTATTAGATTTGCTATTAGCAGGCGTATTAGATTTCTACCTGACTTAGTAAAAAAAGTTTTTTGTTAAATAGATTAAATGAAAAGGCTATGCATATTCTTTATGCTATAGGATTTTTCCTATTGTATAGTTATGTAAGATTGATAACTTACAGAAAATAAAGTGAAATTTTGTAATAACTCACTTGTGACATGCTCTGCAATGGTCATCATAGGTTATGTTGCCCTCATTCAAGATCTCTTCTCTTACTCGGTTTGTGCTTAGAAATAAGTCAGTTAATGTTTGGAGGACTTTGAGCTTTTCTGCTAAACTAACAAAGGGAAAATCTGGCATCTCTAAGACATTTATTGCATCCTGGTAATCTGTGGCAGAGTTTTTATCACTTTCTAGGAAATATCTTATAATTTCTGGCCATGTCATTGCATCATTAAAGAACAGGGCAACATTTATACTGTCCTTGGTGTCTGAAGGTCCAAATGTGGTACTATTACTATCTTCCTCCCTCAGTATTGCTTTCATTAACATAACATGAATCTCCGCTAAAAGACTGCACTGATCATCACTAAGCACAGATGCGCACATATCTTCAAATGTAAATGGTGAAAGGCGAGCTATAATTCTGAAATGTCTTAAAATCTCATAAATCCCTAAACATTGCATTATGTATTCATTTGGTATCAACAGATCTGTTGAACTTGGTGGCAGTGTCAAAGCTGGCGCTTCAATTCCCTCAGGTAGAATCTCTGGACTTTTTGGTCGTCTAAAGAAGACTATTTTCCTCCTAGATGAGGTGCTGCTATTTTCTACACTTTCAACACTAAAATCTGAATCTGATTCTTCCTCCTCAATAAAGGACTCATCATCAGAAGATCTATTGTCATCCAAATTTGACACATTATCCAGACTCTCACTGTCCTGTACAAGAGAACCAGCTCCTGCACTGTCCCTAGACAGGTCATCGTCGTCAAAAATATTCTGAAGAAAAGCTCTTCCTTTACTAGCAGCATCCCTTGACCTAATTTTTTCTTTACCTCTCGTTGGTGTTCCTGCGGGGGAGATGTTGACCGGTGTACTTGACCTGGAATTCCCATCTCCGACAAATCCTCCGCCGAACGCTTTCGGCTTTCTCAAAAAATTCGCAGATCTTGGTGTTGCGACTCTTGGAGGCCTTCCGCGGGCCCGACCCCGTCCGCGACCCGACATACCTGGTTCACGTGACCAAGTTTAGGGTCTGTCACATGTACCCACTGACATGTAAACAAATACACGTGCTCATGGTCGGGAATTTCACGAATTAGAATCCATGTTTGTAAATTTAGAAGCCGCCATTTTCCATAATAAGGTCACGTGATCTCTTGACAAGCGTACAAAAGCGCCTATTTCAAATGTCAGATAGCTTTAATGGTCAAAATCAACTTTCTGCACGAGTGACCTCACATAGATCTATCATACTAAACACAATTTTTAGCCAGGTTTCTTCTAATCTGTGAGTTTAATTAAATAATTTCAAGTTTTTCTTCGGATTTTCAGGTTTGTTGCCCAACGCGGCCGTCTCGGTCGACTATGAATCGGCCTACGGTATTGGATAGATTCTTTGTCTAAAATTGTTCAAATATGGAGAAGCCTACTGATTAATACATTCCGATTCTTATATGACCAAGGAAAGGGTCGGATGTTGGCCGTATATTTGTTACAAAAGTTTGAGTAGTGGACCAGAAAGATTACTTAGTCGTATGAAAGAAAAATAGACATTAATCTTTTAGCCAATCAGAGACTTCGTTACAAAATATTCCTGATTAATTAAATGACGACACAAACGAGATTTTATGGTAAACTACGAGAAGTGGGTGCATCAAAAAATGAGACAGTTTTGTAAACGCGACGAATTTCTGGAAATCCTGAAATTAGCGGCGACGGATTAAAATCTAGGGCGTAATTATCAATGGTGCCCTGTCAAGTCGGCCTGTTAAAAACTCGGCCCGCGTAAAATTCGGCCTTTGTAAAACTCGGCCCGTCAACTCGGCCTGTATATAACTTATATAGTGTTAAGCCTAGGAAATGGATATATAAAAGTCCAAATCAGATAGTTAATCAATGTGTGCAATGTTCTTCGGAGGTGCAAATTCACAATTGATGACTTAAATCTACGATCTTCATATTTAATACGCATATAACTTGTCATCTTCTTTTGTGCTTAGAAAAAAAAAAATAATACGAAAAATAAATTTGAATAAAAGGTAAAGTAAGTATTTATTTTTTTCTATTTCATCTCATATTTACACAAAATATAAAAATATTTATCATATTGAAATAAGATTATTATTATTATTTAAAATATTTTAAGCGAGTGATTATTAATGTAAAAAAGCACATAAGGTCCCCAAAATATTTACATTGCATCGTCATACATGTACCTATATAATAATATATAAACAAGCCGAGTTGACGGGCCGAGTTAACGGCCGAGTTGACGGGCCGAGTTTTTCACAGGCCGAGTTGACTGTGAACCATTATCAATATGCACGGTGCAAAAAATTTTCGACCCTAGTCAGTCCGCGCAGTCTGACTAGGGTTGACACTTTACGCACTACCCAGATGGTCATTTTTCGCGTGATGGGTCACATATGCATCCTGCTTTTTAATGATTGATATATATATATATATAATATTTTAAATATGAATTCTCGATGGCGCCTTCACAGAGATGACCATAACATCGTAACCACAGCTTATTCAAGTTACGGTCTGAAAAAAAGTTACGAAAATCTTGTGTCACCGTCTTAAGAAGTCCTACATCCTCCCCCAGGGGTGGGGGGGGGGGGCTGGGAATAATAAGGGTGCTGACATGAAAGCGCGTCCGCGATGATGAGTTTCACACGTAGATTAATATGGCGTCATTAATATCAAAACGATCCTAGTAAAGATGGCGTGGCATAAAACAACTTTTGAAATCAACAAAAGAGTAAAAAAGGACATATTGAACAACAAAAATGACGCATCACTTCATTTTTAAGATATAACTGCATAACCAAAGCACTAAAATTACTGATGGTGAACGTTTCTGATGGAATTCTAGAGTGATAAATTGAATTCGTTGAGAAGGGTGTTTGCCGTACTGAATAGCCGTACAAGCTAGCTTTTATAGCGACGCCGGTAGAGCACTAGCTTTGGGATGTAGAGGTCCCGGATTCGAATCCCGATGGAGACGAATATTTATTTGGGAGTTACACTATTATCCGGATAGTGAACGCATGTGCAATAACCAAGTTTGAGCTGATCATGAGACAGACTGACGGGGTGTTTCCTAAAACAAGGAACGGCGGAACAGCGGAATGACGGAACAGACTAAAAAACGGAACACAGTAAAACGCAGAATTGTATATAATGTTCCGCACTGTTCCGTCATAAGTGTTCCGTGGTTCCGTAATGTTTTAAGACTTAATAATTATATTACAAAAATACAAAGAAAAATAGAAATTCGTTGATTTATTGATTCTTACTACATTCAATACAAAAAACTTTATCTTTATGTTCGATTTCTTCTTCGCTAAGACCTATGCAAGCTGGATGGAAGTCTTTGTTACATCCATCAGAAATGATGTAGATCGTGTGAACTCTTTTTACTGCCTTTTTAACCTTTCTAATTGCGAGTGTTGGGAAGGGCTCGAATCTTTTTCTGTCTAAGCTTGTAAACAGATGGGACCTGAGCTTTTTTCGGTTGTACCTTTGTGATGTTGGGTCTCTCCTGTAGGCAATTGCAAACATATTCGCGTACAAGCCACAGTCGTAGGAATTGTTTTGGGGGAAAACATCCAACATATTCAAAATAAGTTCATCCCCTTCTATGTTGATCAAAGTGCTTAACACCTGAGCCTCTAATTCAGGTACATCATCGAAGGACGAGTCACAAATGTTTAAACCTTGCTCACAACCGATATTTGTGACTGTGAGTCAGTGATTTCCTCTGTCTTTTGGAGATCTGTTAAGAATTTGAATGAATGGATCGGAATGCCTTGAAAAGTCACATTGAACCGCTAAGCTACAGGATTCTAAGCCTGCTATTCCATGGAATTGATGTTTTATTATTTCCATGGAAGCATCAATTATGGTTCCATTCAACCAGCCGCATGGATCAGTGATTAGATTTCTATCTGATACATTTAAATTCTGCTTTAAGATATCCTTATCTCACGGTGAATCCAAACTTTCTGGCTATAGGCTACATCCCAATTGAAGCTTGTGTTTAACTCTATGGTGTCAAACACAATATTCGTTCCGAGCTGTTCCGTAGTTTTGGCTGTTCCGGGCTGTTCCGTATTTTGCGAAGTTCCGGGATCACGGGTCCTGTGTTTGTTCCGGCATTCCGTGTTCCGGCGTTCCTGGAATCGTGCATGGCGGTTCCGTTCCGTGCATCTTATCCTCGTCTCCCGGACGAGTTTTTAACGACCTGGCTTTGTTTTTTTTTAACTCCTCTTGCATTTCTTCTTGCCGTGGTTAAATTTTTCATTCCGACTTGATCGGTCGGCATGTTAAGTGCTAACTGTACAGCCAGTATATCATCCTTCTCTTAGCGGACAACTGCAGTTCAGTGGGAAAAGAGTTACAAAGAAAAAAATCCTGTCATCAAACACAGTAAATACTCCAAGTTTTGATGACAGTGAAATGCCGTATTTCTGACGTATTTCATGGGCCCTTAGAATTCTACTGTTGTCGGCACATTCATTATCCACAGACAGCATGTCATGGTGTTGGAGCATTATCTTCTTTTCTTTGATGGACTTTACGATGTCGTTTGGATGACAGGAATAAGAAGAGAAAGAGCTTAATTCTATCATTAACTCTTCAAATGCTGCCCTAAGCATGTATGTGCCTAGACCAGTTTTACCCCGTCTGATTTCGTTCAAAAATAATGACTGCAGTAATTTAATTTAATTTCTGGCCGGTGTGATTACAATGCAGTATTCTGACTCAATGCAGTGAATTATCATTGGAAGTGTTTTCAATTCTCCATGGGCACTAACCCACATTCAAGATATGGAAAACCATGATTGATAAAGGGCCCAAAGAAGCTCAACCGCTTATGATGTGCATATCACGGTCTCAGTAGTATGCGGCATCTGGTCTCGTCGACTACATGAACTAAAAATATATATTGAAAATTCTTAAGCACTAGAAAATTCCGTTAATTGGCAAAAAAATCTGCTTTACTTTTCAGCGATCCCGGTTTGACCGATTAGATCCGCCCGTGGCTAATGTCTAATCACCAAGTCGAGTACTTTGATTTGTCTCGTGCCATTGGTCATGTGACCACTTGAGAGTCACATGATCAAAATATGTCAGCGTAGTAGTAAACAAATCGTATTTTGTGCAGTATGATGGAAGACAAAATCTTGCTAATTTCTGAGAAACATAAGTTTTCGAATGTTATATTCATTGAGAGATATCATCGTTGGAACAAATTAAATCGATTGCGACTCCTGACAACGATTCTAACAATCTGTTTGGCCACTGTTATTGGGCTATCTGGAATATATTGGGCATGGATTGGTGGTGGCTGCTTCGTAAGCATATCTTTGATATTTTACGTTATTCTAATAGATTAAGAGGGTATTTTTTTAGAATTCATAGAGTGATGAAAGTATAAACTTAATCTTATTGTGTGAATCCACTTTGTGTATTCATTCATAGATGTGATTATCCTCTATAAATTAATTGGTATTAAATTAATATTAAACAAAGTCTTAATTTATGTTTAAATCATCAATTTTAAACCTTCTTGATTAAATCCTAATGCTTTTAATCATCTTTGGGGAAATTGTTTTGTCACTGAAAGTTATGTTGGGAAAAAGGCAGATCCATATATTACTGGTAAATTTCTTTTTGCTTGATTTTGGAAATTGGTTCCATCAAGCTACTCAGGAACAGAATTATTTCAAACTATACAGAAAGAACAGTGATTAGGATAAAGTGTGTTTTTTGCGAGCTGTTTTCTTTTAAACTAGATTTGATATTAGGTACAAAATGAAATCCTGTCTGTGTCCTTATTTCAAAATTTGTTTCCTTGGTTCAATTATATATCATTTCATTGAAAATCTGATATTATCTAGATGATTACCCCATTAATTCCATGGAGTTTTATAAAATTATGTAAGAGTAATATTTAAAGAAGGGACACATATGAGTTCCTTGTACTTGACCAATTATATTTGCAGTTCCTAAAGGGTGACCAAAATAAGACGCTTGAGATCCCTGTGCCAGATAACGCACAGTGTACCCCTGCCTCAGATGTCCACAGATTTGACTGCTGGCCAGAGGAAAAAGGAGCTACACAGGCTAAATGCGAGGCCAGAGGATGTTGTTGGAGGCCACTTATTCAGAACAAGAGGTATGACTTACCTTCTTACTTATAAACTGAGCCACTTTGTAGGCTCAATGCAAATCAGTTGTAACTGCCTATGCTTATAGGCAGTTACATCTGTTTTAAACTGAGCCAAATGAATTGTGGGCTGTGGTAAGATGCTGTGCCAGATAACACACAGTGTTCCCTTGCTTCAGATGTCCAAAGATTTGAGTGCTGGCCAGAGGAGAAAGGAGCTTCACAGGCTTAATGTGAGGCCAGAGGATATTGTTGGAGGCCACTTTTTCAGAACAAGAGGTATTCATGACTTCCTGCCTTCTTATAAACTGAGCCATTTTGTAGGCTCAATGCAAACCAGTTGTAACTGCCTATGCTCATAGGGTGAAATGCACAAAAGCATGGTATAAGTTTTTGATAATTTCATTTCTTTTGCGTTATTTACTGTTGTTTCTCCATAAACCACCAGAAAGCATTTAAGAAAGATTGATCATTCCAGATTTAGAAAATAAGCTCAGTGCCAGAAGTTTGGACTCAAGTCTGCCACTTGTGAAAATAAAGCTTTTGTTGTTCACTCAATGAAATATAAAACCATCTTACACTGAAACAAACGATTATCCACTATACCTTCGTGTGAAAGAATTTTTAAAATGCAACCTATGGTTGACCTATACCTGAATCAATCTCTTTTTAAAAGAAAATCTATTTTGCAGATTTCCTAGATTGTCCCTTTTTGCTCGACTGGTCACAAATGTAGAAGAATACATGGATGGAAAATATTCAGAAATTGCTACCCTTGTTTGTAATCCTTATCTCAAAAGGAAATGGGGAAGTCCTAAATGACTTTATTTTAAATTCCCTTTAAAGATGTCGGACAAGAGAAATACCGTATTTCCCTTATAAACACTCCTGGGGGCTATACATTACATGTTCAGGGAGCTTTTATTTAGTATGCATTTTCTTATTTAAAAAATCATTAAAATTGATGTCTTTTGGGCCTTTTTCCATTTAAATGGAGGTGAATTTCCCCTAGACAATCATTTATATGATTGTTTAGAGGAAATTCATCTCAAATTAGAGAAGTAGTCCAAAAAAGTACAAAAAAATGTGGGATTTGAAGTGGGTTTTCTTAGTAAAAAATGTAGGGGTGCTACTATAAGGGGGAGCACTTTTATAAGAGAAAATACAGTATATAGGTTTCATGCCATTGCTGATATTTCTGTGTAAGACTGAAAAATTTAGATACGAGTTCAAGTACATTTGCACATCACCTTATTTTTCTTGAAAGAGAAATTAAAAGCTGCATTTTCTAATTTCACTGATATTGCCGAAACATCATAACTGCAATTTGGAAAAGCTGGTTTTATTTGGCCATCGGCTGTCAATACATTTCTTTAGCTGTAGTCAATGAAATTATTTACAGCTCACAGCTGGCATTAGTTGAAATTCATATTTTAGTTTATTAAACTGGCTGTCAATGGAGGACAAAAACTTGTGCCGACAGCTTTAAATAATATGAGTTTTCATGTATAGCAGCCTGTTATTTAGATCTATGGTAGATCTATGTAGCCTAGTGAACTTTTGGAGGGAAAAAATCATTCAAAAAGTGTGCAGGGTAAATGGGGGGGGGGGGAGAATTGCAATTTCTTCACAATGTTTTCTTAAGCTTTTTCATTCAGAGGCATCAAAAAGTGGATTGTTGGGACTAGTAAGGACCCTTCATAGTGATAAAACATTAATTACTGATTACTCATTCTTATAACCTGCTCCTTAACCCTTTCCTGTTTTACAAAATTTTAGACCTGTCCAAATTCAAAGGTTTTGCAGACGAAAAATTTAAAGTGGATTTAATTTGAAAAATAACCATTAAGTAGGGTAGAAAATAGTGTGGAAAAAGAAGAAATTGCTTGTCAGAAGCAATTTCTTCTTTTTTCACAATGTTTTCTCAATCATAAAATCAATGGCACGTAAAAAGCAGGGATTAAACAGCAAAGGGTTAATACTTCAGACTCGGTGCAGCACCATGGTGTTTTTATCCAACCAATTATCAGTTATATGAAGTCAAAAGTTTAACTACAACAACAACTGGTTTGACAGCCCGGTTGACCAGCAGAGTCAGTTCAGGTTGGCCTAGTGATGCTCGACAGCTGAGTGTCGATGTGGTGTATGAAACGTCTACACGACTGCATTTCAAGGTGTGTCAGAACTCTACGTCTACGTCTGGGATGCAGGTTTTGCGAGTCTGAGACTCTCAAATATGAATCCTGGGGCCCGTTTTACTGAACAACTTACGATAATTTTTTGTGTAAGTCAAAAATTAAAGTTGCTTTTACAGTAGTAACTAAACACGGAATTCTGCCTTGCATCATCTCATTTGAATTGTCTTTTGAAGCTGATTCAGATGAGATATTGCAAGGCAGTATGAAAACACCTGGTATGATTTGTGTTTTTGACTTACTATTTTTTTGTAAGAAATTTAGTAAAACGGGCCCCCTGGACCTTCAAATCTTTCTGACATGAGTCCCAAAGACTCTCTTGGGTCCAACTGCAGTAAAGAATTGAAGACTTTTTCAAACTGTTTCAAACCGTCTTCAATTCTTTCCTGAAGTTGAGCCAAATATTCATTTGAATTTAACCAATGCATTCTTTATTCTAAGCAAAGGAATAGTTCTAAATTCACATAAAAACAAAATTACTGGTTAAAAGATATTATAGTTTACGTCAGGAGAAGGGACCCTAAGGTTCCAATTAATAAGTCATTGGGATCCCATTTTGTTGAAGAAAACCGTCTTAAAACTTGCACATACAGGGAATGATTCTAATTTCAGCAATATTCAGATTTATTTTTACATTTTGAATGTCTTTTAAATTGACATTTACACTGATGTATTTTATTGATTAATCTTCACTTCTTTAAAATTGGATGTTTTGGTTATATTTTATGTAACTCAACTGTTATCCCTTGCTGATACAGTTATAAAAGGACTAATATGATAATTTGATACCTTTGACCCTACCAAATGACATCATATTAAACACAGTCAACTCTCGTTACAACTTTCACATTTGATTCCAGAAAATATGTCATTGTAACAAAAATCTCAGTGAATTGAATGGACATTAAAACCAATCAATGCAGACTTGTCAAAATAAGCAGTTTCCATTTGTGACCCGTCACACGAAAAAAGACCATCTGGGTAGTGTGTAAAGTGTCACCCCTAGTCAGACTGCGCAGACAGCGCAGACTGACTAGGGTCGAAACTTTTTGCACTGTGCCTATTTTCTGAATCTAGAATGATCAATCTACCTTGGAGTGAAAGAAGTTTGAAATGCATCCTCTGGTTTGCCTGTTCTAGAACCAATCTCATTTTCAAATATTTATTTTACGAAGTTCCGAGATGGTCCCTTTTTGCTTGACGGTCACATTTATTCAAAATGCCATGTATAGTACATGTACAAACTAAAGGAAACACCTTCCAGTTTTTATCATTAATAATTTGAATTCCTTTATTGAGCTATTTTTTTTTAAAAAACCTTATGTGCCATATCCACTTCTATTAAAATTAAAAAACAATGATCTTAAACTTACAATTTCAGTATAGCAAAACTTAGAAAAGCTTAACAAATAAATGTAGACCTAATCTAGATAAAGTGCATTGAAAGGCTAAAAGAATTTAAGGTGCTAATTAAACATTGCAATTGTTTGCTTGGCAAATATTTTCCCAAATTTAAAAGCTCAAGACTTTTCATTTATCAACAAATTTCAGGTGGTTATCTATTATGCCTATTGTTGTGTGTTATTAACCATCTTGATCCTGATGATTGTGTTGTTGTAATGAAGAAGGTTTTATAGGGAACCATCAGGAACACCACTCTGTCAATCTCATGATCAACCTCGGATATACATAGACAGACATTTTTGAAAAATTACAGGAAAACCTTAGAAAAAATCGATGACATCAGTTAAAATGGCATTATCCCTCGAAACTTTGAGTGAAAACATTTGATGTAGCCATTGTTACTCCTTTTAGTCACTGACGTGAAACCATGGTATACTTATATAAATATCTTTAGATTCTTAAGTAACAGCTGAAAAATCTTGATTTTTGAGAATGATTCTTCGTTCTCAAAAATTAAGATTTTTCAGCCGTTATTTAATGTAAAAAAATATACATCTAAAGATAGTTCCTGTTGCTTCCGCGCTAGTTTTTCTTACATTGTTTCTGCCTAACAAAATACAAAATTTTGTTACATACCCATCCGCCTTATATACATCTGAGGTCTGTTACAGTTTACTGAAATGGCCGAGTGATGTTCAGAATGATAGGGAACATGTATTTTCATTCCCTGAAAAACTGTGTCAGTGTCAGAAAACAAGAATTTCATTATTGCGAATGAAAAATACGCTGTGCAATTTCCTTTCCAACAAATTTTTGACAGCAAGTGAAAATGTCCTTGAACAGAATTTCCTTAACATAGGAGTTGACTGCATGAATATGATAATGACAATATTTTCAGAATTTCTGGGAAACAACAAGGGCGTAACTCCCATTACGCAATTTACGCATTTGCGTTAAGGAAGTAATCCTTTTTTGAAAAATGTCGTTGATGAATGATCATAACATCGAAACTACAGCTTATTCAAGCTTTAGTTACGATGTTTTGATTATTCATCAACGTTCAAATCATAAAAAGGGAGCAGTCTTTTCTCACAGTCCACATATCGCCTTTATCCTATATATTTCTTCGGCGATGGCCTTCTGACTGCGTAATAATTACACAATCCTAGTTACGCCAATAAAAACAATTCCTTTATTTAGTAGTTGTAATCTTGTGGTTTTAAATTTCTAGATCTATGACACTAACAATAAAAGATATGAGGTCCCAGTAAATCTAACCAAGGTAGATAATCCAGTACCTTCAACATCAACAGACTATACAGTAGAGATACCTTCACAGGGACCTTTCTATATTACAGTCAAGAGGAAATCTACTGGGAAAATACTGTGAGTTATTTGTAGTGATAGGCAGATTAATCGATTATTATCAGTAATTGTTGGTTTTGGCTACAGATTGTGATAATCAACTAAGAAATTTCATAATTTATTAATCAGTTCCTAACAAAAAATGAAATCCATTACATATTTTTTTCAAAACTGACATCAGTTTGATGGGTCAGTGTGAAACACTTGTATCTGCCTATAAGTTAATAGGCAGTCATAACTGTTTCACCCCGAGCAATGGAGTTGGTAGAAAAATCTGTAGAATGAGTCTTTAAGTCATGAGTTTTAACTCAACTTTCACATTCTTTTCTTCAGAGGATGATACTGGGAGTGTTGTATTTATTTATAATAAAACCATTGTATAATCAAGCATTAATTGATGTACTCTTCCAAATAGAAATGGATTTTGATTGTTATTTGAAACTATTTTCCCAACACTAGTTATTTTATATTAGTGTAACTTATGTGCTGTATGTTGTAGAATGAATAGATTTCATAAAAGATTTCATGTTGAATTAAAAACCAAAACCTTACATAGTTATATCATTACATATGTAAGAAAACATGCTGTTTCATAATACATGTAATCTGTAACTATTGAAAAAATAACTTTTAACAACTTCAAAGAATAAAAAATTCTCCTAACCTAATACCTTATAGCGTAATTGACGATTGCTTCAAAGCACTGGTTAAAGGAAATGTTTATATTTTATTAGTTTATAGACATTTATAATAACTGTTTCACACTGGACCATGGAAATGCTCTATTACATATTTAGCATATATATGGCATTAAATGGTAATGTTTTTTTTATTCACAACAAATCACATAAGAGTGAAATCCTGTTAATAGCAACTCTAATTTGTCTACATTTTTGTTGTAGCTATAGTACAGCTGTTTGTTCTTTAATACTTTTATCTGCGCACATATTTAATTACAATTAAGCAGTGAGTTGCTATTATCAGGATCTATTTGTATCTTAACCCTTGTCATGCTGAATCAATTTTGGCTAAAAATTTTCATCAAAACCAAAGGGAAAAAAGCACTGAATGTACCAACTTTAGGTAAATTTTAATTTGAAAAAAACAAATCTATTGACAATTCTGTTTTGAAAGTGAGAAACAGGTGGTGAAGACTAACATCAGACTGCAGATATGTGCAGGCTGATGTTTGTCTATAGCTCCTGCCAAAGCAGAAATATTCCGGGATCAGCATGACAAGGGTTAATCTATTTTTGTGCACAGAGAAAGTTGCAATTAAGCAGTGAGTTGCTATTATCAGGTTATATTTAACTGTGATACCTTTATTCTAGATCTTGTGGTAAGTATAAATTTTGATGATCAAATCAAGTCAAATCAAATCAAATTAATTTTGATTGGTGTAAGAGTCCAGCCACAGGACCGACACCATTAACATGGATACATTTGATAGTAACAACAACAACACACAGACAAATTCATATAACAAATAGGTACACTATCCAATGATTTATGCAACTAGTATTTTTTTGGTTAATTTATAATAATAACTATTATGGTAATATTGCTTCCATTGTTACCCTTCAACTTTGAGGCTATGTCAGTTAATGTGTAGTAAAGGAACAGCACAAACAATGTGTCTGTGAGGCACCAGTGCCAAGGATAAGACAAAGGGCATGCCTATCAAGGGTGGCGTCAAAGAGATGTCAAATGTCTATTACAATTAGCCATAGATTTACTTTAGATAATACTTTTGCTAATAATCAATCTTTCTTTGATGATAGTAATAGGCTCTATTGTATATTGTATAAATATCAAACTTGAATTGCTAATAAAATTGATCATCAATTTCTATACCTTCAGATTTAGCAGTCAATCTGTTGCCCCTCTTGTCTTTGCTGACCAATATATACAGTTTGGAACACAACTAAGTTCTCAGTTTATCTATGGGTTGGGTGAACACATGGACAAGTTTGCTATAGATATTAAATGGAAGAAGTATGTTATGTGGGCCAGAGATCAGCCACCATCAGTAAGTATTTTGAGCATGGATCCAGAGTTTTTCTCGGAAGGGTTTCATCCAATTTGTTACGATATTTTCTGGTAAAATGTCAAAGCTGCAACTTGAACAAATTAATGGGTTCTGATTTTCCACTTACTAAATGATGCTTTTATTACCAGATTATTTTACCTGATATCTTTGTTCCCCCTCTGGATCTGCTCATGTATTTACATAATTCAGTGAAATAGGCAGTGACTCTTTGAAAATCTTTTTTTTTCATAATTTTTCTTCTTTTTCCTGCGGAATACTCTATAAGTTACATAAGGATTCAAAACACCATTTTTGTTCAGTAAATGATCTGTCATTCAATTCTTTTAGAGACATGCTGAGAATCTTTACCTTTTACTGCTCAACTGTATGGAGAACTAAGCTTGAAATATATGGCACAGACCAAATTACATACTTAGTGTATTATATGAGAAAAAATATCTAATGAGGTTGGGAGAATTGAAAATTGTCGAGGCTCTGCCGAGACAATTGTCAATTCTCACAACCGATTTTTTCATTTTCAATTTTTTCATACAATACACTAAGTATGTATTACATTTATCTTATAATCTCTATTTGTCTTGTTTTCGTTGATATTTCTTACTGAAAAGCAAGTTTCTAAAAATAACTGTATGATATTATTGTTCTAAAAATAACTATGTGATCTCATAAAAAATATCATACGGGTTGTTATCACGCAGATATTTGTATAGTTATAAGATAAAAAGTAGTAATGCTTGCTATTTTTTTTTTTCAATTCTATAGTTGAATTCAAATCTGTATGGTTCCCACCCTTTTTACCTCAATATTGAAGAGGACCACAATGCACACGGAGTGTTTCTGTTGAACAGTAATGCTATGGGTGAGTAAGAGATTTAGCTGACACAACTTTCAATTGCTTTCCTTTTATGATTATACCCCCAACATTATGTTTGGGGGTATAAAGGAGTCAGCTTGTCTGTTTGTTGGTCCGTCCTTCTGTAGCTTTTTCGTGTCCACTCAATTTCTCAGCAACTAAAGGGGGATTTCATTCAAACTTTACATATGTGATCACTATCACAAGAGTTGTGCAAGTGATATTTTGGTTAAGATCTATTGACTTTTGACAGAGTTATGCCTTTTGATGGAAAATTGCTTTTCATTGTTGAAAAGCAATCATTGGGGAAGCGGGGGTGGGGGGGGGGGGTGTATTAGTCTAGTTTCCAGTGCCTTTACCTCGATATTAAAGAGGGCCATATACACTTGCAGTTATTTGCTTGGCTAGTATAATGATGGTCTTTACCAGTATATGCAGACAAAGGTTGACGCATATGAGTATCTTCTCTGTCTCCATGACATTGCCTCCATAAGGCTGAACAATACTATACCTGCTTATAAATCTTCTCATACATTAATGCTCTAATTTTCATGTAACTTTTAGAGTACATTCCTAATGATGTAACCACAGGTACATTGATGCTGTTTGATGACACTGTGCTGCTTGTGATAAAAGGGGCTTTCACTGTTTAAACAAGTTTCTACAATTATTATTGAATTCACATTAAATTGTCTGTTTATTTTCATCATCAAGGGACCATTCATGTGTTGCAGCAATATCTATGGCCCAGCGCAAACAATTGTAACTGCCTATATGTTTATAGGCAGTGACAACAGTTTTGCGCTGAGCAATTAATATGTCAATTTTGCATCAACAATTTAAAAACACAATTCCTGCATTTGTTCATGTATTTTCATGAAACTTTTACAGATTATTCCTTATTATGTGACACTCTGCATACAGGCATAGCCTGGCAGTATTATGCTTTGTCTTTAAAAAGAGGGGCCTTTATGTAAAATACAATGTATAGCATTAACAAGACCCCTTTTATATTTGTCTTCAAGGGATTGAACTACAAGAGGCCCCAGCTCTGACCTACAGAACTACTGGTGGAATTCTAGATTTCTACATCTTTTCCGGTCTGACTCCGGACAGTGTTGTAGAACAGTATACTGGGCTTATTGGGCGATCATTTATGCCCCCATATTGGGCTCTTGGGTTCCACTTGTGTAGATATGGGTATGGTAGCAGTGATGAAGTGGAGAGGGTCATCAAGAGAATGAGAGATGCCCAAATGCCTTATGTGAGTTATCCAATTACTGATAATCCAATTACCTAACACTTACACAAAAACGATAATCTTGGTCTACATATATAGTTAAAGTTAAAGTTTGGTTTTAACTTTAGCTTTTTGTCATACATATTCACACTACTTTACACATAAAGCCCCCATCATTGAATTGCAAGTCAGCTGTTTATACACAGCACCTTTGGCTTCCACAGCACTTTGACTAACATTCTCACAGAATACACATGGATACACCTAGATGGAGAAGATCAATGTGGGGTTATATTTTGCTAATAGTCTGGGTTAGATTGGATCCTGGGACCTTCCAATTATAAAGCCAGTGATAAGCCAATGATTAGTTTAATAGGCCAAGGACGCTATGTTTAAATAAGTTCACATCAAAATTGGTAAAAATAACAAAACAAGCAACATAATGTGTAAAAAAAGTTTGGTAGAAAGAAATAGCTTGTTATTTGTAAGGAGTTCCTTGTTATAAATCTTCTAAATTGTTGGGATGTATATATTTATTAATGGCTTTGTCAAAGCCATTTGGTGTTTCAGGCAACCTTAGTTCTGATGAAATTACATGTATCAAATTTTCCTCTGCATCATGAAATCAATTTAACCTATTTCAAGATGGTTCCATTTAAGATTTGTCAAATTTCTTAAGAAATGAATTAACTTGGTGAAAATCTAAAATTCTTTATTAATTCTTTAAAAAAAAAAGTAGAAAATGAATAAATTGCTTGAAACAAGCATTTTTTTCCATTTCCTCCATGTTTTACTCAGTTTTTTCCATGGTGACATTTAAATATTTTAATTCAGTTTGAACTCAGTATAACATGTAAGATCAATGCTACAGCATAGTTTATGTATTTCTAAAACAGCATATTACATGTATTTCTTACACATTATAGGACACCCAATGGACAGATATTGATTATATGCGGTCATATCTTGATTGGACTTACGATGCTCAAGGGAAGTTTCCAGGTTTACCCGACATTGTGAAAGATTTACATGATCATGGTCAACACTTTATACCTATTATTGTGAGTAAATATATATATATTATATATATGATAAGGCTAAATAAGATCGGGTCCTTCAACAAAAATAGCCAAAAAATTTACTACACAATTTCTTGTTTGGATACCAAAAGGAATTATCTTAAAAAAAGAAAAAGAAATGGATATAGCAGGGATCAACCAGAGAACAGTATTTCAAACAAATTGTATTTGATATAATAATGAGGTATGGATAGAATAAAAGGTTCAGTGAAGGTTTTTATAATGAAAAAGTTATGAAATATTCTGCATATTGTTGTCCAAAGTGCAAAAAAAACCCATGTGATATCTTCAACTTTATTCCAAAACCCAGTGGGTGACACCAATGTTTTTAATGGGGTTTTAAAAAAATCCCTATTTATAACCTTGAGGATCCCTCAAGTCAACAGGGATCCCGACCTTCATTTATCTGCAAGTTAGAATTTTTAGAAAGAGCAAAGAAAAGCATAGGTAAATTGTATATATTTATGGCCGTCGGAAATAAAATTTCTAAAAAGAATATTAAAATTTTTATCCCTGACGTCGGCATTCATTCTTTCCGACTACTGTCTCTCACCATTGGGTTGATTATCTAAGAGCTACGTGGGATAGCAGCTGGATGCTAGGAAAGGATGTGATGGTTGTGCTGGTGAGAGAAATACCAGGAATCCATTGTTAGGTGCTCCAGCCCCCTCAATATTACTGAACAAACATTGAAAGCAGCTTTAAACTCCAATCAATCAATCAAAAATTATAACAGGCCAAGGGCTCGCACTTCACATTATTCCTTAGAAGGAACAAAGGGGAGTCACATCCTTGGCTTGAAAAAATCGGTTTTTGAAAGAATGTCTATTTGATAGATATAAAAGGATCCTGTTGGAATCCATGCTTTGAATTAATGGGATTATTCCCAATATTTTGGGATCCTTCAGATACTGGGACCATGTTAGTGTCAAACTCAGCAGCAGTAGATATAACAATTTGAGCCCCCATCAACAAGGTCTTATTCCTAGATCTATCATTCTACTAAGATCTTAGCTGATTCATATAATTCATCATTGCAATTGCACCTGCAAGCATATAATATGTATTATTTATTTGCTTTGAAAGGATCCAGGGATCAGCAATACTCAGCCCTCTGGTAGTTATCCTCCATATGAAGATGGTATAAAACAAGAAGTTTTTATACAGAAAAGTGATGGGACTGGTCCAGTGATTGGTAAGGTAAGGTTCAATTATCTATATGAAACTGTTTGATAGGATCCAGGGATCAGGAACACTCAGCCCTCTGGTAGTTATCCCCCACTTGAAGATGGTATAAAACTGTTCCCATTTTTTGCAAGGTAAGGTTAAATTATCTATTATCCATTTTTAGCTTGGCTGTTTTTGGAGAAAACCCAAGGTATTATGTTCACCTTGATGTTGTTGGTGTTTGCATTGATGTTGGCGTGAAAAACTTTACCCCTTGTTATTTCTCTGTTGTTATTGGAGATATCTTCATGAAACTTGGCATGTGTGTTCACCAGAACAAGAGCTATCCAGGCTAACCAGGGAGATAACTCTGGAAGCATGTTGGTAAGAGTTATGCCCTTTTTCTACTAAGATTGTTTGCATTATGCAGCAGCTAGAGCCTAGCTATGCACCCATAGGCGTTGCTCTTGTTCCTCTCTATTTTTATAGAAGGTGGTTGTGTATTGGTAAAATCTTCTCTGTTGATCCATCTATCTGTCTGTCCATCCAGACATTTGTACATCGGTAGGTTCAATTCTTGTTTGGACAACTCCTCCTTCAATTATGAACAGATTTACATGGAACTTTCACAGAATGATCCTCATCATGTGAACATGGGCATATTTTCTTGATTTTGTGTTACTATGCTGCTTCATGTAAAAAGTAGCCATTGTTGAAGATTTTCCAGTAGCCGGGTATATTGTGACTCAGACACTCATGGTGAAATTTTATACGGATCTAAATTGCAAGGGATTGCAGATGACTTGGACTAGAGGCCTCAATATAAAAGGGAACTATTCTATTATGAAAAATAATTGTGGAGAAAGGAGAAATTGATTGTTGCAAGCAATTTCTTCTTTTTGCACAATATTTTCTCATGGATAAAATCACAGGGAAGTAGAATTCAGGTACTGTGCAGAAAAGGGTAATTAAATTCTACTGATTTCTAGCTTCACTGACTGATCTTTAGCTTTGAAGATAAATGATCAACCAGTTCATATAATTAGATGGGCTTATGGCAATTTTACAGTATAGGCTATTGAAAAAGTCAAGATAAAGCTCATGAAACTTTACAGATCTATTACTTTGTAAGTTTGATGAAAAACTTAATGACATGGTTTTTCCCACATTAACCATCCTGTTGTGATGGGCATCTGATGTCTCCCAACTATGTGTGAATGGTAGACAGTACCCTTAAATGGTATAGACAGCTGTTGTTTGTATGCAATGTTTTGGTTGTACTGGTGTGAGGAGCAGGAAGCTATACAATAATTTTGAAAGTGGTGTTTAAGGTAGTGGACCCGTAATAGTTTTGCAAAAAGTAATTAACTTTTAACAGTGTTAACAGAGGTTTCCTAATGATTTTCATTAGGAAAAATCGTTTAACATTGTGAAAGAATATGTTGTCCGATATGTTGCAGAACTATTACAGGTCCACTACCTTAACTCAAACATCAAAAGCAAACACCCCTTATGCTCTACCTGGTTATACAAGTTTCACTGTTTGAAAATGTATTTATTTCAGGTTTGGCCAGGTTATACTGCATATCCGGATTTCTTCCACCCGAATGCAACTCAATATTGGACTACCCAAGCTAAAACATTCCATAACCAAGCACCATTTGA